>JAXQQM020091355.1:0-223296 GCA_034641835.2 Pinus albicaulis
ACAGCCTAATTTCTCCATTCTTCTTTCTAGCAGGGACAAGATTCGCTATCCATTCTGAGTACCTCAAGGGCACAATTATCTTGGCCTTCAGTAATTTCCTAATTTCTTTTTCAATTGAGGGAAGCAGCAAGGGGTTAATCTGTCTGAGCTTCTGCTTGTATGGTTTTGCATCTTCCCTCAGTGGAATCTTATGCTGTATAATATTTACATCAAAAGTTTTTAGGTCCTCATAGGACCAAGAAAATACATCTTTGTAAGATTGAAATAGCTTCAAATACTTTTCTTTGTATTCTTCTGGGACTCTTTTGGATAACTTAACAATTTTGGGGTCAGTGGAAGTACCCAGATTCAAATCTCCTACTTGATCTCCTTCTACTACTTTGTTTGGCTGCACTGGAACATCATCTTTATTGAACAACCTTTCTAGAGGTACCAATCCTCTAGGTATCACATTACCTTTCAGTTGCAGCACTTTATTACTTGATATTCTTTCTTCCCATTTGTTTTCAGCAATATTTTCAACTTCTTCCTCTTCATTACCATCGATCTCCATATTGGAGAATTCTCCCACAATCTCTATAAATCTTTTCATTTGTTCATCATCTTCGAATACCTGCCAATGCCTTATATTATCTGGAATGGATGGTCTGTACCGTACCTCCACTTCATATCTCAGAAGCGGGTTCTGAGGAGGACGAAAGGTACTGGAAGCTACAGTGAGAGAGTCTGCTATTCTGTTTTGCTCCCGGGGCATGAAATGTATGTTAAACGCTAAGAATAAATTCTCTATCATGTCCCATACTTCATTTCTATACGCTCTGAGCCGTGGATGTTTAGTTTGGCATTCATTCTTGATCTGTCTCACCACTAGTTCAGAATCCCCAAACACCTTCAGACATTGGATGCTCATGTTTTTAGCCATCTGCAGTCCCAATAATAGTGCCTCATATTCAGCTACATTGTTTGTAGCCTCATACTCCAATTTGAAAGACAGTGGCACCCATTTCCCTGTGGGAGAAATTAACAATACCCCAGCTCCATTACCTTCCCGAGAATTTGCCCCATCAAAATGCAAAGTCCATATTTCTGATTCCTGACCTCCTTTAGGCTGCTCAGCTTGAATTTGACCAAAGAGGGACTCGTGTGCATAATCCTGATTTTCCTCTAACATCAAACATGAGAAATCACCCTCTTTATTATAAACAGGAGAATTGTCTGCGCAGTCAACATTAGTTACCATTTTAACAAACCTCGTTTCCCTGTATAACCTCCTTTCCTGACCTCTGAAGACTGGGACAGTGGCGTATGTTAAATCTAATTTAATTGATCCCCCAATCTTCGTACCCCAGGACCTTGACAACAGCATGCCAAAGCGGGCTGGGATATCAGCCACCACAATGTCCATGACCACAATTTTGTTGGGATTTGAGCTAAGTTGACCACTAAATCTTTTATCATTCCCAAGAATTTAACCCTTTTAGAATCAAATGAATATAAATCTTTATATGGTCTGGTAATTTGTAGCCCTAGTTGCTCCATGACAGACAAAGGCATAAGATTATGAGAAGCCCCAGAATCTAACATACAGTTATGTAACAGCAGGTCATGAATGACTAGGGACACATAAAAGGGAGGAGTAGAAGGGTCTATCTCCTCGACATGTGGGCCAAAGGCTACCATGGGTCTTTCTTCTTGAAGATTTAAACTATCAGGTGCAATTGGTATTTCAGGAGGAAGCATGAAAGAGGTAACTTGAGATTGATATACAGGCTGTTTCAATAACTCAGTCAATGGGACAGGAATCTTAATTTTGTCAAGCTCTTTTTGCAAATTAAAAGAAGGTATGGGATTTTCCGCCACTACTTCTTTGGACTCCCTATTTTCAGCTGAAGACTTGACCTCTTTTGACACTGGTTCAGCATTAGGAGGACTGACTATTTTGGAGGAAGAAGGAATTTGACCATTTGACTGCAAGGGGTTATTTAGAAGATTCTTACCTTTTTCTATACATCTCTTTGTCGCTGATTCCTTCTGAGCAGATGCTTCTTTCTGAGGTGGCTCTTCTTCTTGCTCCTGAGTTCTGGTCCTCTTCCTCGAGGATCTGAGATCATATTTGACGTTGAATTGGGCTTCCATGAAATCAGCAAATTGCTTGCAGTAATGGTCAATTTCTGCTTCTTCATCTTCATCTTGCGATGGGCACTCCATATCATCATTATTTGAAAAAGCCAGATTTGAATCTTCTAATCCATAAGTTGTATCTCCAGTGGAGTCGTCTGCTGGTCCTTCCAGGAACAAGGGATGAGGTACCTGATCTTGTTTCTCTTTCACTTCCCTTGGCAATATCTGCAAAGGAGGCCTTCTGTATTGGAGATTATATCCTCTGTTTGGAGTATTGTAGTAGTTCTTGGGAGCTACATTTTTAGCTTCCAGTTCCATCTTGACCATCTTCTTTATCATCTTACTTATTTCATCCATTTTATCTGAATCCTTTTCTTGATTAGCGGTAGAAACCTCTTCTTTGCCTCTCCTTCTGGTTTCTTGCTCAGCTTTTCCTTTTAACTTCCCTGTGGAGGCAAAGTTTGCTTCTAATTCCAGAGCATCTGATTGTGCATCATCTAAATTGGAAAGCTTTCTTTCTCTTAAGGAGAATCCAAAGTTAGAATCAAAGGCTGCTATGAAAATTATCTTGGCAGCAGCTTCATTTGGCTTCATTTCTGGAGGCAAGCTTAGATATAACTTGTTGAATCTTTTGATAAATTATGATACCCCTTCATTCTGTTCCTTCTTGATAGTATTAAACTCAGTAAGGCACATTCCATAATCTTTCTTTTCTCCCCACTTCCTGAGAAAAACATTTTCCATTTGATCCCAGGTTGTCACAGAACGATTTCCCAATGTTTTAAACCATTTTGTGGCTTCACCCTCCAAAGACTGCACAAATAATCTCAAAACCACATCCAAATGTTCCACATTTAAGTTTTCTGCAAAAGAGCAGAAGGTCTCGAGATGTTTCTGAGCATCAATATCATTTTCACCATTAAACCTTGGCAGAATCTTCAGATAATCCTGTGGCATATCATTCAACACCTGGGGTAAGGCCAGAGGAGCATATTTGTTCAACAGAAAAGCAGGAACATTGGCCATTGGAGGAGGTGGGGGTTGTACAACGGTCTGAGAAACAAATGAAGGGAGAGGAGTGGGAGGAAGCGGAGTATGAATAACAATGGGAATATAGTGCACAGAGGTCTGAGGTGTAGATAGGAATAATTCACGGTTAACAGGAGCTACTTCAGCGACCTCTTTAATCTCTTCAGTCTCGAAAGTAGGATGAGATTCTTCTTCTATCCAGGGACTTCCCTTATGTGGAGTCTCTAAATAAAACTCGGGATTTTCTGTTCTAACTTCTTGAGAAGAAGAGGGCAGATAATCTTCAATAGAACACTCGGAATTTTCAGCACGGGCTGACTTCCTCTCCTTCCAAACTCTTTTATGAATAATTTTCTCTGGGTCAGACACGTGAGGTGTTTTCAGTTGAGCTGTATCTGACCTTAAATGTGGCCTATGAGAAGCCAGAAATTCCAAAAAAATTTATCAAATAAAGACCAGTGGAGTCGCCAAGGTGAGAAATCTGCAACTCTTCACCTCTTTGTGCTCACCTGATTAGAGAGTGAAATAATTTTTCGAAAACCCAGGGAAACTGATATTCTTGAATTCGGTCCCTGGCAACGGTGCTAGAAAGATGTTGTGGATGATTTTTTCACCCCCCTAGAGACAGCCTAGAGTTTCCATAGACCAGTGCCTAGGACATCTTAATATAGCAAGGAGCCCTTTATAGTTTGGGTTGTCAGTCCAAGGGGCTCACCTACTATCTCTTGTTTGAAACAAGGAAACTAAATTTGAATGGGACCAATCTCTTTCAGAAGCTGACACACAGATAAGAATAATGTAGGAACATCATGTAAAACTTCAGCATGTAAGCATCAGACAGTTAATAGACCGCTTACTGTAAAGAGGGCCGATTCAAATAATATATCACAGAAATCAAATATCAGGAAGTGAGTGCAATGAGGAAACATAAGAAGACATTACTGGCAGAAGGGCGCACCAATTTACGAATCCTTAAGCCACTAATATAGCAGAAAATATGAAAGAGTGAACATGGAACAACATATCGCTTCTAGGCCTATTTAAAGTGCTTGACTAATTCCAGAAAGGGCACCACTTAAGATGAATCCTTGCTGCAAACTAGTGAGCCACTCGCATTCTAGAACATGATACATGAAGATAATTTGCATGAAAAGAGATAATGTATTAACACATAAGAAAAGTTACATACTATGAGATACCAAAGACCAGAATCCTCAATACATTTATAACCCCTCCTCACTGAGACCCTACGGGCTCTGAAACTTCATACCGAAATATTACAAGATGAATACAGTAGTCTTCTCGCTGCACAGTTTTCTGACAGAAATCTGGAACCCTAACAATGTCTTCTTTCTCAGTATTTATAGAGAGGACAGAAACTTCCAGAGGAGGAGGGAGAAGAGGAACAATTAATTATTCCATTTAAACCAAAGAGGAAAACACCCGCGCCTTCTTTATGAATTGACTAGTTATAAATGAATACACCTAACACCACCAAGCAATGCCGGGAGATAAAAATCTCCTTTATGTACAAGACAGAATAATAAAATATACACTCAGATCCTTTGGCCGAGTAGAGAAAAATCTTTATTTACGTAAGAGATTTGATCCACCCGCGTCTCCCTGCATCAGAGCCTTTGGCCCTTGAATTTGAATGCTGGTTCTTAAATGCGGGACGAATTTCTCTGGAGGGTTCTAAGAATCCATTTCTGGGTCTTTTTTAATGGTGGTCATTTCACGCACCAGTTCTCAGCCCTTTTATTAAATTTCACCCACAGACAACCGTCCTTCATGGGTTCCTGACCTCTGCAACGGAGGCGGCAAATAAAAACGCCTTCTCATTTCTTTGAAACCTGCAAAATTCCGAAAATGTTAGAAAAACCAACACGGACAAAGGCGTGGATGATGGAGGTGGAGATGGAGGAGGTGACATGGACACAAACAGAAGATGGAAATACCCAGGGTGGCGGAAGCAAAACAGTGGAGGATTCCACAAACGCATCTTAAATGCGCGTTTTAACGCGACATAGCCCCGGACGCGAGGAAAGAATAGTGGAAAATACTAAATAAAACATATAATCACACACACACACACACACATATATATATATATATATATATATATATATATAGATATATATATATACATATATATATATATATATATATAGATATATATATATACATATATATATATATATATATACATATATATATATATATATATATATATATATATATATATATATATATATATATATATATATATATATATATATATATATATATATATATATATATATATATATATATATATATATATATATATATATATATATTGGTGCGAAGAAATGCCACGGATGTACGGGGGCGAGGCACATAGGTGCACGAGGGACAAGTGGGGAGATGATGTGGCGGAGGAATCAACGGGTGGAGGTTGGTGGAAGTGACACGGTGGCGGGCCATATAATACGGAGGGGATGAAATAACGGATGTGTAACTCTGGAGAATGCCCGCCGTCAGATCAGGACCGGTAGATCCAACGACTCAAACTAACTCCGCTGCCCGGCGATGGGATGACCTTTAGCGTGCGGGAGATGGGCGGATTTCCATTCGTACCGAAAACACGTGGCATGGGATTTGTGGCGTCGCTGCCCCCGCAGAAAATACCACTATTTTGACGAGGGTGGTGCGGGGTAATACTGCCTGTTTTTGCTGCGCGTGGGGTCCACCACCCAATATGACTACCGCTCCGTTGATTTGACTTGATCGGACGGCTGTTATCCCTCCCGAAACACAAATGATAAGCTCCCCTTTCTCGTGGCTGGTGGTCATGGGCTCGGGTTATATAACAATAACAGCAAGCGGGTTAAGGGCTTAGGGGCTTAGGCCCGATATATTAAAATATGCGGGTTTTGACCATTACAAAGCGAATTCTCAGGCGGAGAAGGTGGCTGCTAGCATGACATAGGGGGGGAGCTTTGACCACGAAATCATTGGAAATGGATTTTAGAGGAGCTGGTGGTCGGATTTTAAATGGAGAAGGGGAATATGTACAAATCGTGAGCTACGTCCCCCTGGCACTCGTTTACCAGCCTTTCCTGGAAGGTAGATACTACCCCCTGCTCTCGTTTCATCAATAGTCAAACCAGATCCAATAGCTTCCACACAACATACCTTGCATGCCACCAGATTTATTTATTTTCTTCAGAGGTGCATGCTTAATTCAGCAATCTGTTACCCATTCCAAACAGATATACTTCAGAGTGAATTATTCATTCACAACCCTTATATGTTCTTCATGATTGAACCAGGAATTAATCATCATCAGATCTAAAGATCTTGATCAACCATCATATTCAAAGGTGTGCCATAGATTCAGATATATCAGAGATTATTCATACAGATATCTCTAAAAGAGATTCATTTATTATCGACCCTTTTTCACGCACACACTTCTTCATGATTCTCATCACCTTATATAGTTTTCACTTTTAATAAAACCTTGGGTCAAAACCACGAATCGCTAATGGTATTATTGGACGGGGTTAAAATAGATAATCCAGCATATTAAAAATTGAGCCAATCCAAATTGAAACCCCAACCTTCGTTCTTCCATGCACGAATCATCCCAAAGGTAGTCTCTTATCTCCGCCATATAATATTATTTCAATTCAGGGGCTTCCTTCATACTTCATAACAAAATGTTCGAATTTTATAACTATAACCCCTCTGTGGGTCCTTGCGGAGACACCAAAAGGTTGATGATGACTTGGCATGCAGTGCCCCCATAGAAATTCTCCATCGTTGATCTATGGTCAGTGCTTGAATTCCTGGTCAACTGTGGGGGCACCTCGTCTGGTTATTTTAAAACTTTACACTGTCCCCGTAATATTACTTTTAATCAAATTTCAATGAACTTTTAACCCGAAATTCAATCTTCAAATAAAATGGATTTCATTCTTTGACCTCGGGCCCACATCGTAGTCGGCCATTTGCGATGTGTGATATGCAATGGCGTGATCAAACAAACGTGCACAAAGTTCACATTTGTGATTCGCGATGGGATCGCATACTTTGTAATATGCGATGGTGTGATCGTGCGATGGCGTGATGATCGCACATCGCAAATATCCACATCAACAAGACATTTAAACTTAAAAACTTGCAATCTTGCGATTTATGCTAAAGGGGTGGGGACCACTTATCCTCTTTTCAGAATTTAAAGTCTTCGGCTGTTTAATTCAATTTTTTTTCATATTGGTTGTTGAGGGCTTTAAAGCCCGAAATGACTATCTTTAAACAAACTCTGCTCCTCCGTAGTCTGGAACTACGAATGTCTTCATTCCTTCTGCAAAAGGAATTTTCCCATAACAAAAATTAATTCTTCTCTGCAATACTTGGCTGCAGCCCATCAACAATTAATTCATCCTTACGGATTTCTCATTCTTCCTAAATTTACAGTGGTATGCACTTAATCTCCTCTGCTGCTTCTGTACTAGTTTCTTCCTGCCCAAGGCTGGCAGGTGACTTTACTATTTTCAACACTTTGTTCTCTGTTTATTTTTCCAATTGATAGTTTAGGTGCTGCTCCTGTCTTTACCTTTGTTCTCTACAACTTTGATTTTCTCTATTACATCTTTTATAATGCCTTTGCCATCAATGACAATATTTCCAACAATCTCCCCCTTTGGCATTGATGGCAATACTCTTCCTCTGTTTTTCTTATAGAAGCCCTTTTATTTATTTTTCCTCCCCCTTTGAAATCAATGGCAAAGGGTTGATCAAGATCCTTTGTACCGACAATACCATGCTCCCCCTGAGATCATGCTGCATCGTTAAACATAATATTCAATGAAATGACACATTGCATCCTTTCCATATGACAATTGCTCCCCCTTAACCTGTGCATCCTGAACACCCTCAACAGGAGCGTACCCAATTTAATCTTCTGAATCTTAAGCAAATCTAATCTTCTGCATGGAAGAGACTACTCCCAACTTTTCTCTGAGATATTCGAACGCTTCCGTGGGTAATGGTTTGGTAAATATATCAGCAACTTGTTCTTTGGAGGGAACATACTCCAACTTCACCTTTTGTTCAAGCACTTGTTCACGTAAGAAGTGATATTTGATGGGAATGTGCTTGGTCTTGGAATGCATAAGAGGATTCTTTGAAATACTGATGGCACTTGTGTTATCACACATAATGGATATAGGAGGTGAACATTTTATTTGAAAGTCTTGTAAGGTTTGCATCATCCAAAGAAGTTGAGTGCAACATGATGCGGCAGCCACATATTCTGCTTTTGCTGTAGATAAGGCAATAGAGCTTTGCTTCTTGCTAAACCAAGATACTAACCAGGGCCCCATATAGAATGCACCACCGCTAGTGCTTTTCCAATCATCAACACTTCCAGCCCAATCTACATCAGTTTATGCATGAAGAGTAAGATCAAAATTCTTTGGATATCATAGTCCAAAGTCTTGAGTTCCTTGTAGATATTTGAATATTATTTTTACAGCCTGAAGATGAGACTCTTTTGGATTATCTTGGAATCCTCCAACAATCCCAACTGCATGCATGATATCTGGTCTAGTCCCAGTGAGGTAAAGTAGATTTCCTATCATAGATCTGTATTCAGGTTGATTCACAGTGGGGGAATCATCATTAGAACTGAGATTACATCCGGTTATCATTGGTGTACTTACAGGTTTGCAATCTTCCATGCCATACTTCTTCAGGATTTTCTTGAGATATTTTACTTGTGACAAGAATATGCCATCTGTTGCTTGTTTCACTTGTAATCCAAGAAAGAATGTTAGTTCCCCAAGCAAAGACATTTCAAATTCTTGCTGCATATCGAAAGAAAATTTCTAACTCATATACTCTTTATTACTTCCAAAAATGATATCATCAACATATACAACCACAATCAATAGTTTATCATTTTCAGTTTTTGTGTATAAGTTGCTATCAGCAGACCCTTTTGAAAATCCTTGTTGATGAAGATATTTGTCAATACGATAGTACCATTCCCTTGGAGCTTGTTTGAGACCATATAGAGCCTTTTTAAGTCTACAAACAAGTTTTTCATCATTTCCCAATATGAATCCTTTTGGTTGTTCTATATAGACTTCTTCTTCTAGATCACCATTGAGAAAAGCAGATTTAACATCCATTTGATAGACTTTGATTTGTTGGAAGCTTGAAAAGGCAAGAAACATTCTTATGGCTTCAAGTCTGGCTACAGGAGCAAAGGTTTCTTCAAAGTCTATACCTTCTTGTTGAGCATACCCCTTGCAAACAAGTCTAGCTTTATTTCTTATAACATCTCCATTCTCATTTAACTTGTTTTTGAATATCCATTTAGTTCCAATGACATTTTTGTCATGAGGTCTTGGTACTAATTCCCAAGTGTGATTATTTTCAATTTGATCAAGCTCTTCATTCATGGCTTGAATCCAACATTCATATTTGCTAGCTTGACTGACATTGTGTGGTTCAATAGTGGATAGAAATGCCAGATTGCTAGAAGATCCCACAAGAGTCCTTCTTGTTTGTACACCTGATCCCTTTTCTCCCAAAATTTGAGATTTTGGATGATTCTTTTGAACATATCTAGATGGAGCCTTTTCAGACAACTCCTCTTCAGGTTCTTCACTGGGTGCACTGTTTGTATCATTATTGTTTGATGTAGAAGGATATGTGTCCTCATCATCTTCATCTGTTGTTTGCTTTTCTTCTTTTGGGGCTGCAGGAGACTCATCAATAACAACATCAATACATTCAACAATCTTTCGAAGTCTTTTATTGTAACATTTATATGCCTTACTCCTAGAAGAGTAACCAAGAAATATTCCCTCATCTGCTCTGGGTTCAAACATGCCAAGTTTTTCATCATTATTCTTGATAAATCATTTGCTCCCAAAAATTCTAAAATGCTTTATAGTGGGAGGATTACCATACCAGAGTTCATATGGAGTTTTATCACTATTTACACGAACATGTGCTTTGTTGAGAATGTTTTCTGTTGTATGTGCTGCTTCTCCCCAAAATGTGTCAGGTGTTCCAGAGTCATCAAGCATAGCTCTAGCCATTTGTTGAATTGTTTTGTTCATTCTTTCTGCAACACCATTCTCTTGTGGAGTGCCAGCTACAGAGAACTGTCTTTTTATGCCGTGTTGTTCACAGAATTCAAGAAATTCTTTGGATGTATATTCTCCTCCTCGATCAGATCTGAGACACTTGATTTTTAATTCTAATTCATTCTCAACTAGTGCTTTGAAGATCTGAAATTTCTCAAATGCTTCATATTTGTGTTTAAGCAACCGAATCCAACACATTCTAGAGAAATCATCAATGAATAAGATATAGTGTTCTTCACCACGGGGTGGCTTTTTCCTCATAGGTCCACATATGTTAGTATGAATGAGCTCCAGAGGATTACTTGATGATCCTTCCTTGGCATTAAATTGTACCCTGGTTTTATTACCGAATTGGAAAGATTTGCATATGATATTTTCAGGTAGAGTAATATTGGGAAGATCATGAACAGCTTTAAGTCTGCTTGATTTGTTGATTTGAGAGAAGCTCAGATGCCCCAACCTTCTATGCCACAACCAATTTTCTGAATATTTACTCAAATAACATTGTTCTTTGGGGTTCTTCAATATATACAAGTTGTTTGGAGTTCTTTTTCCTTTTATAATTGCTTTACTTGTATCAAGATCACATACCACACATTCTTTTGAACTAAAGACAACTTCAGTTCCTTGATCACACATTTGAATTACACTTAACCAGTTATGCTTTAATCCATCCACATACATGACTTCATTAGCTTTCACCTTATCTTTTAGGAAAACATACCCTTTTCCTTTAATGACCGCAGGGGTATCATTTCCAAATGTAACATTCTTCTCCTTTTCTAGAGCACTATATGCAAGAAGTTTGTCTTTATCACCTGTCATGTGTCTTGAACATCCACTATCAATGTACCATTGGTTTTCTTCATCTTCTACAAATAACGCTATGCCACAATTTTCAACCTGTAATTCCTTCTTTTTCCATACTTTGGAGCTTGAAGGAACATGTTCTTTTGGCTAAACTTTGCTCCTGCATTCAGATTCTTCATGACCAAAGTTATTGCAATAAGTGCATTCAACTTCATTTTGAAGAGGAGAAAAGTTGTTATAAGTATTCTTCTTTGCTTCAATATCAATCCTTTTCTTTCTTTCTTCTCTTGTCATAATATTTTTATATTCTACACATTGAACAACTTTATGACCAAAATTGTGACATGAGAAACATTGTCCATTAAAGAAGAAATTTCTGTGATCATAAGATCTTCTATATGAATTTATTTTTTGATTGGTGTTTCTTTGAAAGAAATTCCTGTTAGTGTTCCTTGAATTGAAATGATCATGCTTTACCTGTAAAGATTCTTTATTTCCTTGCTGAGTGGCAGCATGTTGTAAACCAGCTATAACTGCTTTTAGATAATTTGGTGCTAAAGCCTGAGAACATTCTACAATATATCCAAGACCTATCTTTATAAGAGGAGAACTTTGTACCTTGATAATATCATCTAAGGTTTCAGGCCCTTTAGCAAATCTAAGATTCAGAGTCTTTATTTTATCAAGTTCTTTTCTTAGATCTACTACTTCACACTCTAATTTCTCATTGTGTTTCTCTTTATCTTCAAGCTTATTTTTCAGAGTTTCTATGATTATTTTGCTCTCCTCTAAGCAAATTTTGAGTTTATTGTTTTCATTAAGAAAATCACTGTCTTCTAGAGCATCCACAAAGGTATCCTTTTCTTCTCTAGATTCGTTTTCAAATGCCATGAGAAGTCTAAGATTTTGTTCACATTCTTCCTCACTATCAGATAACCCATCACTGTCTTCATGAGTATAGTAACTCTTTCTAGTGCTAAAACGATTGTTATTCCTTCTTTCTACTTCCTTCCCCTTTTTATGTGTTTCTTTATAAGGACACTTAGCAGCATAATGACCAACTCTTCCACAATAAAAATTTTTGAAAGGAAGCTTACCTCTGAATCGTCCTGTGCCAAGTTGAAGTTTCTTTACAAAGTTTATCTCATCTTCTTCTGAGATATATCCCGATCCTTCTGTTTTTTGTGCTTCCTTCCCTTTTGTAGAAGTTTTAAAGACTGCTTCTTTGACTTCAGATGGTCCTCCTCTTCTGATTTCATATGAAGTTAGTATGCCATGGAGTTGCACCACTGTAAGGTTTTGAAGATCCTGCT
This sequence comes from Pinus albicaulis, assembly GCA_034641835.2. Taxonomy (NCBI): domain Eukaryota; kingdom Viridiplantae; phylum Streptophyta; class Pinopsida; order Pinales; family Pinaceae; genus Pinus; species Pinus albicaulis. The sequence continues at coordinate 12,422 of JAXQQM020091355.1, forward strand.
TTTCTTCAAGAGCAGAAACTTTTGACTCAAATTTTTTCGTTAGTGATCTTAAGACTTTCTCAACCAAAGTAGCTTCGGTTATTATTTCTCCCAGATTTCTCATACGATTTACAATATCATCAAGATGTAAAAAGAAATTGGCAATGCTCTCCTCACTATCCATTTTTAGATTCTCATATTGAATTCTGAGAGTTTGGAGTTTAGCACTTTTTACCTTTGCATCACCTTCATAACTTAGAATGATTTTGTCCCATATCGCCTTTGCTATATTCAGCTACATGACTTTGACAAATTCTGATTCAGTTAGACTTCCCAATAAAGCATTGACCGCCTTTGCATTTGTTTCATAATTCTTTCTTTCCGTCAGATCTGTTGGTACTGCAGCTGGATATTGATATCCTCCTTCAACAATTTCCCATACCTCTACTCCCAGAGACTGAAGATAGGATCTCATCCTTGTTTTCCAGAAGATTAAATTGTTTCTGTTAAAGAGCGGAGGCCTGATAGATGCCGTTCCATCTTGATTTCTCATCTTGATTGATCTTCCTTCTAGCGGCTAAGATTTTTCAGAACGACCTGCTCTGATACCAATTTTTGGGAAAAATACTGAGAGGGGGGGGGGGGTGAACCAGTATTTAGAGCTGACTGACAATTTTTAGTTTTCCATTCTCTTAAAACCATATGTTACATTACTGTATCCAACTTGTATCTCCAGAGATCTTATTATGTCTTTACTTAGATCATTGCATCATTCATAAGCAGTAAGAATGAACAGAAATAATAGAAAAAACCATCAAACATAAGAAACACATATGAACACCAGGATTTAAGGTGGAAACCCAATTCGGGAGAAAACCACTGCTGCTGTAATCTCTGTCTTAAATATTTATTATAGAGAAAACTTCTTACAATATATGCTAGTGCAACCTTATACCAACACGCAGGTACCCACCTACAGAAGGCTACAACCTTCTCTCATTTACCAGCCTCTCCTGGAAGGGAGCTACGACCCCCTGCACTCGTTTACCAGCCTTTCCTGGAAGGAAGCTACTACCCCCTGCTCTCGTTTCATCAATATTCAAACCAGATCCAATAGCTTCCACACAAAATACCTTGTAGGCCACCAGATTTATTTATTTTCTTCAGAGGTGCATCCTTAATTCAGCAATCTGTTACCCATTCCAAACAGATATACTTTAGAGTGAAGTATTCATTCACAACCCTTATACATTCTTGATGATTGAACCAGGAATTAATCATCATGCGATCTAAAGATCTTGATCAATCATCATATTTACAAGTGCGCCATAGATTCAGATATATCAGAGATTATTCATATAGATATCTCTAAAAGAGATTCGTTTATTATCAACCCTTTTTCACGCACACACTTCTTCATGATTCTCATCACCTTATATAGTTTTCACTTTTAATAAAACCTTGGGTCAAAACCACGAATCGCTAATGGTATTCTTGGACGGGGTTAAAATAGATAATCTAGCATATTAAAAATCGAGCCAATCCAAATTGAAACCCCAACCTTCGTTCTTCCATGCACGAATCATCCCAAAGGTAGTCTTTTATCTTCGCCATATAATATTATTTCAATTCGGGGGCTTCCTTCATACTTCATAACAAAATGTTCAAATTTTATAACTATAACCCCTCTATGGGTTCCTGCGGAGGCACCAAAAGGTTGATGATGACTTGGCATGCAGTGCCCCGGTAGCAATTCTCCACCGTTGATCTATGGTCAACGCTTGAATTCCTGGTCAACTGTGGGGACACCTCCTCCGATTATTTTAAAACTTTACACTGTCCTCGTAATATTACTTTTAATCAAATTTCAATGAAATTTTCACCTGGACTTCAATCTTCAAACAAACTGGATTTCATTCTTTGACCCCAGGCCCACATCGCAATCGACCATTTGCGATGTGCGATATGCGATGGCGCGATCAAACAAACGTGCGCAAAGTTCACATTTGCGATTTGTGATGGGATCGCATACTTTGTAATATGCGATGGTGCGATCGTGCGATGGCACGATGATCGCACATCGCAAATATCCACATCAAGAAGACATTTAAACTTCAAAACTTGCGATCTTGCAATTTGCGCTAAATGGGTGGGGACCACTTGTACTATTTTCAGAATTTTAAAGTCTTTGGCTGTTTAATTCAATTTTTTTTCATATTGGTTGCTGAGGGCTTTAAAGCCCAAAATTACTATCTTTAAATAAACTTTTCTCCTCCGTAGTCTGGAACTACGAATGTCTTCATTCCTTCTACAAAAGGACTTTTCCAATAACAAAAATTAATTCTTCTCTGCAATACTTGGCTGCGGCCCATCAATAATTAATTCATCCTTACGGATTTCTCATTCTTCTTAAATTTACAGTGGTATGCACTTAATCTCCTCTGCTTCTTTTGTACTCGTTTCTTCTTGCCCAAGGCTGGTAGGTGCCTTTACTATTTTCAACACTCTGTTCTCTGTCTATTTTTCCAATTGATAGTTTAGGTGCTGCTCCTGTCTTTACCTTTGTTCTTTGCAACTTTTATTTTCTCTATTACATATTTTCTAATGTCTTTTCCATCAATGACAATATTTCCAACATCAATAACCTCCCACTCAGTTGAACAAATAAAATATCTAGCTTATACTTGACTTTTGCGGAATTTTCTAATTGAAACAGGTGCATGTTTCTTAACTGTTTAAGTGATTTAAGTCCATCTTTTTTTTCTCAAATTAAACATGTGTAACAACTATATAATTTGGAAAATAAAAATAAAAACATAAAAACAAATTTAATCTAGGAGTTCACCTGAACATCGTGGGCTACGTCTCCTTGAGCTCTTGTCATCTTGACTTGGCTCTTTGGGATTATGGCAAAATTTCTTTTACAAGTCACAAAATCAACTCAAATGGTTAAATGAATTCAAGAAATGGGTTTATAATACCATCATACCCCTGTCATGGCTTTCATTACTATGAAAACAAATCTAGGATTCCTTGGACTTGATTCCTTCTGTCAGTGCTCTTGAGCTACACTGAGCTTCTATATGGCACTCAATCCCTCAGAATTATTTTCTTGTGACTGAAACCTCACCTAATATCTCCATCACATACCATACCTCAAAAAAGGACTAATCATTTGCTCCAAAAGATGACTGTCTCCCCAATCTAGGCCTCCCTCCATGGCTAGTCGTGGGCTGCCAAAAACTTCCCTATAGGTCCTCGACCTACGGAAGTCTTAAAATGACTCTAAAAATTCCTTTAATGGATTCGTAATGTAAAAAAATAGTTATAATAGACTATTGGTTCACTGAAATTCACCTCCGGCTGCTCCAGATTCGTCTTGGACACCTGGTGGCACCCCCCGGCTCTTGGGTCAAAGAAAAATTCTATGTGGGTACTAGACCTCTGGAAGTCCTCAAAATATTACTAAATCTCTATAAATGGATTCAATATTATCAAGAAAGATAGAAATTACTATTGGATTGCTAAATAAGGCCTCTAGCTACCCTGGCTAGGCCGCCAACTACTACTGGCACTTGCTGGCCCTAGTGGACCTTGGAAATTAACTAAAGCATATTGGATTGCAAAAGTCCTCTATAGGATTTGAAAAGAACACCATTGCTTCTGGAACATATAAAACATCCAAAATTGACTATTGGATTTCTGAATAAGGCCTCTAGGTACAATGGCTAAGCCTCAAACTGTTGGTGGCCTGTTGAACTTCTCTGAAGCTAAAACCTACTTAAAAGTCGTTTGATGGCTCTGCAACCCTCACCAATGAGTTTGAAATGTATGGGATAGTCAAAATTGACTATTGGCACTCCATAATTAGTCAAATATAGCTCAAGATAAAGCCTGAACCCATTTTTCCCAATGAACCCTAAAAATCCTCCACCAAAAATGGAGGGGCTGGACTTAAATCCAGTTAAATTTAAAAAATCCCCAAATTTGGGTGCTCCAACTAAAATTCCACCAGCCTAACTGTTGTCCATAACTGCACGGTTTTTTGGGTGGGGCACATGTCTCCAACAAACGCGGTCACATTAAATGTTATCGTTAATGCCGGAGATGTCGTTTTTCATTGCGGTGTTACAGTGGCATGTGACCATTTAGACCGCTGAAGGTTAACATTTTATGTCAGCGTTTAGCCCTGTGTTCATGGCACGATGGCCATATGGGGAAGGGGGCTAGCCCCCTCAACCCCCAAACGTGAAAATGTAACACGTGAAATAAAACCAAAGTCCATATATGGTTAGGTCACATACCATAGCGTAGGTGGTTACATGCAGGAATGCTTGGCAGCAGGTCTCGAGTTCAATCCTTCAAAGTTACAAAAGATTTTAATACATAGGATCGAGGACATGTGGCGGCCTCAGGGCTGGCCACGTGTCAACTATTCATTGGCTGAAAATCCATAGTACAACCCCTTGTCGAATGATGATCCGTGACTTGGCATGACTTGACTGGCCCAGGTGGAATATTTTGAGGAATTTTCTTGGAATATTCTAGAAATATTCCCTAAAATATTCCTTTTTTTAATTTTCCAAATTCCAGTCAAAATTGGTCAAATTCAAAAACTTGTAGCTTACTGTACTTTTCAAACTGCAATAACTTCTTCATATGGTGTCGGTTTTCAAACCATTCACAGCGCCAAAATCAGGAAGACGAGATATATCTGATCGGTCACGTTCAACACACTTCTAAAAACTTTGAATTATGAGCTATCACTTAGGTCCATGATCCAAATCTAATCATTGGTGGTTTAAGAGGTTGAATCAACTGGGTCCACTTCCATCCAACAATGGGTTTCATATCCTTTGACTAGGTTTTTAAATGAGCTATGAGTGGGGGTTTGTTTCTGAATGATTTAGTTGATGAATTCATCCTTATCAAGCTAACCCCATCTAAGAACATTATATATGATACAAATGGGGTAGGGTGTAGTATTGTATACTTCATCTTCTTCTTCTTCATCCTCCAACCATATAGATAGGTCATGGTCAATGGAAGGCTGGGATGGAGAATATAATACAAACTGTTTAGGAAAGTGTCCATTATTAATAGTCATGTTTCTGACCCGACAACTGATATAATCATAGGCAATGGCTAACCAAGGTCTCCCTAAATTGAAAGGATATCCATTAAAATTGGGTTTTGGCTAGAGAACTAGGAAATATGTAGGATACTCCTTAGAGTCAATTAAGACCATAACATCCTCAACAGTTCCTTCCAGAATTATTGTGGATGGATCTACAAGTTGCAGAACTATTGTGGTTTTCCTCAAATTCCATTATAGGTTGAGTTTAAGCATAGTTTTCTTGGTCATTACATTGATGTCAGCCCCGATATCAACCAAAGTATTGGGGACTATGACACCATCTATGTGAACATCTACAACTAGAATACCAAGGACCATTCACTTTCAGAAGATCACCCTTCGCAACATTAATTTGGACAATTGTCCTACTACGTTGATGGTGGGGATATATTTCTTCTTTCTCCCTTGTTTCTTGTAGAAAAGTTTCCTTGATGAGACTATTGTAAATAGGGAAATAATTAATGGCCTAGAGAAGGGGTATTTTTACACAAAAAATTTTCAGTTCTCCCAGATGTTCGGTCTCCTATGGGGTGTACTAACTAGAGTGGATCAAGCGCTGAGGAAAAGGAGGTCGTTGGATCTGAGTGTTGCTTTATTCCTTTTCCTCCTCAACCTATATAGGTGAAGATGGAGGATGGTTGTCTCGAAGTACTCTTCTTGACCTGAGATTAATCTCCTATATCTCCATAACATAAGCTAGATAGGATGTCTCTACACTGTAAAACTTTTGTTCCTATATGTTGTTCAGGTTTGGATTGGGATGTGTAGGCATATGGGGTAGCTTGGGTGTAGCAGAATGAGTAAGTTTAGGTTGAGGTTGGGGTGGATTCATTAGAGCATGTGGTTGATTATATTGAGGCATCCATCCTTGTGATGGGTTGTTCCATTGAGGTGGTTGAGGAACATACTGCTAAAATGGTTGGTTCATTGGTTGAGGATGACATAGAGGGTTGTAAGGCCAAGTTGGAGGGGTGGGCTAGGATGGACGAGTGGGGGTATACCAATATTTCATAGGTGCATTCTGATTTTTGTGATAATAGGAATAAGGTGCACCTTGCATACCCTTCTGATATGACCAAGGGCCTTGATGCCTTCTCTGGTTGATGAAATAGAGTTTCTTTGGTCCTACTTCCCCACCTTGCTATATAACTTTGAGTCTAGGTAAGGACGTACACTTATCTGTGGCATGATTATCCTCACAGACTAAGAAAAACTCTATGACATTTAATGTGTTGGAATCATCATTGTCGTTAGAACAAAACCCATAGGCATTAGTGTCTACTACAATCTCGAGAGCTAGGATCCACGAGAGGCAGTTAGTCCATGTCGCGAAACACACAGGGAGCATTGAACCCAATGTCCAACAATATCCCCCAAACATGAGACGGGTGAGTTTCGAACTCAAGACCTATTGATCTGATTCCACTTGTTGGAATTATGATTACCATTAGACCAAAACCCATAGGCATCAGTCTCCACTAGAATCACCAAAGTTAGGATCCATGAGAGGCGGTTATTCCATGTCGCGAAACACATGGGGATCATTGAACCCAATGTCCAACATAATGTAAGTTCATTTCCAAGGTGTTTTCTATTACATCTAGGGAAGAATATAGGAAAGCCTATTTATGCTTCCTCTTGCTTCCTCTTCATCTAAATTTTGTCCATTTGGAAAGAAAAGGTGTGCAACATCTCACTCTTGAAGTCCTCCAACATATTTCCAATCTCATGCTTGATGGAGGTGGAAGAGGAAGGGTTATTGGTCATACTTTGGCTAGTTGTGCCTTTCTTCCTAGCTACCCTAGAATGGTTCCTGAAGACAATTTTGATTGTCTCCAAAGGAAGTTGGTAGATATCTCCTCCTGATAACATATTGAGGGTTTCTATCACCTCCACCTTGATCCCTCAGAGAAGTAATATTTTAAGTTATCTGGGATCAAGGGTCGAGTTGTCTCTTTTATAATTTAACTGGAACCTCTCTTCATAGACCTATAGTGATTCATCACGGTCTAGAGTCACCCTAAGTATTTCCTATCTAATTTCATTTGACCTAAAATAGTCCCTATACTTTTTTTTGAAGGCCCCTTGCATCTCTGCCCCGGTTGTTATGTTGTTCCCAGGTAGACCCATGAACCAACACAAGGTTTCATCCTTAAGGGTAGATGGGAATAGCTTCAGATTTTGATCATCTGAGGAATAGTCATAGGTCCTAGAGAGAGCAACAAATTTAAACATGAATGTGTGAGTTTCCTTAGAGGTAAGTCCATGGAAATGTGGAAGGGATGAGGGGATGATGTTATTAATTTTTTTTTCCCCATATCTCTCTCTTATGGGAGAGTCTCCCTGGGCTTTAGTCTCAACCATGGCTTGAATAGGTGAAGCAGGTTCCTCTCATGAAAGAGTTCTTTCTTTTCTCCAATAGGTTCTTCAAAGTTTTCAAAAGGATCATATATGGTGTGTTCAACCTCATAGTCACTGAAGAAAAGTGATGGGTGACTATGTAGCAATTTGGGGTTTTTTGATAAAGAAATTCCTTGAGTATCCCTACTCCTACGAGGCATGAAAATTAAATTTTTTTGTATTTTTTAAATATTTTTGAAACAACGGGTAGAATTAAAGAAGAAAAAAATGCTAAAACATAATCAAAGAATCTACAAGATACCTCCTCGGTAACGACACCAAAAAGCAGTGAGCCCTGGTATTGCACAAAAGAATGCTACAACTCCTAGATGGTACTCTACTTTACTTTATAAACCCAAGGTTCATACAAACTTGGAGGTGACAATTCTATATGCACAACATATGGATTATACTCATGTCATCCTTCTCTGAGTCCTATGAAAGGGTGTTATTTCGAGGGTTTCTAAGTGAAGTCTGTCACAATTTTCATTTATACCTAGAAATAAAAGTGACTCAAATCCATTACTATATTAACCATCAAATGACTATTCTAAAGCAAGAAAATACATCTAGATGCTCCGCAAGGAAATAAATCTGTGATTTAAACTATGGAAAGAAATAGAAGAAAACTAGGTATCTTCATGAAGTAAATGGTTGAATTGAAATTTCAGAAATAAGACTAATCTACTCACACATTGCTAGGCCAAATGGATAAACACACTCTCTCTAATTCATGTCTAATCTATCATATTTTTACTCATGCATCTAATCATGACCTAATTATGCTTGTAAATGTATTGTTTTGCAGCAAGGAGTAGAAGGCGCTATGGTGGCTTAGGAGGGTTTTGAACTCATGGATGCACGATTGAAGGTGTATTGATGGTTTTGGCAAGTATAGATGAGGTTTATTATGGTTTTTTGGCTTAATGAGAGGCCCATTGGTGCTGCTACTAGTTCTACTACAGGTTTCCTGTAATGCTACATGAAAGTCTTGAATTTCTACTAGAAAAAGTATGAGGGAAATCCAAGGCCAAAAATCATGGATAAAATCATAGGGGAGGTGGATTGAACGTGTACTTGGATGAATGGAAGGTGGAAATTTTTTTTTCCAATATCATAAACCCTTGATAGTCCCGTATTGCACTTCTAGGGTTGCTCATGGGGTGGAGGTGAAAATCTCAAAAACATGGCTGAAGGTGATTTGATGAGAAGAACATCGTTTTATGGGTTAGAAATGGATATAAGGGTGCTGGTGAAGTCCTCCTTTGTTGTGATACTTAAACCTACAAGAAAAATTCATGTTCATGCAAAAAAAGTTGGAAAAAATATGATGAAGGAAATGGAAAAGATGACTTGAATTTGGAAATAAAACATACTTAAGCATTCAAACTCAAATCTAACTCAGTATTATAGACATGGTCATGAAACAACAACAACCTAAGTATTATTTCCAAGAAATCATAAAATAAAGAGAAAATTTGGTCGGTGGTGAAGAGTTGCCCTCCTCAAGCTCCAATGAAAGATATGAGAGAGGGAGGATTGACAATCGACTTTCTAAGTTTATCAACTATTCTACCAACATTTATGCAATATTTACTACATCCAAAGACAAATAGAAGAAAACTAAAAATAGTGAATTGAAATGTAAGAAAACTAGCTAAAACTCATAAATAAAACTAGCTAGAATGACAATAAAATAAGGATGAATAAACAAGAGAGACTAAGGCCAATGGATTGGGTACTAACCCACAATCCTATCCCTCTAAAACTAAATCAATGAAGGATAATTTGAATACTCATCTTATTGAACAAAATAGTCTCATTACATAATCATTTAAGTCTCGAAAACCTATTACAATAGTTAAGAGTCTATTGGCTTCCTTCAAAGTTCGAATTCTAGTGAGCTCTTTGTCAACCCTATTTAACCGACCGGGTAGCTACCTACAACTCCCTAAAAAGAAGGTGAGGTTTCCTCTTTGACTACAGTAGAAGTGGAGCATTGGTGCACTGGATCTCCCACTTGGTTGGCTTCCTTTGATTTTGAGTGTTGGAGGGAATCTCGAGGATCCCTCAGCTGCCTTTAGGAGTAAGGAAGTGGAAAATCCCCCTAGAATCACTCCTTTCTATCTACTATGAGTTTTAATTGCAAAATATTCATCAAAATTGCAATATATTCGTGATTATCCTGCATTCAACCCCTATTAGGTGTTTGAAGTATTACAAGCCTTAATCACCATCTACAATAGCGACATAAGACCATAATATAATTTAAATGTGAGAAAGAGAGACTTAATAAGGCTAAAAGTGTGACAATTAACCCCTCCAATTATACCTAATGATGGAGCTCATTAGGTTGTTCCACATAGACCTCTTCCTTTATTGATCCATTTAAGAAGGGAGTATTGACATAAATCTTATGTAGACTCCATCCTTGCAATGGAATAAGGGAAATGATCGAATGAACGGTGGTGTAGTGAGAAACATGTTCAAATATTTCATCATATTCTATTCCTTATTTTTGAGAGAAGCCTTGGGCAACAAATATTTTCTTGAATTTGTTAGCACTTCCATCGGCTCCATGCTTGATCTTGTAGAGCCATTTCGAGATGACAACAAATTTTTCCTTTGGTCTAGGGACCACATTCTAGACATCATTTTTCATGATCGAATCATATTATTCCTTCATTGAATCTTTCCAAAATTGGTGCTTCACTACTTCTTCAAATGTTTCAGGTTCATATTGTACAATGGTTCTCATGGCTACTAAGTACCTTTGGTACATTTCTGGCTTCTTTCTTTCACAAATTTTTTCCCTTGGAGAAATATGTCTCTCAGCATGTTCAAGAGTGTCTCTAAACCATGCAGGTCTTCTTTTCTCTGAAGGTGGATATATAGGATCTATGAGACCTTCAACATTGGGCATATGTTCATCCTTCGGTTCTTCCTGCTTTCCCACTTGTTCTTCTTTGTCTTCCTTTGAGATAGGAATATCTCTAACCTTCTGGAGGGAAACATCTTCATCGAAGGTGACATCATGAAATATCTCCACTTCTCTTTGACCATGCTAATAGATTATATATGCCTTCCAAGTTTCATTATAGCCCATAAAATTTCCCTTCTTTCTAGAAGCATCCAATTTTCTTCTCTTTTATTTTGGCACATGAAAGTATACGAGACTTAAAAAAAATTATAAAATGAAAAATGATAGGTTTCTTATCAATAAAGACTTATTCAGGATTTTTGGAGTCCAAATCTTGATGCGGGAATCTATTTTGAACATACACAGTGATGTTGGAAGCTTCTCCCCATAGGAACTTTGGAAGACCTTGGTCATAAAGCATGGCACGGGAAACTTCTAGAATGGCTCAATTATTCCTTTTGGAAACACCATTTTGTTTGGGATTATATGTAGTAGTGGTCTCCATATTAATGCCAGCTTCCCTGCAATATTCATTGAACTCATTTTACTCATATTCAGTTCCATTATCGGTCCTCAAAAATTTGATTCTTTCCTATTTGATTTTCATCCAAGGACATGAAGATGCAAAACCATTTGAATACTTCGTCTTTTGCTTCAAGAAGTATTTCCATGAGTTGTGAGAGAAGTCATCTATGAATGTGAAATAATATAGGCATCTTCCCAAGGATGTTATGAGAAACATACCAGATATATCAGAATGAATCAATTGTAGAATATCAGAAGTCTTGGTGACACTTGAGGGTAATGGTCCCCTTGTATGCTTTCCTTTGGCACAACCCTAACATACACCTTCATGATCATCTTTGAAATAAGGCATACCTATGACAACCTTCCTTGCTTCAAGAAGGGATTTATAATGAAGGTGTGAAAACCACTGGATCCATATCTTGGATTGAAGAGTTGTATTACATGTCATGGTTCCCAATGGACTTCCTCCAAACTGATAGAGTGTATCAAACCTAAAACCAAGAGTGAATTATTCTTTGAAAATCATATTTCAAATTCATGCCTTTCCATCGATGAATTCCACCTTAGATTCTGTGTCTTCCATTATCGAGATAGACACTAGATTCTTATTCAAGTCAAGTACATACAACACATCTTGAAAACAGAGGACTTGAACTTCATTTAGATGAAGGGTCACAATCCTTGTCCCTTTTAAAATATAGGTGGCATTATCTCGAAGGATAATTTTCAAATTTGTGTCCTTTTCAATCAGATTTGAGAGGGCCTATTTAGATCCAGGGAAGTGCCTTCAGGAACCACAATCAATCAATCAATTATCAAGGACGTCGGGAGGAGATGAGCTAGAGAGGGAAAATATGAGAATATATTCATTTCTCTTGTTATAAAAAATATTACAGTCATCATACTTGGAGTTTCTTGACCTCTTGAAAGGTCGTCCATTTCCATTTCCATTTCGATCAGAGGGAACCTTTATCTTTCCTTTTTTCTTGAACATGTTGCTCCTTTGATTTCCATTCCCCCTGAATTTTTTGTAGTCATCAGCTCGAGGAGAGTCCCTTTTATTCAGACACTTGTTAGAAAATTATATATTACAGAGAAATGAAATACATTAAATATGTGGAAACACAAACACATAAAACATACAAAACAATAGAGAGACAAATATATGTGGTTCACCCAATTTGGGCAACCTCCACCTCGAACAAACGGTCCTTCCTTTCTATTATACAGCAAAATGAAGAGACACAACCTACTACAAATCTGTTGTAATATCCTTTGTTCTCCCTCCCAGTCCCCCTTTCTCTTTCTCTCTCATATTACTCATAAAATACACAACCGCAATACAATACCCTCATAAAACAGAGTGGTTTACTTCTAGGGAAAAAGAACCCTAAATTAAACATAACTTCTACCGTTAGATGATCTGCCTAATGAATGACCCAGGTTGACTAGAAATTACAATATTTTACAAGTATCACCCGAGAAGCCTTTAAACGACGGGTGATGTTGCCACCCCATTAAGAACAGGGTTCCAACATGGTGATAAATCTATGAAAATAATATAATTAGGCTCCACACCCAACAACGCTCACTAGCATAGTGACCAAACCTGTTACAATTTTAACATCTACCTTCCCTTCCTTTGGGACCCACTCTTCCTTTATTTCTCGGACCAACATTATTTTTTTTTTTCATGATCGGTGAAGGAAGTAGGTTCAAGAATCAAGATTCAATACCCTCTATTATCTTCATCACCCAATACAAGATTTAAATTTTTCCCAAAGAAACGCTTATTAATTTGGCAGCCATTATTTCTCCCTGCTTTAAAAACCCTACATTTAAATGAAAACAAGCATTGCATTTCAACTAAAAAAATCTATTAGTGTTCAAATGTACATGTGTGCATCACTTGTGTAGAGTATTCCTTTTCCACTTTCACATTATCCAAGAATGTGTGCAGTATAGTTCATATTTTTTGTGATTTAGATTATCTTGAAAAAGGAAAGGTAAATTATTTCCCATGGAAAAAGAAGGTTTTCCCTTTTTAATACTGGAAATGGTACAAAAAAGTTCCATTTCTACCCGAAACTCCTATGAAACAAGAACCAAATAAATGCCATGTCCTCAATGGACATCATTTGGCTTTGAAAATGGCCATTGCACTCCTATATTACATCACGATAGTTTCTTAGGTCATTTCTTGTTTCTTGAGATGAAAAGCAACCAAAGAAATGGTGAAGATCCTTTCAAGAAATAAATGACCATTTCTCAATCATATCTCAACTATTTTTTATTTTATTCAGTGGTTGCTTACTTTGAGATAAATTTGACACTTTTATAAGGAATATAACATAAAAACACAAAATGGGAAGGAATTGATGAGGTAGATGACCTTTAGTTGTTGTCAATTAAGAATTGATAATACGCGATGCATGTTATGTACTACAAACTAGATTCCTTCTTGGAGTTAGGACACAGAGTATTGAATCAAATTTGTAGTTTCTAACTTCTTGTATTGGTTCATCAATCTTGAAATTCAGACATTGCATGTCTTCATTGCTTCATGTTTGAATAATTTGCATCATATCGTACAATAGGAAATTAGGAATTATGATTATTATTACTTTATGGATCTGTTAAGTTACTTTAAGTTTGCATGGTTTAGTGTGAAATTATTCTAGTGTGCCCCTAGGCCCAGGTGAAGGAATGCCAAGGACTGAGAACCCTATTTTTTAAATGGTATTGTTTCTTATACCCAAAAACCCCTCAACATCACTTCTTATTAGTTCTTAACAATAGTGTTGTAAACAATTTGAAAATTGATATAGCAAAATCTCGCACTTCTCAAGATAAAGTCCTAAAGCTAAAGTGTGATACCATGTGTAATTCAATAGCTCCATTGTCACCTCACCAACCTCTTTTCACTTCGGGCTAGCTCTCCTCCAACTCAAGGGGGGTTCTCCCTAGTAGATGTTAGGGATCTAATGGCCCAACCAAACCAATTCAAGAGCCCCCTAACTATCTATGTTTACTACTATCAATCAAAATATTGAACAATAGGGTCAGACATGCATCCTGAAGATAAAATTGCCAGGGTATTTTTGGGTAATTTCAAAGGAAAAGTCCCCAAACACATATAATCAAGGAATTATAACATGATTTCAAACATTAAATATCAAGAAAATCGTTTAAAGGATATTGAAAGGAAAAAGGTGATGGACGATAGAAAGTGCCTTACTTAAATGCTCTAAGGATTTTTCAATAGTTGCTCCAAAAGCTTCACTTCAAGGCCCTTCAAGATCGTCTCCAACAATGCTATACCATTAGCTTCAACAATGTTGCTCCAAAAATATCCTCAAGGTCTTCACAACAATTTTACTAGAATTTGCTCCAACAATATATTCAATAAGGTCTTCATTGTCAACTCGTCTCGTGTTTGGGTGCCTTAATGTGCAATGACATGTTTCCAGGACTGAATTCAATGCAAGGCATATTTGAAACTCTAACTCTATCTTTCGGTGTTTTATTAGAAATTGTTTCAGTTTTCATTTTGTGTTTTCAAGTTAGATATTATTTTCAAGTTTTTACATTTATAATTTTATTGCAATGTGGCAGACTGATCAGAGCAGTGCAGGGACAACCCCGAGACGGGTTGATCGCGGAAAGAGGCCAGCAAAAGAACATGTAAAGTGCCAGCATTGCTCTATCTTTAGATATTTTAGTTATTTACATAATTGAAATAATATTAATTTTGTTAAAATATGCAGACACCTATCCATGGTACGCCTGATGATTCCCTCTTTGAGGAAGAGCTTTCTTCATCCCTATATCTAGTTTTCTTGTTGCGAAAAAAGGCACGAGATGCAAGGTCAAAATTTAATACTTTGACAGACGCGCCTCAAACACCTGAAACAGAAGAGAGGATAAAAAATCTTATGAGCTAGCTAGAAAGATATCAGGTAATAATAAAAAGTCAAAAGGATATTTTTTTTTTTCTGCATGAGATGAATTGTGATAGTTTGATTTTTAATTTTTACATTGACTAAACTAACAAAAAGTTATTTTGTATGTAGCGTTTTCTGGCACTTGCTGAACCCGGTGTTGGTGGTAGTGGGACACAAGGGTAAGAGATTTCCCAAAAACCCTCTCGTACACCTTCTACTTCTTTAGGTGCCATCCAAGAAACAAACCTTGCCCAAGCAGACACCCAGCCAACCACTAAACGTGTTGGCAATAATGAGGCTGATATGGCCAACTACATTATTGTGTTTCCTGGAGCTACACGTGTCAGCTCCACAGGGACCATTAATGGCATGTTGTTGGTGAACGATGAAAGTGTCACTATAAAGCATGTACAACTCCCAGGTAAATTTTAATATTTTAACTATTTCATGTACTTTATCTAAAACATATTTATCATGATTTTTATTTTTAAATTAATGACAATATCTTCTTTTTCTTTTGGTTTTATTCTGTGTAGGAAACAATGAGTTCTACAGGATTCTGGAGAGCCATGCGTTGGTAATTTTTGGCCCAACCATACGTACAGGGTGGAATTCCCAGAATTCCAACCTGAAAAAGAACTTCTAGATTATCTAGAAGCCCTTTTTGGGGTCGGCACATTTGACAAAAAAGCGGTGGCTCAGGTAGCCGACAAATATTTGAAATATACCAGGGACACCTATAGGACGCAATTGCAATTTAACCCTAGATATGAGCGTCCTCTCGCAGTTTCAGAGAGTGAGTGGAGAGCACTCATCCATGAAGGAAAAGAGAAAAGGGCAAAGAAAGAAGGAAAAATGCCAACTGGACCCGCAAGGTAAATTACAACTTTAATTCAATAGCTTTAATTTTCTCTATGTCTAAAATAAAAGTGTGCTACGTCATATCTGACTTCAATATTTTGATGCTAGGTTGCTTGACACCTCAAAGGAAACCAAAGCTAGGATTGAAAAAAAGGGCCATCACAAGCTAGGCCAGGGCGGCTACTTGAAATTAGCTGCAAGAATTGTAATTAAGTAGCTAAACATCTTATAATTAATTGTATCGCCTTCCAACATTTTTGTAATCATATCAAATATGATTAAAAATACACAAACATATTTAATGTAGGGTGATGACTTAGGAACAGAAACTACAGAGGAAGATAAAAATATCGCTTTCCATTTTGGCTATCAAGCTGTAGTTGAACGTCGTAGAAGCTTGGGGCAGGTCCCAAGATCCAGAATGCTTGATAAGGTAAAACATTAACCTTTCAATATGTTTGTTTTCGTCCATAAAGTTAATGTCTAACAACTTTTTCTAAATCAAGGGAGCAGCACTACCGACGAGGAAAATAACCTAGTTTTAGAGCCAGATGTAGATGATCCTTACGTGCAACCTGAACATTGTAGTGGGGACCAGGCCGACAATGCTACTATCAGTAAGGGTCGTGACGGTAATTAATTTCCACTTATAATTTTTTCTAATTGTACCTTGATGGTTTTCCTTATAACATTGTTTGTTTAAATGACAGAGAATGTTTCCCTTGAGGATCTTACCACCAGAGAGGAAGACAGGGCAACAGTCCCAACGGCGACAACTGGTGCACCAGGTAAATAATCTCATTGCAATTTTTTTTTATTAATATTACCGAACTAGTTCAATGATACTTAAAAACTGACAACTAAAATTTAATATTATCTATTTTTGTAGGCGATGCCCCGTCACTGGATGAGACCAGACATCGTGACTACGCAACTAGTTCAGCGGCGACAACTAGTGCACCAGGTAAATAATCTCATTGAATTTTTTTTTATTAATATTACCGAACTAGTTCAATGATATTTAAAAACTGACAATTAAAATTTAATATTATCTGTTTTGTAGGCAATGCCCCGTCACTGGATGAGACCAGTCATCGTGACTACGCAACTAGGTCAGTAGTGCGGGTCGAAAGGCATGAAACAGGAGCAGAGCATGATGATATTGATGATGTAATTAGGAGCTTTAGAAATAGGAAGAAGAAAAAGAAAATTCGATAATGTAAAATATTGTATTATTATAAGACAAACGTTACCATACTTGGAACGTTTTTTTGCGTTATATAAAAAACTCATTTATCATACTATTTTTATGTCAAGCATTAATTGCAATGTTTCCTTGTGTACTTTTTGTTGAATTATTTTTTTATTAGTTATTGAATATTTTTTTTTATGCTCATGAAAGTAAAAAATGAAATATAGATTGGGTATTGGGGAATTGAGAGTGATGTGAAGGGGGGGGGGGGGGGGGGGGGAGGGGCCATAAGAGCTTCCACCTTCATGTGGTTGGCCCTGTTTAGTATAGAATAATTTATTGGAGCGATTTAATCTTGGAGGAAACCTCCCTCGATACAGCGTAGCAACAAAAAAGTCACTGTTGACTTAGTTGCTACTCTTTCAGATCGTGGGAGGCTTGTTCCAAGTTCATGCGACTCCAATAAATTCTTCTTGAAATGAAGAGGAGCTTATTCAGGTATGTTTTGACATTTTCAACATATGTTCTAACATTATCATAAGAATGCATCTTAGAGTAAAAAATACTACATCAATTACTAAGCCATGCTGATTTAATAGGTTCAAGCATTTTGTCCACCTCTTTCTTTGCCTTTGTCAACAATGTGATTCTAAGCTTCTCTAACCCACGAGGCACATCCCCTGATGGAGCACCATGACTAAGAGCTCGACACATCTCAATAAATAGAGGTGACCGTGCAAAATTAAAGGATATGAAGTTCTAATAGAAAAAAAAATGCAATGGTGAGATCAACCTCTGACCTCTTCTCTTTTTGGAAAATCTTGTCCATTGGACCAAGTGTAGTTGCCTTTCTTTTTGCTGATTGTCCCCCACTAAAACTCTCAAAAGGGAACTTGTTGCTACTTTTCCTTAAGAATGGAAGGGGGCATCATTCTTGTTTTTTTTTTTTTTGATGCCACAATTGCCGCACCAACAAATGCCTCTTTCTCCAATTCCTTCCTCTGTGGTGATTCAATTGTTGTACAATAAATGTATGGATATGGGAAAGGACATTTAATTATTTTGGAGTAATAAGGCGAAAACTGAAAACCGGGGTGGGAAACTAGAATTTTCTACATGGACAATGCAAGGTGTCCAAAATATTTGTGGATATTTTGCTTCCACAATCATGCCAGCAACCCTGCAAACAGGTGCATTATCTGTAATGATTTGCACACAAGAATCGACACCTACATCTTCAATAATTTTAATAAATAACTCAACCATATATTGTGCATCCTTGTACTGTCCAAATGCATCCACTGATTTCAAGAAAACTGGACCATTCAAGGATGACGTGAAGTTGATGAGTGGGTGGGATGCTGGATCTGTCCATCCATCAGAAATAATGCTAACCCTAGATGTTGGCCATGCTGATTTAATAGGCTCAAGCATTTTGTCCACCTCTTTCTTTGCCTTTGTCAACAATGTGGTTCTGAGCTTCTCTCACCCAGGAGGCACATACCTTGATGGAGCCCCATGACTAAGAGCTCGACACATCTCAATAAATAGAGGTGACCGTGCAACATTAAAGGATATGAAGTTCTGATAGAAAAAAAATGCAATGGTGAGTTCAAGCTCTTCCTTCTTCTCTTTTTGGAAAATCTTGTCCATTGGACCAAGTGCAGTTGCCTTTCATTTTGCTGATTGTTCCCGACTAAAACTCTCAAAATGGAACTTGTTGCTGCTTTTCCTTAAGAATGGAAGGGGGTCATCATTCTTGTTTTGTTTTGATTATGATGCCACAGTTGCCGCATCAACAAATGCTTCTTTCTCCAATTCCTTCCTCTGTGGCGATTCAATTGCTGTACAAGCTGAAATGACACAACTTGGCAAAGCCAACAAATGAGCTTTCACACGGTAATATGTGCTAGTGAAATGGGAGTTGCAAAAATTGCATTTCCATGAAAGATTGCCTCCTTCCTTTGCCTTGTTGCCTGTCCCTGCCTCTCTTGTCACATATTTCCACAATGGGTATTTGGGGTCATGAGTTTGTTTTCCCTGAACATTTGAAGCTGCTGTTGTAGCCCCACTTCCGATAGATGGAATACTTGCAGACCCTGATGAAATAGGGATAGGAGGTGCATCTCCAATGGGGACATTCTTCCCCTTTCTTTGCCCCTACCTTGTTGCTCTTGATTGAGCCATGAATACTGTAAAAAATAAACAAAAATGACCAAATATATAAAACATATGTACATGTAAACACTAATAGCAAACTACATTCAAAATCATAGAGAGACAGTGCACTACCGAACGCTCAAATCTCTTTGAAAACACTCTCTTTCTCCTTGCTAACCTTTGCGCCTTGCTCAATTCACAAACAAACTTCGGTGAGAAAGAATGAGAGAAAACTGACTTTTATAACCTCAAACTCGCTTTTTAGCGCTGCATGTGTCCGACTGTACGGGATTCGATCATGTCCGTACAGGACACGATCGGGATTCGATGTGTCCTGTACAGACATGATCAAATTTGGTGAAAAGGGTACGAATCTGTATGTGTCGTGTCCGACACGACGGATTTGGGACACGTGGGCCCCACGCTACGAATCCGGTTTCTTAGGTATAAATTTTATAGAAAAGTATTTACAAATAGTAAAGCAAAAAGTGGAAGGGTATATACAAAGCAAAACCCAAGTTTTACCTTTTTTTGTTGTAGTGGATATGATGTGATTCTAGCGGGGGAAGGCCGTTTGGATGTAAAGACCAAAGTATATTTAGCAAAGATCTATTATAAAAGGAATTTGCCTTCAGCTCTATGCATCTTTTGTCCTTTGTCATTTAACATGTATGGCTAAGCAATAGGGAGTTGTTGATGCCCGCAATATTTGGATGTTTAGTTGCAAATTGAGCTGGACAAAGCATGCAGTCTATTTCAGTTCAAGTTTGATAGAATGTTAAACTTCTTGAAGTTTTCTACTCATTTGTACTGAATAGTGTCATATGCAGATTACAATAGTAGAACACATAGGATGGATAAGTGTACTGTTGGATATCTAAATAATAAAGTTATAAACACACATTTTGTTGAGAAAAGGTACTAAGGAGTTTCCTAGTTCTTTTGCCTTTTTGCCTAGGAAAACACATAATAACACTCTTTTAACAAGTGACTTTATGAGTTATTAAAGTTATGTGACTGAAAAGTCACTTTATGAGATACTTTAGTACTATGTACTTTATATTATTAAAGTCACTTTATGTTTTTAATTTGACTCCATGTGAAAAAAGTACAAAGTACAAAAGCAACATGGAAGTGATAGTGAGGCTCTTAATGAAGGGGGGACATGAAAGAAGGGGTCAAGTGAAGATTAGATATCCACCGTTGATCTATGAGAGCTGGGATCTAATCTCAGCCATAGATGAAAGGGTTAGGGTTCTCTCATCATTATGTGAGACTAAAAAGGGAAAAAGGCAAAGTGAGGTCATTATTCTTCATGTGCATTTGTGGAGAAGAGAAGTGCAAGGTGAAGGAGAGTGAGGCTGTGATAGCGATTTGCTGAGAAGAACCAGATCTGCAGCAGCCCAAATTTCAAGACAGGCCCGAGATTTCACGCTGTAAGGAAGGCACACATTCCCAGAATTTGTAGGCAGAGATTCTAGTGCAAAAATCGAGGCTGAAAGGGCTGTTTGTCAGGCCCGAAATTTGAAGCAGTGAGGGCAGAATTCAGCTCTGGTTTCAAGGAGGATTTCGGTGATTCTTTAAGGCTGAGCCAGGCTGATATTTGAGGAGAACAGCCCCACATTCCTAGGAGGTAACCTGCACACATTCCCAGGTAGAAGAGTGAGCATGACGGTGTGATTTTCGAAGGAGGCTGTCAGTGGCATGCATTTCCAGGCAGAGATTGCTGGAATTGTGGCTCAATTTTCGTGGGGGTCAAGTGTTGTCAGTGGCACAAATTTCTGAGCAGTCCAAGTCAGACAGTGGCCCAGAAATTGAGACAGTGCAGGGAGGGATAAGTAACTCTGAGTTTATATTTAATGCTGTGTAAATTTCTCTGAGAATTAGAAGCAAATAAAATCTCCTTCAAACTGGTTTTCCCCTTGTGGGATTTTCCAGGGTTTATGTTTAACCAGAAATAAGTGTCTCAAAACTTTTGTGAATGCTTGTCTCTAATTTCCTATCAGCTGAAAAGTGAAACAAAAGTAGAGGTAGTCCTGTTAATGTTTCTTTTAAATTTGCATTCAGTTTACATATCAGCTTAGCATGTGGGGTTGTGGGCATTAAACTATATGCAAAAGAAACTGAAACTGGGGAGGGCTACAAAACCAAAATTTCTACACATTCTTCTTTCTATGTAAAATGACCAAGGAAGGTTTTGACTACATCTGTAGACCAGGACCCTGATGGTCAGGATTTTGCATGAGCAAGAAGCAGGAAAAGTTTGTCTAGCTCTGCCTAGGTATTTGTTGCAATATTTACACTCATCTTTAATTCTCACTATCTTGTAGGCTTATAGCAAGTCATGCATAGTATGTACTATCGTAGTTCCTTTTTCCAACTAATAACTGTATAATTTCTTTTATTTGTGTCAGGAAGAATTATTCTTCACAAGAAATTGTTCTTCCATTGTTGTATAAGGTGTACTTGTTTACATATTTTATCTGCTTGGGTACTTACAGACTTTGTAGTATCCACATGATCCCAAGATTGCTTCTTAATATTATCTAATCTCTATCTAATCATCTGAATGAATTTTCCTTGCAGGCTCTGGGAGATGTTGTTTTGAATCATCGTTGTGCTCACAAACAGGTTTTCTCAGTAAAACATTCTATCTGCATTTTCATTAGTTGGAACTCTTCTGAATTTGTCCTACTGTACCTCTCATACTCTATACGTTGTTGTATTTTACTGTTTGATGCTTTGAATTTCATATACCTTTCTTTTACATTTATATTCATAAGCTTCTCTGGCTTGTTAATTGTAACTGCTAGCAGTAAGGATTATATTTTCGTATTCCCCACTTGTATATTATGCAGTATATCTACCTAGATGTAAAAATGCATGCATTCCTTCATTCTACAATTCGCTAGTTTGAATCAGCCTGAAAACTGGTCCATACAAGTTGTTGTAGAGGGAAAGATTCAAAATTTTACATGGTGTGAATACTTTTGGCAGTTGGCCAATTTATGTCTTTTACTGGCTATGTTGAGTAAGACGGAAATGATTTCTGTACTATTGTGATCAAATATAGTTATTTCTGGTCTTCAGACTAATTTATGCCATCCAGATTGGGTCACTGCCAATTCTTGTATGAGTACTTTTTTGTTACTGCTTATCGGTGTTTTCTGGTCTTTCATATAGTTATTAGGTTTTACTTGGAGAAACCTTTGATTGTCCATTTTTATCTATTTTATTTTGTTTGGTATTTACTATGTGAGCATTCTCATGGTTCATCTGCATGGTATGTGCAATGCATGTAGAACATTAGAGGTAGACATATGTGAAAGAAAATGGTTTTTGTGGTGGAAACTGGAAAGATCTTATAGAAGTTCTTTGGTTGTAGAGTCCGAATGGTACATGGAATATCTTTGGTGGGAAGTTTTCTTGGGGACCTGAGGCTATTGTTCGTGATGATCCCAACTTCCAAGGCCGTGGTAATCCTTCAAGTGGTAAGTTACATAGACTTTGTTGGAAGAGAATAGGTAAGGTTTATGGAGACTACGATGATGACCTTCTTCAATAAGGACACATGCGGATGATTCTTTTTTAGACGCTAAACAAACTAATTTGAAATGACACATGGTCTATTTGTAGCTCAAGTTTCATTTTCAGCCTCTAACTGGTCAGAATATGTCTATGGTTATGGTTTTCCACTTATTTTCTGAAGTTAATGTTTTGATAAATTTTTCTGTCTCCATTCTGGTTGTTTTCTTTCAATTTTTTCCCTGAGATTCTTTTAAAAAGTTTATATTTTTTCATATTAATAGCTATGATAAAGAAAGGTTTTATATGTTAAAAGTATTTAGATCCCAATTGAAGCTTTATCTGCGCATTTTTCTAGTTGTTCCTGCTTTTTAGTAATCATAAAATTATAAGGTTCCCATGAAAATCCATAATATGAGCCGATATACAGCTGTGATTTCAAGCATCTCCATGGTGTCTCATACTTTGGCATAGTGCACATATGTTGAAATTCCATGCACCCTAGGTCTGTTTTATGACTTAGCTAAAACACATAAACACACTAGTAGTGCTCAACAATAAATAAGAAAACCTTTGGCCCAAATCACGTTTCTTATCAGTCCATTAAATAAGAAAACCTTAGGTCTCTCATACCAGGGATCATGGCCCTTTACAAACCCTGATACAAAGCTATGGTACACAGTCAGTCCTTTAACTGAAACCCTAGGGCTGAGGCCTAGTCCATCAGGCTCTTTTCTGCCCAAATACAAATACAATACAAAAAATACAATCAGCAAGAGCTTGACTCACCTGGGTTTGTTCCTTTAGCCCACAGATTCATATCATCCTTGCTGTACCTTGTTGTAGCATACTTCCTTTGGCTGCTACAGACTTCTTTCCATAGGGTCAGCTCCTTTAGACCTCTGTCCTACGACTGCTCTTTGGTGGACTGCTCCTTGAGCCAGCTGAACTATAACAGCACTTTATTCAGCCTTCTTTGTCCTCTGTCCAGCTGATCTTGACTCTTCTAGGCCTCTGCTGTGCAGCTGTAGGTTTCGACCTACCCACCTTGGCACTTGTTCTGCTGCCGCCTGCCCTAACAATGGCTACTAAATTCTGTCCAGACTCAGTCTTCTAGCACAGGCACAAACAGACCTGCAGCTTCCACAATCTTGACCTCGGCTGGCCTTAACCAGGCTCCTTAGGCTCTCCGAGCGGCCTCTAGCAGTTCCTTGGCCACCCTTATCTAGACTTTGGTCCCATCAGAACAGAATCGGCTGGCCTCTTAACCAAGACGTGCTGCTACAAGAGTCCTAACCTATGTTGCCAGGAAACGTGGGTGCGGGGACGGGGACGGGGACGGGGACGACACTTTTTGAAACAGGGTGCGTGGGTGCGTCGGGGGTATATACTATATATATATTATATTATATAATATTATATATAAATTATAATTTATATATGTGAATTTGTATAAAACAAGAAAAATAAAATATTTTTGATTTAAAAATTAAAGTTTAAACTTCAAAGATTTAAACATGCACATCATTGAACAATGAACATTCAACATTCACATAATGATATATATAATATGAATGATGATAATATTAAATAACTTAATAAGTTATAAAAGTCACGATATATGTCCATTGTCATACTACATTCAAAATTTCCCTTAAGGGCAAAGAGTCAAGACATCTCCAAACATGAACTAGGAAATTTCAAAATACTCAAATAAAAATTTAAAATAGTGAACAATGGCTTCCTCAAGCCACATCATCAGCATCCATGTCATCAGCATCACTTAGATCTTCAGTCAACATGCTCTCAAGGTAGGAATCACTCTCATTTTGAGCCTCCTGCTCATCCATAACAGTTGAAGGTAGCTCCATAAGGCCATCTGGTTGTATTTCCTCATCCACACACATAGCATCATCTGTGTATTGGTCCCATCTCTTGAAAGGACCCTCCTTGTACCCAGGGTCTTTTTGAGATATGAGACGAAGTGTGCTATGAATGTACACTAAGTTCTCTGCGTTCTTTGAGCCCAACCTATTTCTTTTTACTGAATGGATAAAGGCATAAGTACTCCAATTCCTCTCACAAGATGAAGAACTAGCTACCTGGAAAAATAGGGGAAGCCCATTAAATTAATTAAAAATTTAAAAAGAAAAGCTAAAATGAAAATTGAAAATCCAATACAAAAATTTAAATGAGAAATAAGATGAGGAACTCCAAACTAGTTACCTGTCCAAGTAACCGTATGGAAAACTGCTGCAACTCAAGAGCATCAACACCATGAAGCCACCACCAATCAATTGGATCCTTCTTCTTGCGTCTATCGGTTGCAGTGGTATAGTCGATAAACTATAGTTCGGTTGCAGTGGTATAGTTCTAACAGTTAACTTCTTAGGGTTAGTCGATCTTAGCCTTTAGGTTTACCGTTTAACTTTAGTGTTATAACTTATAACTTATAATTTTTATTTTTAAGTTTTAATTTGATTTTTAGTTTTTAAGTTTATGAGTTAAGTTTTAAATTTAAATTTTAAATTTTTATGTTTTTATTATTTAATATTTAATAAATTAATTTAAGTTTTGAATTAAAAATAAATAAATAAATAAATAAAAATAAAAATCGCCTTAAGAATAGACTATAATTAACTTATAAATTATTTAATTTTAATTTTAATAAAAAAATCTTAAATTTTAATTAAAAAAATTTAGATTATAGTCGAATTTTGATTAAAAAATAAAAAAAAATTAGCCTAAATTGCCCCCTGAAGAACCCGAAAAGAACCCATTTTCGGGGTTCTCCGTTGCTGAAGAACCCTAAAAGAACCCGAAGAACCCTAAAAGAACTCTAAAAGCACCCGAAAAGAACCCGAAGAACCCTAAAAGAACCCTAAAAGCACCCGAAAAGAACTCGAAGAACCCTGTTTTTGAGTTGGACATTTCGGGTTCTTCCATGAAGAACCGGGTTCTTCAGGGTTCTTCTGGGAAGAACCCGTCCCAGCACCCGGTACGTGGGGACGGGAACCCGGTGCGGGTGCGGGAACCCTACCCCTGGGTGCGGGTACCTGTGCAACATAGGTCCTAACACACAAATTGGCCCCTTCCTTTGGGTCTGTGGTTACTTTGCTAGGCCCTTGTCCTTCTCCAAAACAACCTTCAGCCCAAATACACCATGACAGACCTCCTTCTTGCCTTAACCAGGCCTTCTCTCCCACAGGGATTCACTTAAGCCAGCCTTGGCCTTGGATCTAGGCCTTGGCCCTCCACAAACAAACCCTTTGCCTACCTGGCCGTTCCAGCTGACTCGGGTTCCTTGTCAAACAGATTTCAGCCTCCCTCCTAGCTAGCTGCAGCTTGCCAGTCCACTCTGCCCTCTTAAGACAGATCACACTGGTTGCTGCCTGCGGCTAGGGCAAACCAGCCCTTCCTAGCTCGGCCTCCCACTAGCTGTCCTTCTTGTGGCTATTCTCCAAGGTTTGCGGCTCTTCTAGGGCTCTCATGCTCCACAAATGAAGTCCATCCCACTTGTGTTCTTGGTCTATCCTTTGCCTATATTTATAGCTCTTGATTAAGTGTCTTGAGGGTCTTCTTTGTTCTTCAAGAAACCCCACTTCACCACTCAATAACAAAAATAATATAATATTAATTTCCTTGTGTTCCAAGCCCAC
The DNA here is from genome assembly GCA_034641835.2 of Pinus albicaulis. Taxonomy (NCBI): domain Eukaryota; kingdom Viridiplantae; phylum Streptophyta; class Pinopsida; order Pinales; family Pinaceae; genus Pinus; species Pinus albicaulis. The sequence goes on from JAXQQM020091355.1 coordinate 38,727, forward strand.
CACTTTGGGTCCAAAACCCCAAACCTTGGGTATATTGTTCACAAGTTCACTTTTTGTGGGTTTTCTCTAGGAAATACCTTCCTTGCTACCCAAATTTAAACAACATAGATGTAGGTACATGTAGGAACCCTCTTTTGAATTTTCCTAACTTTTACACTTAATTTCTGAGTTTTGCTAGAGAGGGACTTAGTGTTAATTCGACCAACAGGGTATATCACTGCTACAGCTATCATCCTTTCCATGAATACAATCTAAGACATCCTTTCTAGAGTAAAATCTAAGCATATATATGTATTTCAGCAGTAATATGATTTAATGAAGATCAGCAGTGAAATTTCACAAAGAACTAGTTGATACATAGAAAAATACCTGGAATAGAGCTGATTACTTAATGGTGGTTTCCCCTTGTGATGCTGCGAATAGATTACTAGGACAATCAAATCCTCCCAGCCAATCCAGGAACAATCCCAGACCTAGAGGATGTCTCCTTTGCCCCCGTGTCCAGATTTCCAAGAACCCAGAGACTCCTTCTTAGACAATTTATCTAACTTAAGCAGAATTCGTTTCTTTTCTCACAAAAACATCACCCCCCTTCTCCTCCATATCTTCTCCCTTAAATAATCTCCCTCCACCGCCTCTTACTTCCCGAGGTCTTATCCTTATTAATGGTGATATTATATGTATTTATGGTGGTATACTTTTCATTATATTTGGATAGGAATATAATTTAAACAACCTTCCTCCACCGCCTCTAACCTCTCGAGGCTTTATCCATCTTAATGTTGATATTAAATGTTTTTATGGTGAGGTGATCCATATTAATGGGGTTATGAATATAGGTATGGTGGTGGTTTATACGATTGTCTTAATTATAGAATATGGGACTTTACATTTAAGTATTTTTTTATATTAATTTTTAAATACTTGCATATCCATTTTTAACTAAATGAGTTAACTTTATTATATCATTTTCTTTTATTAGTCCTTTTTACTCGGTTAAACTTAATATTAATCTGAAATCTTAATATTAAGTCTTTAACTATGAAATCTTGATATTAGTAGGTAGGTGTACTAGTGCGATGTGTGCGATATAGGCAGGTGTAGCTATCAAATGCATATATCGTACACACGCTAATATGATTTTGTGTATAACTTGGGAATGGGTCGTTACATACTTCCTCCCTTCAGAAAACTTTGTCCCGAAGTTCAGGGTTTTATATATACTTTTATCAATATTGCGTTTTTAGAGATTAGGGTGATTGTAGAATGCTTGTATTTTAAGATTTGAATTTCCGTTTAAATAAGTATGTATCTGTAATTTAATTGTTACTTCCCATCTTTACCGAATCTTCAAACTATTCTAAAATCATCCTATCCTTCCTAATCTTTTCCACTCCCATCTTATCCGTCTTCTACAGGAATATGCCATGGCATCAGTTTTACTGATCCATTCATAGACCTCAAGGATATCAGTGTCGATTACGTCGACCTGACATGCTTGTAGGCATTCGACAGTCATTATCACATGTCTAGGGGAGCGTGACTCGCACAGTCCTCCCATGACTCCAGGTATTGGAGGATAAACGATGGGCAACACCTCCACCCCTCCCAGTAGGACTAGGGTCAACACCCTATCGTGGGATCTCAGGGAGTCTCAACTGTTCTTGGAAATCTGTCATCACGTAGATTGTTTCGGTAATCTTATTTTCGCAAGGTAATCACTGGTACACAATCTGCAATGTAAACACTCGTACACATATTACAGCATATGCATCTATATTGTTTATAACAAATTGTTACCCATATAACAATCTCTACACATTTCAAATACATTGCTATCTATGATATGGATCCTAGAACTTATATAATATACTTGAATTAAAACATTTGTCCACATAGGTATCAATATGTCCAATACAATTTATCGTTTAGATACTGCTTCTGTTTAGTTCATACATGTTCCATCTATGAACCATTGTTTTAGCCATCTCAATCTGTATACCAATATGTTTCACTTTTCATATTCAAAATGTAGTTACTCTTCTATTTCCTTTCCTTCAATCATATTTGAAATGTAATGAAATGAATCAATAGATAGTTTCATCTATAATGTTTAATCTATGATTTCATATTCTTGCGATGTTAATTTAAATGACATATTGCATATCGGTATCCATGCACCAGTAAATTTAAACAAACAACATATATCCTGTATCACTAGATTGAAGTAGCATTCTATCTTTATAGGTATCCATGTACCAGCAAAGTAAAACTCATCCTTACGTAATGTTTCAAAATAAAGTTTTAAGTATCAAAATAGAGCAGTCATATACATATAAAGTTTCCAGTTTCTCAAAATTTAGCATAAGCTGGGGTAATTCTGGCAGAAAGTCTCAGCATCCTCCGAAGTCGCTGATCTAGGACTAAATTTGTCCCACTGGACTTTAACTTGGTCTATCTGGCGGTTCGTGAGCTGTCGAACCTTACGTTCCAGAATACGTAATGGTTCGACTGCTAGGGTTCCCTCGTTCGATACCTGCAGTTCCTTCCATTGAAGGTCATGAGATTTATCAGCAATATAGTGTCGTAAGGCAAATACATGAAATACATTATGAATTTTTTGCAGGTGGGGTGGTAGTGCAAGATGATAAGCGACAAGTCCAACTTTTTTCCGGACTTCAAACGGTCCTATAAACCGGAGGGATAATTTTGTCCCCTTTCCAAACCGAATGGTGCTCTTATTTGGTCTGATGCGGATGAAACTTGATCTCCCACTACATAGCTTCTATCTGTACTGTGAGCGTCAGCATAACTTTTCTGTCTATCCTATGCCTCTTTCAATCGTTGCCTAATCAATTTTACCTGATCCTCCATCTCTTGGATCAATTCTGGTCTGAAGATTACTCGATCTTCTAGCGGATGAAAACCTGATCTCCTACCACATAGCTTCTATCTGTCCTGTGAGTGTCCGCATAACTTTTCTGTCTATCCTGAGCCTCTTTTAACCGTTGTCTAATCAGTTTTACCTGATCCTCCATCTCTTGGATCAAGTCTGGTCCGACGATTATTCGATCTTCTAACCTGTCCCAACTCAACGGCGTTCTGCAGGGTCTTCCGTATAAAGCTTCAAATGGCGGCATCCCGATTGAACTGTGATAGCTATTGTTGTAAGCGAATTCTACCAAGGGTAAGTACTTTTCCCATCGTGACTGTTGGTCCATAACATACATCCTTAGCATATCCTCGAGTACTTGATTTACCCTTTCTGTCTGTCCATCGGTCTCAGGATGATAGGCAGTACTCAAATTTAACTGAGTTCCCAAGGCCGACTGCATACAATTCCAGAACCTTGATGTGAATCGAGGATCTCTGTCGGATATAATTTTCTTAGGTACCCCATGTAATTTGATGATTTCATTTATGAATACCCGAGCTACATCAACTACTTCATATGTATCTCTTACTGGGATGAAATGGGCGCTTTTTGTTAATCTATCCACCACAACCAGAATGACATTATGCTTTTGTTGCGTAAGAGGCAGCCCAACGATAAAATCCATAGAAATTATCTCCCATTTGGTCATAGGGATGTCGTGAGGTTGTAAGAGACCTGCTGGGTGACGATGATCAGCTTTTACCTGCTGACATTCAAGACACCTAGCGACAAATTGGACAATGTCGTTTTTCATGCCTGACCAGAAGAAGAGTCTCTTAGTGTCAGCATACATCTTCTTTACTCCAGGATGTGCACAATATACTGCCCGATGTGCTTCCTTTAAGATGGTGTTTCGGAGATCTCCACTATTTGGTATATACATCCTTCCGTGAAATTGTAGAATTCTGTCCTCTTCCAGATCATATCCTTCGAACTTAAGTTCCTTCGAATAGTTGCTTTCGAGCCCTGACCTTACTTTTAAATACCAACTATCTCTTACAAGATGTTCAAGCATTTGATTTCTCAAGTTCACCCTGATAGGTACGAGGGAGAATATTCGAGGTCTTCTACTTAATGCATCTGCTACAACATTCTCCTTCCCTTTGATATATGAAATCGCAAAATCGTATTCGCTTAGGAGTTCACTCCATCGTCTTTGTCTTGCATTCAAGTCTCTCTAGGTGAATAAATACTGCAAACTTTGGTGGTCACTTTTAAGCACAAAGTTTCTCCCTACCAAGTAATGTCTCCACATCTTTAAAGCTAAGACCACCGCAGCTAACTCCAAATCATGCGTAGCATAAAGTTCTTCATGGGTTTTTAATTTTCTCGAAGCATATGCTATTACGCCTCCTTCCTGCATTAATACTGTGCCTAACCCTTGCTTAGATGCATCGGTACACACAGTAAAATCTTTATCCATATCCGGTACTCGCAAAATCGGTGCACTAGTCAATAATCGTTTAAGCTCAGAAAAAGCTTTATCACACTCCTCAGTCCACTCATACTTAACACCTTTGCGCTAGAGGTTTGTGATCGGCTTTGCAATTTTGGAAAATCCCTCCACAAACCTTCGGTAGTAACCTGTTAAACCCATAAAACTATGCACTTCATGTGCATTCTTAGGTATCGGCCTTTTTTTTTTTTTTAGCTACTCATGACTATAACTAATACTTGAATATTGATTTTCTTCACCATTGTGGCTCTCCTTGCTTTTGTAACAAAATAATTGAGAGTTAAAATACAATTTCTAAGTTTATTTTGTATAAAATCAAACTCTAAAATAATTTATTTAAAATATAAATAGCATTGCTCAATTTACCATTAGCTTGATTCTACACTTTTTATAAATAATTACTATGTATATAAACAAAATACTTATTATACCTTTTCAATCATAAAAGCATTTAAACTTTTACATCATATATTAAAACTATCAAATCTCCACCCGTCTTTGCAGTGAAGTATTTAGTTATGTGATTTATACTATTTTCTAAATTAACCATAGTTTTAATGTATTACCAACGCATATATGAATACGATCATTGCCTATAAATGTCACCATTCGACTTTGTTTAATGATACGTCATATCATAAATTTTGTCACCCTAACTTAGATGTAAATGAAACATACGTTTCAACTTTTAATATGCCATACCATATTCGAACCTGGATTTGTTTAACATAGGTGGATTTTAAGTTATAATATAACATGTGGAATTAATATCAGTAGTTAAAGTTTAAACCATAATGAGATATAATGAAATATATATATCTATATATATATTCCAAACCACGTGACGGGGTTAGTCTAAGTATATATTTTATTGGCTAAAACTTCCTTCTGGAGGGTCGGCGGTTCAAACCTCTACCCGACTCCTCCTTCCCTACGGCGGCGATTACACTATATATAAAACAAATTTAAAATGCGCATTTTATATATATATATTTATTGTTAATTTCACCTTACATTTATAATTCCACACATATACCATTCCAAAGTGGGATATTGGCATATTCCATAAACCCAAGATCCGAAACATCATATGCCATGGCGTTTTAAACTATAAATTAAATTACAGTGGAGCGCATATAGTAAACGGTGGCAAAGTTTATCATTGGGGCATGTTTAAATTTGGATGTGTTATATCTATATTCAGGCGACAGGTGACATATTGGGACATAGACCTTAGACAACACAACAACAAAGGTTCCATACCTTATTCTACATTCGTTAGTGTGGCTTCTCCTTGAATACACACCAATTTTGAGTGTTTGACAGCAATTCGAATGTAACCCAGATGGCAATTCACGAGTACGTTATTTCCCCTAAATTTTCTCACGCCGACACCTATAAAGTTCGGTCTTTTGAAGAGGAATAATAACCAGAAGCTTGTCATTTATGAACAAGACTTTCGGCTCCGGAAGGTGGCTATTTAACCCTCGGGAAATCTCTTGGCTCCCACATATATTTTGCCAAGACCGTAATACTCATCAAATTTCATTGTACAAGCCATGGAACCTCCTCATCTTTCAATGCCTGAGAATTCGTGTTCCCAGAGCTCTCTGTACTCTTGACCTGAAAGAATTATATTGGCCGTGAAGCAATTATGCGTTCAAATTATTGTTTTGGCCTTTCAATTATCAAAGATTTGGAAGTCTTCAGTCTCAGCGCTGACTAGATTAAATAAAGGCAACGAATCTGCAAAAGAAGAACCGGAGGTTCAGAAAATGTCGGTTCGTTAAAAGCTGAATTCCTGAAGATGTATGGAGAACATTATGGTTACCCCAGAGGAAAAAGAGCATCGAAGAGATCAGGGACACGAATTTCAGAAGATTAAACGGTCTAGTCTATCTAGACCATGCTGGGGTTACCTTATATTCAGAGTCACAGATGAGGGCGGTATCGGAAGATCTCACTGCTAACTTATACGGAAATCCTCATAGCCAGAATGACAGCAGTGTTGCATCTTCAGACATAATTTCCTCTGCACGACAACAGGTTCTGGCTTATTGTAATGCTTCACCTAAAGAGTACAAATGCATTTTTAATTCCGGTGCAGCAACAACCCTGAAATTGGTTGGAGAGACCTTTCCTTGGTGTACAAACAACATTTACTCATACACAATGGAAAATCATAATAGTGTACTTGGGATTCGAGAATATGCTCTCAACCAAGGGGCAACTACAATTGCTGTAGATATTGAAAGTATGGAACATGATTCTAGAACTCATTTACCTGAAATTGGTTCCACTGGAGGTCAAAATTTGAAATTTCGCAGCAGACAGAGGTGATATAAACAGATATTTCAGGATGAAATGTCAACTAGTGATGCATATCACCTATTTGCATTTCCGTCAGAATGCAATTTCTCTGGAACAAAATTTGACCTTGAGTTGGTAAAGATGATCCAAGAGGTAGACATGTGGATAGCATGGCATCAATATGTACTCCCAGGTACTGCAGCATCAAGGATAGTATGATGTTTTAATGCACCTTTTCCTTTGAGCTGGCCAGAGGAGGCAATCCAGTTTTAGGGCAACATCATAGTGATCTTTCTGAGCATGGATTATTAGTGTCTGGAGTGGATGGTTTGAGATTGCTTACTTAAAGGGCCGAGTTCTACCTAGCTTCAGAGAGTTCTGTCTATGAAATTTCCTGAGAGATGTAGAGCTAATATTGTGGCTTATTTTTACATCAAGCCAAGGGAATGAGGGTTGTTTCGGTAAACTGAGCAATCAACAATTTTGTGGGATTGGTATCTGAGGACTATACTGTTGGTGCTAGTCATTTACATGACTGATATATTAAAGTCTGCATTTAAGACAAGTTCCAGGTTCCCCTTCATCATTTCTGACCTCTGTAACCTTTATTAAAACAGTGATAAAGTGGCTAGAACTATGTTATCGTAAATCTGGGTTGTTTGTAGTAGGGATTTTACTATGGTAATAAATATAAACCAGAATTTTCCTGAGTTGAATGCAGTAGAATATTGTTGTTCTGAATGATGTTGTGGTAATTTTTGGGTATTATACCTCATTTGTTAAAATTCATTAAAATTATGATTAATACCTAAAACTATTGGATGTATCGACAAGCTAAAAAAGGTCCAAGAGTTTGAATACTCGATACTCATGTGTACGACTCGTCCCTTGATTTCTTAATTATACCTATCTCAACTTCGACAAGTAAAACAGATCCAATGAAACATTGTAACAAATGCAAATTCAACACGCTAAAATTAATCATGTTGACAGAGAAATACCCCGAAAATCCTGTAATAAATTTACAAATCTCGACGCTGGCCGAAGATTTGTTGAGTTCCTCAGGATGTCGTGAATGATTACGAACAATCAACTTCCTTACCTAATCCAAACAATCCTGCATCTGTAGGATGTCTCTTACCCTCATGTCGCGATTTTCCAAGAACCCCCGAGACTCTTCCTGCAATTCTCTAACTTAAGCAGAATTCATTTCCTTTTTCTCTCAAAAAAAGCTCCTTCTCCTCTCCACATTCTCCCTTCAATAATCTCCTCCACCGCCCTTACTTCCCGAGGTCTTATCCTTATTAATGGTGATATTATATGTATTTATGGTGGTATACTTTCATTATATTTGACAGGAATATACTAAATAACCTTCCTCCACCGCCTCTTACCTCTCGAGGCCTTATCCATTCTAGTTGGTATTACATGTTTTATGGTGATGTGATCCACATTAATACAGAAATAATATATTTATGGAGGTGGGATTATGTTTGTTTTATTGTAGAGCATAGACTTTATATTTAAGTACTTTTTAATATTAATTAATATTTGGTATACCATTTTTGCACCTTCTAAGGAGTTAACTTATTATATCATTTTCTTTTTATTAGTTATTTTCATAAAATTTATTTAGTTGAACTAATATTAATCTGAAATTTAATATTAAGTTCCCACTTATGTAATCTTGATATTAGTAGGTAGGTGGCATGTATATATAGGATATAGGCAAAATGCAGCTATCAAATGCACTACTGTATCGTATACACACGCTAATATCATTTTGTGTATAACTTGGGAATGTAATTACATTCTTTGTCCGTCCAAATAAGGCTAGGTTGTTGTAACCTCCTTTTGTTAGCCTTTAACTCCATCGTATCTCAGCATAACTAACTCCATGTCTTTCAAAGAATTAAGATGTTCTTGAGCATAAAATGCTTCGACAAATGTTTCCGTGAAGCTGAGAATCCATTAAGTGTCGTGTTCACTAGCTCGCATCTTCAATCTTCTCCCTAGTTGCTGCAAGTTGATCACAATGTTCATGAACCCACCAAGTGAATGGTAACCATGTTTGATCTCGTCATTCTATGGACGGAGTTTGTTTTGCAATGCCATCTTCCATTTTATATGTTTTCTAACGTAGAGTAAAACTAGTAGAACTGTAAACATCTCCTTTATGGTGTTCTTTTGGATATGTGAGGAATCATGTGATCCTTTACAACATCCACAATCATTTACTTTAGACCTAATTCCTTCCTCTTGTGACCTACCAACTACCGCAACTCTATAGGTATAGCCACAACATATTTCAAGTATTACTCCAATAACAACATACTTGATTTTTCAAGGCAGGGGATTTGAGGCGCTTCCATTTTGTCCCTCAAGTTTGGAGGCTAACCACTACTATCTCTCAGATTTAGTCACAAATCCCTCTAAATATGATTAAGACAAAATATTTGGTGGCCCATAATGTAATGGCCCTTCAATAAATTTTGTTGTTAAAGAAACCACATTTCGCAATTTTAGCCAATAATACCTTGGGACACCAACTTAGAAAATTAGGTCAAAAATATTTGAGTTGGTGAATGTGGGAGCTACCCCCACATGAAATATGCAATTCCTGCGAGGAAAATGATTTACAGGAGGTCAAAATATTTGGTGAGGGGCTACAAAGGAAGAAAGGCAACAAATATAAATAGGAGGAGGAGTGGCAAAATGCATTGGGATCTTTGATAATTTGACATTCACACCACACGTCAAGTTGTTCATTTGAGTCAGTGCGTCAGCAATATTGGCTTGAGGGGTCCTGACCCAGGTTCAAAGTTATAGGTAAACCAACAAACCCTCCAACTACCAAAATTTTTCGTGTTAAAGGATTCATTAGAAAAAATAAAGTCTCACCCAAAGCAAAGATAGCGGGGGTGTTGGAACCAGGGTTTGCACCCTGTGGGGAGGAGAATTATTATATCCCTACAAAAAACTCACAAAGAACTTATATCGATGCATGCAATAGACTGTGTAAATACTATAGAATACCACAAAATCGCTTACATTACTTCTATACCAATAACCGATTAAATCACGACATCAAAGACTTAGTAAATTCATTATGTATCAACATTATTCTTACGCATTCAAGATTTTTAAAGGCTTATAACAGATCACGTAGATAGTATCACAGTAATAGGTTTCGCTTTCAAGCAACAATGAATGTATTTATCGCTATTTTTCAATATAATGATTCATGCATAATCATAAGATGAAGCCTGTGGTATCTGTTGCAAGCAAAAAAATAGTGCACCTCATCAAAGTATGAATAATAATAGCATGATAAAGATAACACAAGAAGCCACAAACAATTCCTTATATTATCTCCGTGATATATCATTCGGGCCCATCAATCTTCCTTACACAACAAATAGCTTTCACAAACCCTTACAACACCCTTCCGTGCACACAACATAACAAAATAATCCACACACAGCCGTGACTAGGTCTACGTGCACAAATCAAATGGTAGAGCCTTTTATCCAACCCTAACTCGAGCGAGACTTCCCACAGACTACTTGGCAACAAAAGAATAAACTATCTTCCACAATCATTAACTACTTAAGCTAGGACATCCTCTTATCATTTATATGCGCCTGCACCTAATACTATTGTCTCCAAACCATGGTTTGAGACCCAGGTTTACATTTAAGTTCATTTATTATCAAAATAGGGGACTTGACCACCCTGCCCTTTGATTCCCTTTGCACAACACGCATTATTGGCCATTACCCAAAATGAGCTTGAAAATTGTGCTCATGGGACCTCGCTCCAAAAGCACCAACGTTTTCTTCACAGAGAACTCACTCTTTCCTTCTGGGTGACCCTGAGTGCCACTGCATGGGTTTGTGGTGCTCCGTTATCGCTCAAACTGTAGGGGTCCTAGGAGGATCCTATAGGGAAACTACTAGGTCAAGGGAAACAATGGAGAAAATAGCCCATCGTCACCTCAAATAAGGCTCCTCGCTCTTACTACCACCGATGGGAGGAGACCTAGTATGATGGAATCACGAGAAATATATATGTGATTAAATATAAAAAGGATGTGATTCTTAGGCCTATTCACAAGAGAGACTCAATTAGATGGGTCAGCTTTTGTCGAAGAAAGGTGATGGGTTCTGTGGAAGGGAAGAAGAGGATTCTCGGTGTTAGGTTTGGGAAATATATATGATCAAGGGATATACAAGGAGGGTGATTCCTAGACCTATTCACAAGAGAGACTCAATTAGATGGGTTGCTTGCTTCAAGAAAGGAGATGGGCTCTCTAGGAAGGGATAAGAGGATTTTTTAGGCTAGGGTTTGGGAATATATCTACAATGTAAAGATGATTCCTGAATAAAATCCTATGGAGAATTGATATTTGTGTGATCTGTGAAATTACAGTCAAGAAATGTGGGACCACACGAGACCAAGAGGACCAAAATTAGGTCAAGGCATGGAGTTGATCACCTAATGAGGGGTTTGATCTAATCGTGGAGAAGAGGATCAAAGGAAATTTTATTTGAGGTTTGAATTCCAAGATCCTAACGAGGACACTAGCCATGGAAACTAGGGAAATAAATGGTCCTTGGAGCTAGGCTTGCTATATCTCATGGGATCCTGACTGTCAGATTGTTCTAAAATTTGGAGTTCCTCTAGAAAACCTCAATGTAGTCATGGACCAAAAATCAAAGTGTCTAGATGTGCATAGATTGGTGAGATAATCGATGCTCCCAGGGTATTCCATGTAGGGTAGGTCAAAAGAGGGAGGTGAAAAGAATAGACATTGAAAATGATCACCAATGATATTAGTGCATTGTCCTTTGGGATGAGTCAAGGAGAATTTATGGTTTGGGAAGAATTCTCCCAATCAAGGAGGCCTTCAACAACTTCGCATGGCCTTTAGATCATGAGAACAACTGCAAGGACTTTATACTTCCACTTGCAATAAATGATGACTTATCGAGATGTTTTTCAACATAAATTATATCTAGGAATATCTGCCACCCACCCATACATGGCCCATGACATGATGCAACAAGATAAAAGTTCAAATTTGGCCAATTTCTGCATAAGAAAAGCAAAGAATTCTAGCCTAGTATAGCGAAATCCCAAGAACATGCATGTGACAAAAGTAAAGGCAAGAATAACATTAAAAGAGCACTTATATGTAAGAAAGAGTATATCCAATCATCAACATATGCCAATAGTGAAGCTCCAAGACAAATGAAAGAGATCCAAACATCAAAATTCATCCATTCATCCAAACTCGGTTCCAAAAGGATAGCGAAAATATCACAAGAGAAAATAACCCAATCCAAGTGATGAGCAGGAAATGAATCATCTCACTTCTATAAAGGAGAAAAATAACCTAATCCAAACTCTCTAATGAATTCGATTTAGCTAAATGGTCAATTGAGCCTTAAAATAAAATAATGTGATAATAAGAATGCTTGGTAACAAGCCCACCAAATAGCTCAATAACATAATAAGAAGCTTCAAGAGGGTCAATATAATAAAGTGAGTTGTTGGGCTTAAGGAGGCTCAATGAAGTCCAAGGGGTGCCATGATGTAGAAATGACTCCATACATAGTGGACAAGGGCTGGCCTTGTTTTTCAAGCCAAAATTGGGAGATCCCAAGTGGGTGTGGGGGCACAAAGGACATCCTCATGAATCTTCCAAATGGATCAAGATGCTTGTAAACCATCCGCAAGGGCCAGAATGATGATATAAGCCCTCCTCCGCAAAATGGCATCCCCTTCCCCGGACCCCGGAACATTTTTCCAAGTGTATGGCGATGAGAGCCGCTGACAGAACGAAGCACGTTATCCCTTATCCAAAAGGTGAATACGAGCAATCCATTAGCGTTCTTGGGGATACTTGAAGTAATCGTTATGTTGGCCCAAGGCTCTCAACACTCATCCTACAAGTGCCAATGTGCTCCCTCTCGGAGGGTTAGGACCTCGTGATAGAGACCAAGCCTGGGCTGGAGATCCACCGCAATCTCGTGATAAGATCCCATGCGTCCCTGCTTCCACAACGAATCATTAGAATAACTTTTCACAAAAAGAGCTTACACACATGGAATCAATGGGGCACTTCTATGGTACATGCCCTTTCCACAGTGGGCTTCTGCCTATGTTGGGTGCCCTCCAAGCTCAATAGAGGGTTAATCAAGGACCCTATTAGGTGGTTTAAACTCTAAATGGTCTAACATGTCCATCAGACATCCCTGTCAGTAGGTGGCAAATGATATAGGTGAATGAGTTTTAGCTGGAATCATCAAGACCACATGTCGGGCTGTACAAGGGGAACAATAAGAGAGCCCACACCGGGTATATGAGTGTGTGTAGGAGCAAATTGTGGAACATGAGTTACCCCCACCTTGTTTTTTCCACGTTTTTTCACATGGTTTTTGATTGATTTTTTTTCACAATCGTCGAGGCTCCGTGATGATATATGATATGTAATATTATGTATGTCAGATAATTTTGTGTGTATGTCATCGCTCATCAGGCATATTGTATACCATGTGTTCCTTAATGATGGGGGCTCATTTATTGTTTTCATGTGTTTCAGGGTGATGGCCATGAATAAGGTATAACTCAGCTATTTGTTTTTTCCATATTAAAAGCAACGTGTATGTCCCGACCATTTCTGATCTTGGGGTACATTTCAAAGCAGAGGGCCACCACATTTTTTCATTCCCGCATCAACCTCCGTGGCATTGTTTGGCCTGGCCCAAGTCATGGACACATGGAGGGGGAGGCTAACTCTCATGGACCAATGGACACATGTGGACTCGAGGAAAGATATTAATGGGAGCTAAATGAGTGGGCGAAGTAGTGATGTAGGTGGTATCGGGAAGCAAGAAAATGACAACCAAATTCGATTTCCATAGCAACTGCCAATAAATGCAGTTTACATCCTACGAGACCAGGGATACAAGGGCAACCATGATTGGAACATGGGACAGCACATGAAACCTAACCTAATTTTTCGCCTGACCCCACCAATTCATGCCCAAAACGCCTCTTGACAAGTAAGGAAATTACTCAACGATACCAATGAAAGTTACAATTGTATTTTCAAGAGGCCCACCTTTCAAACATGCATTCATGACAAGGCTGAGTAATTCATGGCTGGGGCCTGTGTGGCAGAGACATGGCACATTGAGCGCATTCTGAGTACGTAAGGGGTTGTTTGATACTGCTGAGGATCACGCAGAGAAGAAATTTCTTCCATATACACACTTACCAGTGGTGGGTGGCTGCCTGCACACTCCATCCAAGCCAGACGCCAGTGAGGATGTGGGTTATGGGACCGTGCCCAAATAGACAAGCTGGGGGTATTTTGACCAAGAATTTGTGGGATAATTATTTATAGAACCAACAATTGTGGGAAATTTCAAAGTCAAGGGTGTTGCTCTGGGGGCCAATTAGCTACTCACACCACAAAGAAGTATTTCATCATTAACCGGTAATAAATTTGTGGGATTGGGAGATGCCTCTTGTATGGACTGTAAAACCCCCACTCTTCCTAGTAATTTCAGAAGGCTTTACAGCGCAGACGAGGAGACAGGCATGTCACATATTGTGAGGGTGACTTGAGGACGAAGCCGCATATGCTACAAATTTGGGTACTCCCAGAGGTTGAATGAGTCAGACTCTTTTATTTGTTTAACCATTCCAATGAGCACACACTCACTCGCGAATTTTGGACGTGTTCGCAGCCCTCAAACTATAGTTTGTCTAAAGGTAGGATTAAAGAAAATTTGTAGCTGATACTTATTGGAGCCATTTATTAAATTAACTATCTTCTCACTGGCATTCGCTTGCTTTCATAGCAAGCCCAGTACACCATGGAAGCAGTATTGTTGGGTTTTGAACTTGTTGACAGTTTTTCAGTCACTTCACTTTTGTGCTACCAGTTAGTATTAGTCGTTGCTAGTGCATGTCTTTAGTACTCTACTAAATATTTCATTAGGAATATTACAGCAGAGCCGTGCGACAACGGGTTTGTGGAACAAAGAGTGGTGATTTCACCAAGATAACAAAGAGTGGTTTTTCTGTAGGGCTGCAAGACAGAGGTAGTATTTAAGATAGAGAGGGAGACTGGAATCCCATTTTCTCATACTTAAGGTGGAAATAATTTTATATAAGATAATCCTGTGATAATAATTTATAAATCCATCTGAAGCAAACAAATTGATAGCTTGTTGACTTTAAGTGTAAAACGTATAAGAGAATAATACACTATTATATATAAAACATATATGAGTGATAAAATGTTAAATGAGGCCTGCTTTTATACTCAGGCAAGTATACTTTTTCACCAACTTAATTAATACTTAACATAATCCTTATTTGGACTAGTACATTAATTACATTTATTTATACGGACGTATCGAGCGTAAATTATATCTACAACATCATTTCTTTCCTTCAAAAGTTTATCATCTTCAAAGCTTATCGCTTACAATTTCCTTCAAATGAATTTATTAATATTTTTTTTCATTTTAAGTTTCATATTTTCACATAAGTAAGACGAGTCACATTTTTCATATTTTTCCTGTCTCATACTTAACAATGTCAAGTACCTCCGTCTGCAATAATTTCTGCATTGTCCGGAATTTAGGGTTATCGATTTTATTTTAATTTTTTTCAAAATTAATCAACAAATGATTAAATAAATACTAAATTAATCAAATTTATATAAATCAATTAATTAAAGAATTAGTTATTTCAACAAATATACAAAATCAAATTGTAGATCGGTTAATATTTAAACCTAGATCTGGTTAATATACGCTATTTACAGATGTAATCCTAATAAAGTGTGAGTAACGCGCTTCGCGATGACTTTTCGATCGAGAGGTGATGTTTCACGATAAAGCACGACAATGCTTTGGGTGTACAAACTGTCAGTTGCACATTTTAGCAGACGCAGGTTTCCGGTTACTGCGGCCTGAACTAACTTGTTAAACATTGCAATGTTCGAGTATTTTCGAAGTGAGAAGTATTCGCGACTCGACAGGAACGAGCAACCAACAAAGAAGCTACGCTCGTGGGAAAAGCGGTTTTCAATTTAGCTGTGTCAAGATTTTTACTTTTTTTTCAAAGTGCATATAGATGGCACTGTGACAGTTGCGACAATGCCATTACGTTTAACGACGGGCATTGGAATGGGTTTGGGTAGCGAAAAACAAAAAGAAGCAATATTGATCATATTCTCGAAAAGAATTGTTCAGAATAACTGTAAATAGCTGCCGAGTTTACCGCCTTCACGTACCCATCACAGGCGGTTGTCATGGAATTTGCTAACAATCAGCAACATATCTGCATCGGCCTGCCAGAATTTGGACAACGACATAACTTTCAAGGTTGCTACCCAGTGCTGTGGAAGTGTTACCGTCAAAATATAGACGTTTAGCTTATGAAGTCATTGATCATGCACCCAATCGTCTTCCCTCCACACCTTTAGGATTGCGATGTAGATGAGAAAGGAGTATGAATCGTTATTTGGATGGCCAGTGGCATAGCGGTGTAGAGGGCCATCGACAGCTATTGCGCCTTGAAGGCCACGATCATGTTTTTTGAATTCGTCCATGCACCGGAGCAACTCTTCTTTGCGATGTGGTTGGTTGCCTGGCTACGATATTGAGGACGTTGTCCAATAGCACTGCGTTGCCAACATCCATTCAGATTGTTATCGCCGTCGTTTGGTCTTTGACATTTTTTTATGACTCTATTTCCTACACTTTTTGAAATGCTACCGCATCATATGTAAGCTCATGTACAATGACATGAGTGCAGCTTGAACAGTACGACTCAATACTGAATCCACCATTATTTTGACTCCCAGTAAAGATAATGGATTTCTACAAGATTTCGAATCTAGCTCGGGAAAAAACAAACACCTTGAATATGTTTCGGTTTTCAAATATTATACTGCACAATGTCTTCATTATCATTATGGTTTCCATTTTCATTTAATCTTCTTGATCTTCCTCACTTGTGCTGTTGTCGTTGTCATCCCAGCATATTACAATTACTATTATTATTGTTAGCAGCAAGGAGGAGGAAGGAATAGGAGGCTCAGCAATTGCAACCCCTTGTATTAATTGTTTCCAGTGCTTTCATTTTTGGTTTCATGACAATATTTAGATCACTGAAATTTTTTTTATTTGACTTAGAATTCTGTGAGTTTCGGTTTAGCAGATTGTGAAGAACCCTGCAAATCCATTATTTTTTTCCATCTTGTAGGTTTTCTTAACTTTTTCCATGATCCCCTCACTCTCCAATCTGTCATTTGGCATGGAGGGTTTCACTTTTTGATTCCCCTTACCATATCCCCCTCTCAATTCCAGCACATTCTGCATTAGCAGCCTCATTTTTAGCTTCTTCATCCTCCACATTATAATCAATTACTACCTGCCTTCTTCATCGTCTTCATTGATATATTTTTCATATTTATCATTCTGATCAACATCATCTTCTTTATTATGCATTTCTGCATATCAAGCTTCTTAAAATGGGCTATAGCTTCTACACATGACTTTTCTAATTGGTCAAGCTTTACTTGAATTTTCTAATCTGCTCACTCTTCAGATCTACGTAATGGCACATTGTACGGTAAACTATGTTCATAGGCTCGTAAACTACGTTTTCATAGGCTCGTAAGACTATATTGTGCGATATGTATTCGATACCATTGAAGCAACATAACCGATAGCTTGTTGACTTTAATTGTAAAAATACACAAGATATTGTACACACTTATTATATATAAAATGATAAGTAGATGATAAAATGTTACAAAGGAGTCTTTACTTTTATACCTAGTGTGTGGCCTTTCATATTCAAAGTGCTGTCTTTTAGACATGCCTTTTCACTAACTTAATGACTACTTAACATAATCCTATTTGACTATTAATAATTACATTTATTTAGGATGATTCTATTTATTATGAATTATTCAACACGAATCAAGGAGGTTAGAACCAAATTTTAAAGGAGTTTTTGAAGACAACCCAACGTATGCTGAGGTAGGGGGAAGCTTATGATGGACATGATGCATCCACACTTTCCGTTGCACAACAGGTCGCCCACTATGCCCTGCTGTGGAATGGCTGGGAAAATCGAAGAGAGAAACCAACTCCAACACAGTGGATTTGGTTAACTTGTCAGGGCCGCCATCGTAAGAGCATGAGGAGTTAGACCCGTGGACGGAGAGAGTGAGTGTCTTTTGGGGGAACAGCATCCATCTCAAAGAAAGACGACCATCGGGAGCTAAGACGCACTATCGAGGGGGCGGTCTGGGACCAGGAGGTGCGAAAGATAGTGGAGAAGGTCACACTCCCTAACTTGATGGGTTGGCCGGTGAGTTTGGTCGTGTATGGTCTTGGGAAGCTAGACACCTTTCACCGGGAATCCCATGCAAAAGAGAGACTCCACGCCATCCGCCTTTCTGTTGCCTACATCTAGAGGGGGATGCCCAAGAGTGTAGGAAGCCACGAGATTATTACATTAGCACATTCACATCACCTTCTACACAAATTTTACCTGGAGATTGGTTGAGAGGCTGGAGAGAAAGGACTCTTGAGCCGCATTTCGTGGAGTTGGCCCAATGAGATGCATAATCAATGCATAGGCTTTATACATTTCGCAGTTCCGCAGGTTGGTGGTTGCGGTAGGAACCCAGAGCCTGGAGGCCCTGGGGCGACCAGGCCAGGAGGGGCTTTTGAGCCATTGTGCGGTTGGGTGAGGGCCTGCTAAGCCCACGTCCTTATCGGGATGCTTATTTCAGATTCGGACATGACTGGGACGCAAGAGACCTAAGACCCTGTGCCTACCCATCAAACTCCATTGTCTCATTAGGGGAACCAGACACTCCAACCAACTTCAAAGGATGGGAGGACGTGGCCATTTGAATGCAGAGACTGGGGAGGATCTCAGAGTGAGGCTATGCTTCACGTGCCAGAGCTCGACAATTGCACAATGCACCATGTGGGCAAGGCCCATTACATTGAGGTGTATTCAAAATTTTATATAGTGAGCCAGATGAGGAGGGCTGGAGCCGGTAGGAGCACCACAACTACCTTATGGAGAAGTGCTTAACATCCGAGGGGAGTTCTTGCTTCTACTGGGAGGAAGGAAGTACTTGACACTTAAGATCGTAGGGATTATGTTGCTGCGCAGGGTGTTAATTTTAGAGATACGGGGGGGCTAATGGTTAAATTTATTGTTGCCTGGGATAGGAGCAGTAGGGGCATTCATACAAAGACAACATTTGAGGGTTGTAAAGCTGATGCCGTGAGATCGAATTCATGTGCACGGCGCGTCTTCAAATTTCTGACTTCTGACGATGGGGAAATTACCTCATTACCGATCATTTTCGTGGTGGGTGTTCTAAACACCAACGTTGCTTGGTGTAATATGGCTTGTATCATTGGGAGAGCCATCACCGATTGGTAGAAGCTAGTGATGGAGTTCACGGCCCGGGGAGAATCATTACCGATCATTTCCTTTTATGTAGGGTGTTCCAAACACCAATGTTGTGTTTGGTGTCCATGGTTGTACTCATGGGGAGGGTCACCACCGATTAGTGCTAAGCTAATGATGGAGCCCACGGGCTGGGCGTGGGGAATCCGTGAGTGTCAGGGGAATGCACTCTACTCCACTCCTATATTCTCGCTCACCTGACACAGAGAGGAAGATTTTGGTGGCATGGGACATGGGTAGAGTGGGGAAGGGAGTCAAGATTTAAGACGAGGACCAAAGACGACCTATGCATCTTGGGACATGTGATTGCCTTGCTTGAGAGGCACCAAGGGGTTTTTGGGGAGATTCTCTAGGAATACCACCGAATAGGGATTTGAGCACACTATTGAACTAAAAAGAGGGGTGCACGCAAGGATTACCACCTGCATAGGCACCTCAGTAAAATGATTTGGATGAGATTGAGAGGGCAATATAGGAGTCACAAGATTAGTAATATCAAGCCCAATCGAAACTCCTTGCTTCTTCGATGGTGTTGGTGAAGAATAAGGACAAGACTTCCGCATGTGTATCAACTATTGCAGACCTCTCAACAAGAAGACACCGAAGAATAGACACCCTATCCCGCGCATTGACGAGCTTATGGACAAGCTTTTAAAGGAGCGAGATACTTTCTCTAAGATTCATGGCCGTGTATCAAATTCTTAAACGTGGAGAGTAGGACATCCTCAAGACTACCTTTCGTTGTCATTATGGACACTTTGTAAGCTTTGTGAGTTTTTCTCACCAACACTTCCAACCACATCTACCATGTATGAACCATGTGGGGTTCCGTGGCCAATTGTTGCTGTGTTTAGTCCTTTACCCCACTTACATTCCCCTGATTTGTACTACTGGGAGGCAGATAAATTCATAATCGGAGGAAGTATTGCGTATACTTGAGGAGCAACAATTGTATGCGAAGATGTCGAAATGTGAGTTTGCACCGACCAAGATGTTGTACCTTGAAGAGAAGAGGATGGAGGAAGGTACAATTGGCACGAACATCAAGGCCATCTTGGATTGGCCTACGCTAAGAACATGACCGAGCTAAGGGAATTCCTCGTATTTGCACATACTACAAGATATTTGTGAGAGATTCTCAACGGTAACACCATTATAGATCTCAAAATAAGGGGGCCTTTTGAGTGGATGCGTAACAAGGAGGCATTTGAGTACCTAAAGAAGATCACAGCAGCTTGTCTCATTTTGGTTTTTTCGAAGTTTAGATGGAGTTATCTAGCTGACAGATGTCATGAAGAGTTGGGGTCGTGTTTACACAAGAGCTGTACCCATAGTATTTATAGGAAACGTTCTATGAGCAATTGATTTCATTTATGACAAAGATATTATGGTTGTGAAGTATGCAATGACTCCAAGAGTGTATTTGGTGGCAAATCGGTTCACAGAAGACTACCAAATGCTTTCGTTTTTTCCTAGAGCACAAACATTACAGAGAGGCAAGATAAGTGGGTGAGTAAACATGTACACATAACTTTTGAGATTGAATATGTCAAAGGCAAGAAGAACGTGTAGACGCATTTCACAGAGGCCCAACACTATTCCCAATGGACGTGCCTGATTGAATGTCCTGGTTGAGTATTCCCAAAGATATGCTTGCGAGATATTGGATGGCACATGCGGATGACAAGTCTGGGTATGAAGACGGATATACTACAAGGGATAGAGGATCTACCTAGTGTCGGGATCTCAACTAGGGAGAAGATTATGCTTGCTCATGACTTCTGGGGTGGTAAGTAACCTTGGGATCTCTCAAGATGTACCCAGGCCATAAGGGAGCATTTTTCATGAGGGGTCTTAAGGGCTTAATATATTGAGGCACATAAAGAGTGTGGGGGTCAATGAGAATAAGGGGAGCCATCACAGCCTAGCGGGGCTACTTCAGCCACTCCCTATCCCAAAGAGAAAATGGGAGCTGGCCCATGGGATTCTGAATACGTGGCCCCCAAGCCATAGGACAAGATTGCATTTATGTTGTGTGGAGAGATTGACCAAGTTTCTATTTTTTCGCCATTCGCAGGTCTTTCCTCTGTGGAGAGTTGTTCTTTAGATAGGTATTTCGACCGCATGGTCTCAAAGACCATAGTCAAGATTGAGACAAATGTGGACACGGGGGATTTTCGGGCAGAGTTTTTCGCATTGGTGGGGACAAGAGCTACTCCTAGTACTAGTTATCACCTAGATGGGATTTGCAGACTGGCACAATCAGGCGAGGGTACTTTCACAATTGCGATTGGGTAGCGGAGAGCAGTGAAGTGGCTTCACCTAGAAGAATTCTACTACAACACTACCATCATAAGTGTCGATTGGCATGTCTCTTCGAGCTCCTTTATGGGTATGATGCACTTTCTTACTCTTACATGATTTTTGAAGACAACAAGGCCCCCTCTGTGGTCGTTGACTGGTCCAAGAGAGCCAAGAGATCCGTGGCTCCTCAGGACAATTTATAGGTGGCACAAACCAACAGAAATGTATGTTGACAAGCTACAGAAAGGGAGAGGTAGTTTGAGGTGGGGACATGGTTTACTTATGTCTCCAACCTTACCACAAGCCATCACCGCAAAAGGGGGCCAAGGAATCTCTGGCCTGCTTATGGGCTACAAGGTGGTTTCAAGAGTTGGGGAGGTAGCATATGAGCTATTGCTACCCCTAGAGAGTTGATCCCACAATGTGTTCCATGTTTCATGCTCAAAAGGCTTTGGGACAACAAAGCGTAATAGCCACCGAATTAAGCCTTTAGATGATTAGGGCACTTGGTACCGAGTTAACTTGAGGCTATCTTGAGACACGGGAGAAGTTGAGGAGCAAAAATATTCAAAGAATACTTGGTCAAATGGAATGACTCCTCTTCGGTTGGAGGATGCCATGGGGAGAGTGAACAAATTCACAAATATCCCGCATTGCGCTGTTTCTGAGACGTTAAATATTTGGGAAGGGAGTGACAAGAATGTCCCTTCTCAGTCAAATTTTGTTAAAAGAAATAACCACATTTTGAATACTTTAAGCTAACACAATTTTCGACACCAACTTAGAAAAGTGGGTCAAAACATTTGAGCGGTAATGTGGGCTACCCCACATGAAATACGTTAATTCTGTTGAGTGAAAAAGCGTATTTGGATTAGGCAGGTCGCAATATTTGTGAGGGGACCACAAAGGAAGGAAGGAAGCAAATATAAATATATATTATTGGGACTTTTGGAGGCTCTTTTCATTCACAATACTGAGTTCGGTTGTTCACCCGAGTCACGGTGTTAGCTTAGCACTGCAGTTTTCCAAGGAGAGAACTGTCCTTTCCTTCAATGGATATTGAGGTAACCCTAGGAGGTAATTCCTAAATTCTGGTGAAGAGGTAATACTGTTAGTTTTTTAAAGCCTAAAAATTACCACACAATTGCATCAGCAGAAGTGACGCAAAAGCAAAATCATGCCTCCAAATAGAGCAAGCTTCTTAGGGTATTTGGTCGAGGATTTAGGAGGAATTTCATTAGAGGTGGACTAGCAATTTTGGGAAATTAGAGCTGAAGGGTGTTGCTCTTTAGAGGGCTGAATTTAAGGCCCCCAAGTTCTTGTTGGTCACTGGGCAGAAATTCGTGGGACTAGGGAGCTGTCATAAGGGATTTGGGGACTCTACTCTTCCGAGTGTGTTTGAGCATTTAAAATAAAGACATATGGGCTACATAACAAGCAAGGGGATTTTAACAGCTTAGCAAGTGAGGGTACAGTACAAAATTGGGTAATTCTCGGAGGTTGGAATTGTAGCCCAATTAAATGACATTTAACTAGCTCCAAGGAGCATTAATAATTTAATTTTTGTGAATTTTTTGGAGGTGTTCAAGGAGTTAAACTTCTCTAGTTTTTCTAATGTACAATGCAAAATTCTAGGTATAACTTACAATCACATGGAGCCATTTGCTTGAATCTTTCAACTATACTTAGGTGTTTTCTGTTTTCATATCGTCTAAAGTACTTTTCATCACCTATTGTAATCAAATCTCCAACAAATTATGAATAAATGGCTCGGATTTCTTTTGTACTTGTTCCTATGCTATAACTAGTATGTCTTGGTACTCTACTATATATTTCCATTAGCTATATTACACATAAACTTTGTAATATCAATTAGAATATGTTTGTGTATATTTCCAACTCATAACCATGTCTCATGTCTATTTTTGCCTTTATGTGCAAGTTAGAGTTGAACGAACGCTTAAGTGGAATCACCACTCATTATCAAGAACCTGACCTAAGCATAGTGTAGATTAAAAGGCAGGAGGTTATAAAGGATGAAATAACAATATGAATGTTAATATGAAATAACTTAATTAATAAATGGAGAAATTAAAAAATAAATGATTTAGAAATTAAAAAGTGGAAATTTTGACCATCAATTAAAATGTAAAGACTTTTTAGATAGAGGAATCCTAATAAAAATATTTTGCCAATAGAGATGAGGATTACATTAATGAAATTTTTTATATAATGAACAAGAAAATCTAACCTTAAATTATTAATAGGATAATATGATTAATACAAATAAACTCCTCGTACTTATACAAATAATACAATTATTATTATTAATGAACGGATAATATACTATTATTCTTGAGAAAGAAGAAACAACTACAATAAAGGAAGAAGGAAGGGAATGGACTTCTCAATATAATTTTTTTACCAAGATAATATGATTAATGTACTTTTATTATTAAATATTCCAATATTTATGATATATCAATAAGAAAGAAGGAAATAATGATAGAAAAATCTAAGAGCCTGCGAAGAGATAGGAGAGTTAAACGGTTGTAATAAGAAAGGGAAGAGGGCCCAAGGCTAAGGGGGAGGTTGAAAGGACCAAGGAGATAGAAAGGAAGAACCAAGGAGAGAAAATGACAGTTCAGAGCAAGAAGTATTGGCAAGGGATGGGAAAGAGAAACAACATGATCATATGAAGGAAGGACGATCGATTAATTATCAGATGTAGTGATAAGGATTTCTAGGAGTCGTTGATTTTATAGCTATCTTTTTATTAAATTTGTCCGGGTGCTTTTAGATCTCTGTATTTCCAAATAAACTGAAGTTGATCAGTGAGTGGTTGTATTAGATTTTTTGGTTTGGTCAAAGTTGATGAGGTGCTTGGTTTTAAAGGAGTGTTTGGCCAAAGTTTCGATTTCAAGACATAATTATGGGTTGGGTTTAATAATAAAAGCTCCTTCAACTGCTTGAACGACTAATTTTTACACTTAATATTGCCATAGGAACATGGGATTTGGTAAACCTTGAGGCCAACATTGGATCCATTTCATCTTTAGGAGATTTGGATAATTGCTTTAGGTTTTTCGGGTTTAAATAAGGTTTATGTTATTTTTTGCTAAGAATATTTAAATGTTATTAGTGTTACCTTTTATACATGAAGTAGAAATGAGAGCTTCCTGAGGGGGCAGATCTTTGTAGCAGCGAGCATATGTAGCTCCTTTCACTTGGAAAGAGGGCCATTCTGATGGTTTTAAGTGAGGGAGTGCCTTTTCTTTGGCTAGAAATTAGATCAAAATTTTGACAACTTCCATTGTGAGGCGAGACAACATACTAAGCAGGATAATGATGAGAGTGGGCATGTAAGGTAACAATCAAGGTGAGTTTTCTAGCAATACACTAGGAAGGAAAGGGAGTGATCAGAAGATGAAAATAAGGACATCTACAAAGGAAAAGAGTGAGTGCTTTCCAATTCCACAATGAATTGGATATGCGAGGAGAGGTTTTGCGGTGATGGCAGGGGCCCCGTAGGATTAGGAAGCCCAAGGAGCTGCCAATTTACGAAAGTACTACAACCAATATTTAAAGTTTATGATGCCATGAGTGAAGGGCCATAGTAGATACGCTCTATAAAATATTTGTGACAACATGAGACAAGGAGAATCCCACGTTTTCCATTCATTCACAAAATCTCTGAAGGATAAGAAAGCGAAAAGCAAATTTTAAGGAGGCCAAGGGTTTCTAGGGTCAACAAGCATAGATATTGTTGTAAGTTCTCCAATGGGTGGATTTTGGTGAAGTGGGAAATGACATCAATGCTCACCATGATGTCAATAATGTTGAATGGTCTTGGCTATTTGAAGAAGTGGGAGGAATCTTTAATGTGAAAAATCAAGAAAATTCAAATAAAAGGTTGACTTTTGTACAAAAATCTTCCTCTGTTAACCTTAAGTCTCTCTAAATCCCTAAAAAGGCTTCAATTATGCCATTGTCCCCCATAGAATCTTGCAGAGGACATTTTTGTGCTATTGAATCCATCACTAAGGGCACCTTCCTTCTCATGAAGTCGAAGAAATTGTATATGAATGGTAGAGATTTAAGGAAAGAAAATATTCCAAGCCCAACCTTTCAAAGAGGAGTTCCTCACCATCAAGGAGCTAATAACTTTGAAATCTGGTCCTGCAGCGTATAAAGGGAATGCCTTACCATAGTCAATTCTTCCCGATTATAGGCCAAACTCAGTTAGTCAAGTATCCTCTTCTTACAAACCGCCATCCAAAAACCCTATTAATTATGTCACCAACTTGGTCACCCAAGACATCAAAGCCTTCGTCCATTAACTTTATTTCGAAGCATCTCATCACCAACACCCCGTAACACCAAAAATATATGGCAACGAAGGATTCATGAAAAGTACATCTCTTTACACCTATAATGAGGCCATTGCCCCTACTCATGCCCACTTCATTCAAGGGCACAAGACCATTCAGCCTGGACCCCAATGACATCATGGTGAGCTTTGATGTCGCTTTCCCTCTTTCACCAAACTTTTCCGGGAATTCAGAACTACACCCTAAGCCATGGACCTCAAACCTTTAGCCTCATTAAAATTTGCTTAACCTCTCATCTCCTACAAGGGTAGTCACAGAACAGATAGAAGGAACGTACAGGGATCCTCCCCATCTCATGTTGCCACAACATCTTTGGCTGCAGCATTTGGATTGCACCTTCACTCATGGCATCATAAAGAGATGTTGTATCGATTGTTAACAACACTTAGGGTCATGTGCTTCGTCTTGCCAGCTTTTCTTCATCACTCCAATAACCTCTTCCTAGCATAGTCTGAATGATTAAGAATGGGAAGAGCACTCTCCTCTTCGGGATGACCCTGTTACTCTGCCTTTCCGATAGCTCCTTCTTCCTAGTGCATTCTGCAAGTTCCTCATATTGATTAGTTACCTACATGTCAAGCCGCATCATTATCTTCTCAAAGTTTGTTGTCCTTAAAACCTCTTCATTAGAGCTATCGTAATTTTTGATCCCCAATTTCTAGCCAAAGAAAGAACTCACCAACCAGCCTCATCAAGCACTGACTTTTCCACCCAACAAAGCTCTCTTTAGATCTGCTGCTTCAACACTCCAAAGACCCCACCAAAATACAGGCTCTCATTTCTTCTCCTTATATAAAAGGTAACACCACACAAATTTCAAGATTTTGAAAGTAAAAATAACATTAAAACCTTATTTAAACCTTGCAAACCCTAAAGAAATTATTTAGATCTTTAAAGATGAAATGGATCCAATGTTGGCCCCTGACTTCACTTCAACTCATGTTCCTATGGCAAGTATTACATTGGCCAAATTGGTAGTCCTTTAAAAGCTAGTTGAAGGACACATTGTCAACACGTACCCACAATTATGTCTTGAAATCAGCTTTGGCTTCTAACACCTTTAAAAACCAAGCATCTCATCACTTTGGATCAAAATGAAATCCTAGCTCCAACCCTCTCTCTTTAGTCAAACCTAAATTTTATTAGAAAAGCCTTTGGAGATATAAAAGTACCCATTAAATCCTTACAAAAGATGGCTATAAAATCAATGACTGCCAGAAACCCCTAATCCACCATCTTTATCATTTAACTGGCTGTCCTTCTTCATATGATCAAGGTTGTGTCTCTTTTTCCATTCCTTACCCCCTTGTCTCTTCCTTCATTTGAACTGGCTCCTTTTTCTACTTTGTTTTTCGTTTATCTCCCCATCTCCTTTGAACCTTTCCTCCTTGCTCTCACCCTCTTCCTTTAACCTTCATCTTTAACTTCACCTATTCCTGCCCGAGGCTCAGATTTTTCCTACCTTTATCATTCTTTCCTTTATTTCTTATTGATATATCAGAAATAAATGGAATATTTAAAAAATAAAAATTATATTACCTATCTATCTATCTTGGCAAATATGCTAACTTGTCTTTCTTCCTTTAATTGTAAAGTTATTTACTTTTCTCAAGAATAATAGTATATTAAAATCGCTCATTAATAATAATAATTGTATTATTTGTATAATTATAGAGGTTTATTTTTTTAATACTATTCATATTACATTAATAATAATTCAGGTTAGATTTTCTATTGAATATAAAAAAATTCATTAATGTAATCCTTATCCTTATTGGCAGAATATTTTTATTGTATCTTCATCTAAAAGTCTTACATCTGTCAATGGTCACTTCATTTTTAGATTTCCTGGTTCATATTATTACCATCCTTTATAGCCTGCCCAGCACTTTTTTCCAATCCACTATTCTTTGATTGAGTCCCAAGTGAGTGAAGCAGTCCACTAAAAACGTTGACAATATCAATTAGGAGCAAAAATCCAGAAATTGACATTAAAACAATACTCAATCAGAGCCTGGCTATACTCATGTTAAAATCTCCAACCCCAGATGACTGATATCCTTGTGATCTCAAAGCAAACAAGTTAAAATTAAATTATTGAACTACTGAGATTTAATTTTTAAGCATAGCATCAATCATACTGTAGTTGGAAAAGCAACAGCTGAAGTGAAGGATAGCCACACACATACATATATGGTTTCTATTTCAAATCAGCTTTTCATTCTTTAGACTGTTACAAATGGACACGTCATAGCTTGCTAAACCAATAGTTGTACAGTCCACAAAATCAACGTAAACATATCTGTATGGCTCACAAGTAGGTGTATAACTTGCATGAAAAACGTAAAACATAGCAAAAGTAATGCATATATGACATTGTATGATACGACTGATTTCTATCCTATGCTGAACAGTTGTTGTTGTATAGTCTCCTGCAAGGTTCCTTGTTCCCCGAACTTTGGCTCTTTTCTGCTACATAGATTTGCTGAATTGTGATTTATCTCTTTATCTTCCTTTATTTATGCTTTGCTGAAACACTAATCTGCTAAAACCCCACCATGATCTTCATATGTATGACTTGGATTAAATGTAAGTCATCAATGTCTTAAATACACTTTATAATTCACTTTAGGGCATGTCTACTGCAAAAACATAAGACATTTCACTTTTTCCTAAAGTGAATTACAGAGCAGAATTAATTATCCACTTTTCAAAGTGGTCACTTTCTAAAATGTCTTCAACCACTCCCTACACATTCACATCGAAACTTGTGCAACAGTTCTTATTTCTGATCTACATTTCTCAAAACATGCAGAAGATTATCCACTATAATAGGCTGGGAATCATCCTTAGAATAACTTCTCTATTCACATCGAAATCCCAAAATAAGTTCTTATTTGAGCTGCATTTTCAAAAATGTGGCAGTGTAGATGATCCACCATGGTAGGCTAGGAATCATCCTTATAATAATGCTCAAAAAGATATAGTCGAAAACAATCCTGAAGACTGAATAAAAGTCACCAACTATAACATTTATACTAGAAGGATCATATAGACAATTCAGTGGAATATGGGCCTGTGTACTTGATCTGGAAAAATTGAAATGCAAAACTGAGAAAGTTATACCTTGATCAAAGGTTTGGCACAATAGATCAAACCCATATGTGTAGTCCATGGTGGATCTGTAGTATGTAATGTAAATTATGTTGGTACTAGTAGTATCATTTAGAAGATTCCACTGCAAACTGCTGCTCATGCAAATTCTTCAATCCTTTGAAAATAAGCCAGCAAGACTTGAAGGCACAACTTTTTGTAATAAATATTGCATATGAGTAGCCTTTAATTTCAGATTTCTCTAAAGATAGCAGCCCCTATTGAATAGGGCATGAAGCCACTTTAAGGTCGTTAGATTCAACAGTATATAACTTTGCAAGTTTTCAAAGGATATCCCTGTATATAGACCTAGGAAGAACTATTAATAACATTCTTCCAAGAAATTTGTATAGAATATTTCTGTAATGCCATAGCCAAAAACAAATGTAGCCTCAGTGAAAATATTGTTTGAAAAAATGAATAAGAAGAAAGCATTAGATTTCAAAGAGAGGGAAAAATTTAGGAAATCGTAAAAGATAATTCCTAAATCTGTAAGTCATTAGGCAATGCCTCTTAGCTGAAGATATCCGGATCGCCTTATAGAAAAAATCAGGTTTTTGAACCCATTTTTCAGCCTTTTTAGTGCAATGTCATGAGCCAAAAAATCTCTTTACTATTATTGGAAAAGATCAGATCTAGAAACCCTTAGTTCCATAGACACAAAGCATACAAAATAAACTGGAAGTTTTCAAACAGTGTATCACATTGGGACCTCTGGAAATGGATATATTAGTGAAACATCATATATATGCATGTGTATGTATATCTACATATATGTATGTATAACTTATTTTTACATGACGTAGCTATGTTGAAATGAAATAAATATAAACTAATGACAAGTATACCATATATCTTATAATCCTCATCCTCACTTTCACTAGCAAAAACAGGACAAGGTGTTTTTTCAGCAAACTAGAGGTATTGATTAAAGATAATTATTTTTCTTAGTGATTAGAGATAAAATTTAGTGGTAGATTAAATCTGAAGCATATGCTCCCACACTTTTGGGTGCTTGAGGAGTCTCTCATACAAAAAAGGTCATAGAACGTGGGCAGTTTTGGGCTTGCCAGAGGGCAAATTTGTGTCAGGTAAGCACTGCTGAAACATTTCAGTGGCATTTGGTAGTATTTAAATCAGGAAACACCACCTAGGTGTTTCTGCCATGCTTGGCCGCGTTTCAGGTACCAATACGTCAGTTTGGGTGCCATTTTCAGCATATACACAAAAATGATGGAAACAGCAAATATCCGAACTATGAAAGATGGATCTAGGAATGTGCTTCTGTGGGTCACCAAAATAATAGATGCCACTAGCCAAAAAGTCTCCAAACAGTTGTTGAAAATGCTAAAATAAATCAAGAAGTAAACTCTAATGGCAGGGAAAATGCCAAAATAATGCAAGCAAACTCAATGGTAGATGCAACAAGTTATGGACAAAATTTCTGTAATTAGTGCAAACGTGGGACATGTACAAGCAAATCATAGTAAAGCACATTTAGCTAGCAAACATGTAGAAACATCCCCTGATATTAATACTAGCATGTCTATTATGTGAAAACTGGTCAGTGAAATATCATCAGGAACAACCAATAAAAATACCCTTAAAACAACAATTAAATGAGCAGGGAAGCCTACACATGGTTTGATATTATTAGCTTTTAAACTTGGTATCATGTGGTAAAGTCCTCTAATCCCATGTCCTAGCCTAGGGGAAGTTAGGAAGGCTGCGATTGTCACTGTTAGTCAGAACGGCAACTTAGTGCAAAGATTTCACAACTGCAAGGTGCTAATACTAGGTGATACATCAGAAGTGTTACCTGTCACCAGGGCAACAACTTCAATTTTTTCAAGGCATGGACGATACAAGGAGCCTTGCAGCCTCGAATTTTAAGTCCAGACACTATCAAGTCTAAGGACACCTATGTAACTATTTAATTCACTGCCAATGGAAGATACGCCCAATGTAAGGACCAGCGGCTATCAAAAATAATTTTTCAGATTTGAGTAGATAAATTAAAGCCCTTCACAAAAGTAATAATCAAGTAAAATTAGGGCTTGAATGAATGATAAAATTAGTGTTTACACAACTAACAAATTCTGAAATTTTTAATGCATATGGTAGCCAAGAAATCTCAGATATTCCCAACCCTAATTGCTGTAACAAATCAGCAAGCTAATTTATGATGCTAAGATGAATTTTCAGGTAAAATACATGCAGCGAATGTTAAACATATGATATTTTATGGTTGAAAATATATATTGCTGTTATAAAACCCTATTGTTACCCTAAAACATGACCTAAAAGTTAAGTTGCAAGAAACGCCCCCACCCCTGCTTGCAAAATCTAAACGGAAACTTGGAAACGCCGGGCATCATACGGTCGAAATGCGTGCTTCTGTCAAGATCGGCACGTTTTACGTACGATACAGTATATCGGAAACACTTCTACCGTGACGTCAGCGTTTTCCTCCCAAAACAATATTATATTTTTGTTTTTTTGTTTTTTGGGATTCAGGCACGTATTAGAGATATTTTAATTATTTTAATTGTGTTCGATGCTTCTAGATGGCTTTCAAACTTATAAAAAGGATTCGCCTGCTCTTCATCACACTGAGTAAGTCGCTTCACTTGGAGAAGAGTGATTTTGGCGAGGAGAAAGGAGGAGTAGTGCTTAGCTTGGGTGTCATCATTGAGCAAAGGAGATTTCATGTTAAGAGCAGAGACGGAAAGCGTGACGTAAGGGAAGTCAGCAGCCGACATTCTGTTTTGCCACAACCATATTTCTGCGCCGCATTTTGGGTAGCTTCTTAATGACGGAAAATTAATTTGGGTAAGAAGCATTCAATTTCTTGATTTTTTTCTCATTGTTTTGTCTATTTTTTTTGAGGGTTTATGTTACCAAAATTATAAAACGTTTGTTATTTATAGATTTGCTTTTTAAATTTTTTTGTAGCAATGGCTTTTCCATCCAAGGTCTATAAACTTGCCACAACTTCCAAGGGCTGAATATTAACTTCTCTTTGGAGGCATGTTGAGAAGCTTCAAAGATGTGGAGGTGGTGGCTCATGGAATGGCGCAGCAGTACTTTTGCAATACCTTACAAGGGCCTACCCAAGAGTGAAGGCACATCTTTTTGCATGGAGGAGGACAGATTGCAAGCATGAAACCGGGACCTTATGTCAAGGAGGGAATATCAAAGAGAGCAACATCAGGTTGATGGAACTGGGCAAAGAAAGCATGATGATTTTAGTCAAGCCAAAATCTAAAGAAAAATTGAGCCAAGGATTGTAATTGAAGCAAGGAAGAGGAGAGGCACCTCAATGTCTTAACAACCACCATCCGTAGCATCTGCAGCTCAAGATAGAATTCACAACCTGGTGAATGTGCAAGAGAAGAAAGTTGATTCAGAGTGGCCTCAGACTTATGGCTGTGGTATCCCATTCAATGTTGTTCGCTTCTCCTTACTAGCAGATAGGCAGCGGCTAATGAAGCTCTCAAGGGCACAAGGGGCCCAACTATGAGAAAGTTAGAACTCGGCTTTCAAAAAGTGAGAAGGATTCAGAGTGATGTTATCACCTAATTCGTTCTTCTGAGCAGCTTTGGGGTTACCATAGTCTCGTATATTTAGAAAGATACAAGGCGAGACTATTGATAAACATCACTGCTTACTTCACCAAAAGGAGCAATGTTTTTAAAGGTGAAGACTCCATAGGGAGAGGTTCAAATGTGTACAATTCATTGCTAATGTCAATATCAACCTATTGAACAAGTTGGTCCTAACATGGTGGTAAGTTATCACCATGATAATGCAACTGCAGTATGCAAAGCTATAGGTTTGATTATTGAGGGGAGGTATGACCAGGTCTTTGGACACCCCCCGCAATCATTCCACACCGAATCCGATCTTAGAGGAGCACACAATAAAGTTCCATGGATAAAGGAACTCGCTGTGGGAAGCAAGGGAAATTGTTAAATTCATCACCAACCACCACAAGTCTTCAAGGAAGATGGAAAGAGTACTCCTAAATTGGAGTTGTTAAAAGTTTTGGAGACAAGATATGTTTCCAAACTTCAGAATGTTGCGTCGCTTTGTTGAGGTTAAGCAAGATGGTGTCTATGGTGGTGAGTCAGCTTTTGGCTGAGTGGGAGGAATGGCATGGATCTACATGTTAAGTGAGATTAGCCTTTGATGAGATTATAGGAGTAAGAGAGATTTCTTTTTAATACCACACAAATCGCATTTGAGCTTCTTTCTAATGGGATATCGATCAACCTTTTCAGGGAGAGGTATATGATATGATGATTCTATGGTTGGAGAAAACTATGGAAATAATTTCACAGAGTCTCCATAGCTTTTGTTTGTAGATGGCTGGGCTTAAGCTGTAAATTAATCAAAGAGAATCATTGTTGATAGCTAAACAATTTCAAGACTGTATACACGGCACATGCCTTGAAACCTAAAATTTATGAGATGAGGAACTATTGCTCAAAGCAATGTGGAAGAGGAAGGACCCCATAAGGATAGAAAAGGACAGGAAAAGTTCTTATGAGAATTTTTCCAAAATTTCATCTACATGGAGTGTGAAGGAATAATTTGCCGGGCTTTGTCATAAAGAATAGATGATTATTCAACATATCATTCTTTTGGAGGAGAGAAGCACCATGAATCGCTAGGTGGTGGATTTATATGTAGGCACATTTTCAAAACCTTGCCATTCTCCTCCTTTTCAATAGCGGCAAGCTCTTCATCGCCAGAAGGAATTGGAGCACCTATGGTTTTATTCATTCTGTGAAGCGCTGTATTGAAAGTCATTCTGTGGTAGCGTTAGTAGGATCTTGTTTATATGCACTCCAAACTCAGCTCGTGATCTCGTAGGGGTCCGTAATATGGAAATGATCCTTCTAAGTAGTGGGGATGTGGATCCGTAAAATCCCGATTTGGATCTCTCTCGCTCGCCTAAATATTGAGGACCAAGATCATAGAAGTGGAATTGGCCAAACATCTTCTTCAGCCTACGCCATCCATCAACAGCATGCTTCCACCGCTATATTTACAGGATTCTGAGCAATCCAGTATTAGTCTTTTGACTTTATTGTACTCGTTTCATATATATAATAAAGTTGATTTTTGAGATTTTGATATATAATAAAGGTTGGTTTTGGATATTCGGTCAGCATTTTCATTATGTGTCTCATATCAATGATCATTCATGAGTAAATGTGCTGTGTCTGTAAATTTGTAATAGTTTATGCTTTTGAATTTATGATTTATCATGTATGTTTTGAACTTGTATGATTTCACATAAATTTATATATATATATATATATATATATATATATATATATATATACATACTGGTATTTTTCCCATTTCCAAAATTAAATGGCCGCTAGCCAGATCGTCACATTTCGTAAACTCTGTTTATTTCCCGTTTTGTGCAACTTAGCATAAAAGTGAATTTAGAATTTATGATTGACTAAAAAGGAGAAGACTCAGGCCTACTATTTTTTATATATCAGGTCAATTAAGGACTCTTAAAGAGATATATAGATATAGGGTATTATATGGTCTTGTCCACTATAAACCCTAGAAACCTTACTAATAACTTGGAAAATTATTTAAGACAAGGTAGTCCACTAGTAACATTCCACATTCATAAACAAACCACAAGATAAAGAGAGACCACTCAAGAAATCATTCATCCTTCTAAACCCTAGCAATGAGGATCCATGTAGTAGTAAATCCATTCATATAACATCATCCTCAAAAAGTCACTTAACTAGCCACCATGAGGATTTAAGAGAAAAGAGAAGAATAATCGAGAAGTAGTGATATTTCTCCAAATAAAGTACGATTTACAAGTGAGAAGTGATTTTCTTATTTATATGAGAGATCAAGCTCCCTTTTTTCATCCAATAAAATCAGTCAAGAACATAAAAAATATTTTCATCCACAGTCTCAGACACAAAATAATGCCTTTATCTTTACAAAACCTTAGAAGTTAACAACACATAAATTATCCATGATACAAAAATGGAAAGTTTTCAAATACACCCAACAATGAATGTGATCATAGGAAAATGTCCACCATAAATGCATGCTTTATCTCATCGTGTGGCATATTTGGTCTCATAAATTGGATGAATCACTAAAAATGAAGTGTGTGCTTCAAAGGTGCAACATTTCTCATCATCCAAGTGTCATATCATCTCCAAAGGTTCAATGCTCTGCGTGTAAACCACTTAAATGTGTGGTGCAACCTCAAGGGCCCGACGTCTTCCAAATTATCTAACAACCTCTAAAAGAAGTGGATGTAGTGACCCAGAAAGGTGTGAATAAGCCTCCAACATCCTCCAAAGGAATCAAAGTTCATGTTCATAGTACATACCATATCCACGAAAAGTACAACATCCAAGGAGAGGCTCCAAGTGCATGTAAGGTGACCATTATGAGACATGCAAACAAGTCAGTGCAACATAGGTGAGTCACGTTATATGCCACAATTCCATTTGGTATACACATTAGGTATAACCCTAACTTCTCAATAACTTATAAACTTTATGCCATTTTCCAACTTTAGGTTTGGAAGGTCAGTAATTAACCCCTATTAGGGTGTACCAATATCCAAGAAGAATGGAATTTCCCATAAAACCCACTTGGGCATATGTAATGACAGATGGAATGGCATGGGTTTTTACTTCCATGAATGGTGTTACATAACTTTAAGGTTATGTAAGATTTTCATTTGCATGAGCACTTTGTAAAGGGAATGCATGATGATTGAGTTACCACCCATTGCCCGGCACTATGTCTACAACCCTTTCGGTGTTTCTTTTACTTCATTTCAAGGAGGTCTCTTTTCTATGCATTTATTGCATGTAAGGGTTTGGGATAATCTTGTTGAGTCTTTTAAGTATATCATTGTAGAATTGGGGTAATGGTCTTCATAGTAAAGTGGCTAGAGCTTAACTTATGTTTTGACTTGTTATTTATATTCCTTAACTTTTTCATTTTGAATCCGTTATTTCACTTTTCTTGTTGATAAAGTTGCATCCCTTTTTCTACTTAAATTTCTCTTCATGGGATTATGAAGCATGAACCTATTGTTGAATTTATAGCTATGATTGGTCTTCATACTCAAATGTTTTAGCCCTTCAACATATGTAATACATGTCTTTCATGTTGCCTAAGAGAGGGAATTTTAATTTCTAAATTTGAATTTCTTGGGTTCAGCACAAAATGCCTCCTAAAGATAAATTCGCCTTTGCCCTTGTAGGCACACCTATTTGTGTTCATCTAATTACTATATATACACATTGCCTATCATTTAGAGGTAATTCAAAGTCACTCATTCATAGATATATTCTTCTTCTCATGCAAAGATAACATACCTAATTTGTGGAAGATGTTCTTCCGAGGTAGATTGAGAATCTCAAGGAAAAGTGAGCCTTATCTCGAGGCAAATCTACTTTTGAGCAAATCTATTGGGAAGAAGGCTGAATCAATAGACCTATTGGGAAAATGTTGAATTTCAGCAAATCATATTGGGCATGAACTATAGGTATCTATTGGAGCAGAAGGTCAAACTGCAGTAGACCCGAGTCAGAAACATACAACTTCAGTAGACCTATTGAGAAGAAGGCTGAATTCTAGCAGAATTATTGGGTGGTAGTCACGAACCTAGCACTGCTGAGGTGAAGGCTGAATCAGAAAGTGCACTGCCAGGTGCACTGGCCCCAGCGTACGTATTGAAGTAAGGTCGAACTCTGGGACCGATTGCCAGAGGTTGGAATCCCTAGCAGACCTATTGAAGGGGTATACAATGTCGGGAAGACCTACTTTATTGTACGTTATACGAATCCCTACAGCGCTGTACTTCGCTGTAGGCATTAATTAAAACTTCTTGCAGAATATTAATTACATTTTATTAACATTCTGTATATTGACCAAGTTGATATTAGTTAGGTTAAATTTATTTTGGATTATAAGGATTCGATTGTTTTCCTTATTGAATTGAATAATTTCTCTTCTAAGGGAAAAGGTTTTAGTTTTTTCCCTCAAGTGTAGGTTGCGAAAAATATTTTGTCTCGGGTTTAGTCAGTTTCTTTATGATCTCATCACATCATTCAACTGGTCAATATTTTTTATGTAATTGCTTAATGACAATGTATACAGGATTTAAAATAAAAATCATTAAAGTAATTATCGTTGGATTTTTGAAAATTGCTAATGATGAATGTGAATACAAGAGGATTGCAATAAAAATCATAGTAATTATCGTAATGAAGACCTTGAAAACCAACATGAACTGTAACGTAAGAAAGCTCATCAGTAGCTGCAATTTCAAAATTATCGCCTAGGCTTGTTCTCACAATTAGCCCTGTAAACCCTAGTGTACTATTTTGGTGTAAAGATCGAAAAATATTCTAGAAGAAGCATAGATCTTCCCGTTGCCTGTGTCTCATCATGTGACCTATGATCCATGTTCAACTTAAAGACAAATATGTTTTGTATCTCGAGCTAAAGAAGAAAATGGTCGGGTTTCTCATAGTTTGATTCCTTCAGATGGAACAATGACCTCAAGAAGGTCAAGCATACCAGCATTTAGGGAGAGGGTCAAGGTCTTTATTTATAGGTCACTTCCGTTTTAGTACTCCAAGAAGACCCCGCAGCCTCGTCAGAAGGCGAAGGAGGCCTCAAAGCTTGTTGTTGTGGGCAAAGAAATTTTAGGAGAATTGAGGAACTCTTACGTAGCAAGAACTCCGAAATACCTTGAAAAAGCAATGTTGTCTCTTGCATTTGTTTGCTTGGGCTTTTGAAGACATGTTCTAGGATAAGGACTGATAGAAGATACTCCAACAAGGCAGCATTTAACTTTAAGATTTGATGAATATAATCTGTATCTATCTTGAGTGTTGTAGTAAGGAACCTAATCGGTGTGAGTATGGAGCAACTATTACAATACTGGTGGAGGCAACATGTATGATTGAGCATTAAAAATATGGTGTTTCCTTCCGGGTGTTTTAAAATTTTAGAGGCAACATGTATGATTGAGCATTGAAGACATATGCTCTCTCCGGTGTTTTAAACGAGAGGTATCAGTACATTAAATTATATCTTTATACCAATCAAATTCAGTGATGAGCATTGTATGAGGATGAATGTAGAGGTGCAAAGGGCATATTTGCTCTATTGTGATCAGCAGCTATTCCTTGTTTCAGTAGTATGACCATGGACCAACCCAATTTGCACACCTCCAAGCTATTGTAAATTGATATTGTTACTCTCAACCTTGTTGTGGAGTTTACCTGCAGTAGTTTGATCGCATGAGATTTAGAAGCAAGTTCGTGTTTGATGTACTCAAAAGTGGAGACTTTCAGTTCCACTATTTGCATCAAAATTGAAATGAAGTTGCATGGAATAAATGAACAAATTGAGAACAAGCAACCAGTAATCCAACATTCGATGGAAATTTGTTCAAGATCGTATCCTACCAAAAGGAAAAATTTTATGATCTCAACTCTAGATTGAAGACAGTCTGAAAGCACCATAACTTTATTTGTTCTGGGACATGATTGATCAAGAGAAATTTGCTTGTGCCTTGGTGATTTATCACTTGCATTAATATAAGGACTTCTCTTGGCAGAGCTACACTAAAACCGTAATGTTCCCTTCTCTTGGAAGAGTTGATAGACTTAAAACCGTAATGTTCCTAACATCTATCTTTAATAACGATTTTGCATAAGGAGTGATTCACTTGTTTCAAGTGTCATGTGAACTTTTGGTTGCATATTGATGATTTGAATTAAAAGTTTTTCAAGGTCAATTTCTCTCTCAAAGATCAAGTCACCTTAAATATCGAGTTACCATTTTAAAGAAATGTTATTGTCATGGTTACAATGATTTTGAAAAGGCCAAGAAGGCACTTGAAGGACCAAGGATTTGGTCGATGCCTCTTCACATCTCAGAGGAAGAAGGCTCTAAAGCACAACATGAATAAGATTCACAGTGCGGGTTTTCTTAGAGCAGATGAGTTGGACAACCTGATCATACTACTTTTATCCACAATGTCATGTTACATAAGAACTCTCTCAGTAGGATATACAGAAGAACTCTTCAGTAGAGGAAGAAGGGGTCTCACATAAACAAG
Organism: Pinus albicaulis; assembly: GCA_034641835.2. NCBI lineage: Eukaryota > Viridiplantae > Streptophyta > Pinopsida > Pinales > Pinaceae > Pinus > Pinus albicaulis. Next base: position 77,960 of record JAXQQM020091355.1, read on the forward strand.
AAAGGGTCATATCAATTAAGCCAAATAATGATCTCACTGGAAGAGTTGGTAGTTTTAAGGCTTTTAAAGAGTCCTAAAATCTAGGGTTTTGTCTCGTTAAACAGAGTTTATGAAGTTATAACTTCAATATTTTTCTAGATTCAAATATTGATAGTCACACTTAACAAAAGAAAACCTTAACTCATGCAAGGAAGATACAGCAAGAACACACACACGTACGATAAAGATGAAGAGCGAGATGGTTTTCCATGATTGAAGAAGGCAAGGATAAAAAGAGGAGTCAATAAATTCTCATCAATTTTCAAAGATAAGTATTTAATGTTTTTCTTCATTATTTCATACACGCCTTATATTTGTTCTTTTTGTCAGATTATAATTTTCTTTTGGATAGCTTCTAATGCCAACCGTAGGCACGTTATGAAGGCCAGGGCCTGTGAAGTTGAGTGGGGCACTACCAAGAACATAGCAAAATTTGTGGCAAAATTACATGTGTTCAAGAGGGAGAAATGGAACAAGACATCTAGAACCATGTCTTCATGACGGTGAGCCTGGGCCGTAGGAGTAGTCCGTCGTGCCAGCAAGTTTGAAGGAAAGATGTCTATGAAAATTGTAAGCCGAGATTTGAAGAGAGGTCGTTGATGACTTTAAGGGATCTACAAGGCCTAGTATGCACAAGATGGAAGCATAAGAAGGTGTTAATGTTCTGCAAGATTTTAGCAAGAGGAGAAGACTGTTAAGACATTTTCTTCTCTAGATTGTTTGGTACAATTCTATTAAAATTATTATATCTATGATTTTTGCCTAAGGTTACACTTATGGATGTAACACAGTGATGTTTCTCAATGAGGTAATTGAAGAAGATGTATACATAAAGCTACCTCGTGGATTTTGAGGGACATGAAGGAGTCTTGAAGAATACCAGCCGTGCACCTCAAACTTGGCATTCCCGGATTAACGGATCAAGGTTGGGATCTTAACAAGGTGACTTGCTTCTAAAAAGGCAGTAAAGACTCACGGTGATCGAGGGAGGCTGTGAGTGCTCAAGCTCCCTTAGTGATAGAGGAGTTGAGGGCTCAAAAAGAATTTGAAATGAAGATCTTGATTATCGACTAGATAGTTTATGTGCTTCAATGGAGTAGATAACAAAAGTGGCAAAGGGGAGCATCAGTATTTCCATAGCAGATTTGTTTTTCCCAGTGAGCACCCATTTAGGGTGACCAAATTTTACCAAGGACATGGTTCAACAAAGGAATTCGATCGCTTTATTGTTGAGCCAAGACATGCAATGTAATATGTATTGAAGTACCTACAATGCATAGTTGGACATATAAATTGAAGTATTGAAGTACCATACTGATATAAAGTTGGACATAGATTGAAGTAATGTGGAAGTACGCTAGTAGGGATACATATTTAAATTGGAAGAATGATGTGGAAGAGTAGCAGTATATATTTTGATGTTGCTTCACTACATTTCTTGATGAGCAAGATGTAGACATTTGTTGAATTTACATTTAGAGTCATGAGCATGTAGTTTGTTCAAGCAAGTTGTGAAGCTAAAATAAAAATCATTAGCAATTATTAGCTAGAATAACTTTAAAATCAACAATTTAGGTGAATTTTATAAATTAACCTAAAAGGAGGGACAATGGAGATGGGAAAGATGGAACGTGCTGCATGGATTGCCATGGAGATACAATTTCCATCAAAAGCTTCCTACAAGACTGCCAATCCAAGAGTGGGGACTACAAAGAATTGCAGACCAGCAACTAAAAGCTTTTACCCCATTACCCAAGGGAGTTTCATGGGAGTTCTTGACTTGAAGGACATGTTTAGCGTAGGCCTAAAAATAATTTTCTTCACCTCTCATGAATTATGATAGGGGTCTCTGCACCGAGTTCAATAAAGGTACATGTCTATTATTTTGAAGGATTCATCCAGGGTACAACTCAAGGATTGGGTTAGAAGGTGGAATTTGCTGTGCTATTAGGTGAGCCTTTGAGTCATAGTTCATAGCAATGGCTAACTGCAAGTTGTGGCACACGAGGACGGGACACTTGCATTATAGAGCATTCCACATTCCCTATTTAGTATGACATCAAGTTACTAATTAGAGTAAGTATCGTCAATTCATTTAAATTATTGTTTGGAAAGAGTATTCCATCAGAACATCATCCCCATAGGAAGCTTTAGTGCAACAATATTTTCAATTCAATCATGTACTCATCTACTAGCAGCACCTTAAGTTTCAAGATAACCAATATTTTTCAATCAATCATGTCTCTTTGCCTATAGTACCTTCATTCATTAGGCTAACCAACCGCAACTAATTGGAGAATGAGTACCTAAACTAATTGAGAATGAGTAGAGAAGGAGGCAAGGTGTAAGACAATTAAGTATTCAATGGTTTGTGCTACATTCAAACGTAGGTGCACCAAGCCATTGGATAGAATATGAAGAACTATACTCTTATGCAGTTTGTTAGAGGTTTTAATTCTTTGCTGGAATTATTGACACATTTTCTCGTCGTATTAAGTGAATTTTAAATATTTGGGGTAAGTGCTTTTTTATTTTTAATGTAGCAATGGATTTAGTGTCCTAGAATATTCTCGGAACACATAATTTTTGTAGATTGCACAAGCAAAACTTAAGGAATGACAACAAAGAATACCCGAAAATGGATTTAGTGTCCTCAAATACCCTCGAACACATTATTTTTGCAGACAATGCCTAAAACTTACAAAATTGAGATAGCAAAGCATACCCAAAAGAGCAAAACGTCATCAAGCAGGAGCATTTTTATGCTCTAATTCTTCCTAAACGCTCTTTATTTATCCCCATCTTCTTCAAGGACATGACAAAGCAATAAGCATGTACCGTGAGTTCAACACGAAATTTTTTTAACTATTTGACCACCCATGCACATTCAATAACAATTTTCTTTCCATCGTGAACTGCTAGCCTATAATATATATTCAAACTTTGCTAACACCTCATGCCATTAAACCTATTATGCAAAGGTACACCGCACGCACACTTACTTTGTTGTTCTATCATTAGCCGATGCACTTCGTTCTCTAGGCCCTAGGGGCCTGCTTCTCCAAATGAAAAGGATTGGTCATAAATTTTTTTGGTTCTTCAACTGCATCAAGAATGAATTAGGTAAAGTGAATCATACTCTAAAGGTGATGGTTAAGTAAACCATCAAGCCCTTACCTTTGTTCCCTCCGCTCCATCTTTCTTTAGCATCATGGTTGTTAGTTTATTGTCCTCGATTATGAGAGATGGTTTCCTACATTCTTGGTGTAGACACTGGGGTTAGCTAGAGAAGGCAAGGTCAAGAAGAAAAGCTATCCATTTTTGGAAAATGTCAGTGAAAGTTTAATTACTTATCGCTACGCTTATTGGTGTTGGATCATGGAAGCATAGAGCTTGGTTAATACTTGCTTATGGTCCAAGAAATGACAATTAACAAGATGATTAAGATTAATCACAAAGTGCAAACAAATATTCTACAAATGGAAAACAAAATCTGGTTTTGTTTTTTATTTTATTTTTTTTTATAAATTTATTTATTTTAATTAGGTTGAACAGCTAGGGACAATGAAATGCGCTATAACATGGTAGAACAATCTTTCCATCATATGTTATCACTGCGGTTATAAAGCCTGCATTGACGGGATTTCATGGGATAGTTTAATTTCAAAGGTGTTCTGTCCCTGCCTCTCCCCATGGAGATGTGACCAAAAATTAACCCTCACAAACCAATTGGTTTACACCTCATGGTGTAGTCATTATTAATGAGGAAACTAAAGATTTAATCGAGTGGAAGGACCATGCCAATTCATTAAATTATGGTTTGGAAAATACAATGTTCCATCAATTTTAGATAGGGAAGACAGAAGCAGGATACAATGATGTATATACAACCGCTAAAATTTAGAAATTTCGGGAAACAGGGGGACGCTGTGTATTCATATATATTATAAAATTATCAAGAATTTAATAATAAATAAATTAAAGAAAGGGTTAGGTAAATATAACCTAATACCTATAAAATGTACATCTAAATATGACCATCATCTCATATTATACTATTAGAACGCAATTATCATTTGACATTTCAACAATCATCAATAAAATTGTAAATCTATGGCAATTAATAAATTGAATCCATCATTTGTATTATGGGAACACCGTATCTAAACCATCATTTGGCTATGGGCGTTAATAGGTACATCTAAATTAAATTAATCATTTGATGAATAAATTACACATCGCACATCGAAAAGGTAAATTCATCATATGACAATGACATTATGTTGAAATCTAAATATTGAAAGAACATTAAATTAAAAGCAAAACATAGAAAGCAGGAATACTAGTAAATTTCTCAAAAGTACCAAATAATAAATCGCAGCTCCAACTGTGGCTCCAAGCCACAAATGAAACTGTACACCAATCCAATAATCACTGAAGGAATATCGCAAATGGGCCAAATGCTTCGTACACCCAATCGATGCAGTGTAAATCCAAATCGTTGAATGCAGATGGAAAATGTCGAGCAATGACAGATAAAACTTTAGAGGTAAAATTTTATTTAATCGTAGAAGGAAAATGTTACGGTAAGGTAAAACGTATGGTTAATGAGAGGAAATGAATGAGAAATGTGAATGATTATGTTTTAAAAGTTTTAATTATCCTTTAATTTTATTGTTTTTTTAAATTATATTACTACTTTGTATTTATTTTCTTAATTGTTATTAGCAAACAAATTTGGGAGACGCCAGCTACCAAGGAAAAGAGGATGTGGGGAAACGTTTCCTCAAGAAAGTTTCCATCCTGGGAGCGTGGAAGTGGGCAAGCGCGGCCCCATGGAACACTGAAAATATTCCATTGGAATTGGAGGAAGGATCAAGCTAATTCATTGAATTATTGTTTGAAAAAATTATTCCAGTAGTAACTATCATTCCCGCACTCAAGCACAGGTACCTCTTCACTAGGCTGACCAACCGCACTAACTGGAGAATGAATAGAGGTATGAAGGAGGGGACAAGCTAAGACAATCAAGTATTCAAGGGCAGAACCTCTTTGTGCTGCATTCAGGAATTGCAGGTAACAGAGCTACTGGAGAGAATACTAAGAACTTTGTACTTTTATGCAAGCAACTATTAGAGGTTTTTGTGACAACAGAATCTGCAAAAACTACCCTCTCGCCAGATTATAAATTTTAATTGTTTAAACATGTGTTTTATATTTTTAATATATAAATGAATTTAGTGTCCTGAAATACCCCTGGAACACATTATTTTTGCTAGGAGGTTTTGTCATTTTCATCAGAATCTGCAGAAACAATTTCTCGTCGGATTATGAATTTTAATTGTTTAAATACATGTTTTATATTTTTAATATATAAATCAACAATGTAGTCCAGTACCCCGCAACACATTATTTTATGAAGATGTTCTTTTGATTGTAACAGCTGAAACTTGAGGAACAGCAAAGTATACCAGAAAAAGATCAAAAACTCGAAGAGTTGGACTACTACTTTTTATGTGCCACCCTTCCTAAACACTAGCTAATATCCCATCTCTATTGGGGGACATGACAAAGTTGATGTGCACCATCAGAGCCAAACAGAGAATTCTTCTGACTATTTCCACAATGAATGTCAAATAATTTTCTTTCCATCGTGAATCACAGCCTAATATTCAGATCCTGAAGCGACACCCCCATGCCTCCGCAACACATCATACAAAAGGTACGCTGTACGCACGCTTACTTTCAATGCTCCTATCGCCCATTATGCCACTTGTACCCTCTAGGCCTGTTCTCAAAATGAAAAGGATCGGTGATAAATTCGTTTGGTTCTTCAACCAGATCAGCATAATCAATTTGTGGGGTGCAGTGAACTAGCACCTGATAAATGCGATGGTTGTTTAAACCACTGAAGCCCTTACCTCTGTTCACCACCGAGTTTGTCAACATACATATTAATAATGCCTGGCATTACTATAAATGTGTTTTGAAATTTCTTATAGAACTTTGCATTAATACCTAGAGGTCTTTACATTTAAATATGGTAGTGTGCTTGAAGCAAAGGACCCATACCACCAATAGCCTTACTCTTTTCTTTTACAAGGACCTCTAGCAGAGCCTTACCTTTTCTTTAAGCTTTATTAGCTCTTTTGGTATTTTGCATGTGTAATTGTCTTCAATCAGATCAGCAAAAATCAATTTGTACTATGTAGGGTAAGTGAATCCGACATCCGACCAAATGTGATGGTTGTTAAACCATGCCCCTACCTCTGTTCCCTCCTGCTCCAGCTACCATGGTTATTATTTATTGCCCTGCATTACTATAAATGTTTTGAAATTTCTGATAGAATCCCTTCCATTGCCTGAAAGGTCTTTACATTAGGAAATATGGCAGTGTGCTTGCCATGACCCTAGAAACTATCGATAAGTCAACTTTTCTTTTTTTAAGCTTTATTAGCTCTTTTTTGGTTTTCTTTTTTAACCCTTAGATTTCTAGCTACTTGTGTTTGTTGTTTTTACGTAAGCATTTTATAGTCTCTTTATTCCATTAGTTTCTACCTATAACAATCATCTTCAGTATTTTATAGTCTGTACTTGGTCAATAATACGAAGTGCTTTTCTCACTCTGTCGACCCTGTTCACAGAATTATTCTGCCCTTTTTTGACTCGGTATACTTCATCTAGGAGGTGGAATCCTTTCCCTAACCAGAAGAACCAGCTTTCGCAAGATTAGCTCATAAAGGCACTTCGTTCGACACTTTCTCCTGTAAATCTATAAAGTTTGGTAAGACCTATTCTTCCAAGGTAGCTAATATTTACTAGCAAAACCTTCAGCTATAGTGCCTCGTTTACAATTATTGGTTTGCTTACTACCCGTTGTGGTCACGGTGCACTGGGCGTGCTATCAGTAATCCAAAACTACAACTGTCTCACTAAGATCATAAAACCGGACCCATACAACTTAGTTGTCAGGCATTATTTGTATATACATGTATATTTTTATCCTGATGCCGTAGTTAGAATTCTTCCCTGTTTAAGAAGATTAAATGTTTTATTATAATTATAATAAGAAATTCAGAAAGTCATTAAAGTCTCAAAATTTGGAACGTCAAATATCGTATTCGCTACTCTTCAATTATTTTTCATATTTCTGTCTAGCGCTTAAGCATTTTTGCTTGTTTAGGATTATGCTTAATATTTCACCTTTATTTTGCCTAATAATAGTTTTTACAGACTATGGTAATAGGCTAAGATAATAGCGCATCAAAAGACGACATTTCCAGTGGCTTTGTTGAATATGCATCAAAAGATGATAAATTTAGTATGTTGTGTTTTTCTGCAATAGGTTTCAGTGGCTTTGTTGAATATGCATCAAAAAGACAGACATTTCAGTGCTTTTGTTGCAGCTGCTCTTACGGCACAGCTAAGGGGTAAAGATGAATATACATCAAAAGATGACATTTCCAGGAGTTATGATATTTATATGTCGAATACGTCTGTGTCTTTTCAATGGGATCAAGTGTGTAACAAACTCTATTTTGTTGCACTTCGGAACACGAAAAATGGTTTTCATCAGTGAGCTCCATACAATTTTCAAATAAGATATATGGGTTAGATCAATTGCAAGGCTTGGCCACTTGCTTTTTTACTATGTTGACATTAATTTATAGAAAAGTGGAGACTTCTAGAGAATAGGTAGCCATGTAAGCAGAGCAAGGCCCAAATAGTATTAGCTCTAATGTACAGATTGTAACAGGCTGTACAATTCACTATATATTAAATGTACACTTTTGGGATCACCCTTTCAATAAAATAACCTAGTTATAACCTTATTAGTTACAAATTACACCAATGTTGTAGACAGTAACGATTGTAACAGGTTGCACAATTCACTATGACAAATGTACTCTTTTGATTTCAATTATTTTCAATAAAATAACCTAGAAGTTGATAAATCTGGTTGGTTGTGAATAGATATTTACATAAATAATGTTTGTTTGTATTAAAATTCAGAATACATGCATCTTGACAGGGACCACTTTTGTCATTAGTATGTGATAAGAATCTGGGAAATATTCAAGAATAATATTCCAATTGTAGTTATATGTTATCATTGCTTATTGTTTTCTGCGTATGGTTCCACAAATTTGTTTAAAGTAGGTTAAGAAGTGATCTCGACAACACAAAATTTTCTTCAAACCTGGTCAACCTTGGTTGACCTATCTACAAAATTAATAACCCTCAGTGTAGTGGAAGAATTTATTAAAAGCATATGTACTTCTAAAAGGAGCAAGGACAAATTTCATTACAATGGTAAAATATTTGTTTTACTTAATGAGTTTCCTAGATTTTACATTAATAGATGTAAAATGAAAAAGCCAAGGTTTGAATTGTGGAAATTTGTCTTTCCTTCTTGTCATTTGCAAATCGACTACATGCACACAGTCATCCTACATAAAAACCTCATAATAATTATCCCTTGCCTGTGAATATGCAAAATAACATGGATTCTTGACTTTAATATTCAACCTCTACTTCAGGAGTCCAAGGCAAAGAAAGAAATAGGGACAAAGAACTCCCAAAGTGTTTATGCTGTAAAGAAAGATTTTTTTGTAGACTTGGTTCTCATAAAGCATGGGTTAATTTCTTGATTTGCGAAGTTGTTGGACACTCCGCCTATCATCATAAAATATTTGCATTGAATTAATTGTATGTAATAAGTTAGTCATTACATTTGTCTGAAAATGGGAATTTTCTCAAGATGCTTTAACTTCCCCATGCATTGAAGACTAGAAGGATTTTCGTCTTTTTTGCAGCTTTGTCTTAAATGCTCCAAGTTTTCTAAGTCTCAGTACCGTCCTTAGTTTTTGCATTAGATTTAATAGTGAAAAGCATTATTGTGAATTTAGAATAAAAAATGGATTAAAATAATTTAAAATCTAACACTATTTCACACCCAGATAAGATACAGCTGAAATAAACTTTTCATGTACATGATTAAAAAATATAGATTTAGCGTTGCGTATGTTATCCTAAAGGCATTCCAAGAGAGAAAGTAAAACCTCTTCAAACTCGCGGGCCAACAATGAAATCTACAATTGCATCATCCAATAAACCAGATTTACTCAAGGAAAGGAAAATCATTCAAATAAGACTTACAAATTACAAGGCTCTAAGATACATCCTTCGCTTAGCATATTTTCCATAGAAATGTCATCTTCATGCAAAATAGAATTAAATCCAACTTCTCCATCCAAATAATGATAATCAAAAGGAAAATAAATTAAATTTTAGCTAGTATTTCCATTACTAGCAATGTTTTCAATAGGCTTCCCAGTTCCTTTTTCTTTTCCACTTCTTCAACTTTGTAAGTAAACCTTAACCAATATGGAAATATAATAGAAATATTTACAACCCTAAAGGTCATTTATATTTATCATAAGATATGGATATTAATTTGCACAAGCAACTATGTATGAAAGAATTTCATCAAAGTGATGGTCGACTTTCAAATTTAATATAAAAACTGTTATGTAACAACATATAATTAAATTTTACTTTCCATATGAAAGGAAAAGATGATTCAATAGAAATCCTTACATCCAATATGATTGCATAGAAAATTACTTTGTTAGCAAAAATTTAGAAATATTCATCCTAGAAATTTGCATACTATCCAAAAAATATCATTGAACTAATTTTAAGAAAGATAAAATATTTCTGAACTTACAAATATTTTTGAAGAAATATTCATCAAGCAATGAATTTCAAAAGGATGTATCCATAAAATTATAAAAATAAAAAAGACATCAAATACTTAAAGAAATAAATTATTCAAATATTTGGGTTACTTAACTTCTATCTCTGCAAGAATTTCAAGAAAATGCTTCAAAAGTAATAAAATTATCATAAAGATATATTATCTATTTCTAGAAAATAAACAGCCAAAAAAAATAAAACTAAATATAGTGTTGAAGCAATATTGAATGCTAATGAATCAAGTTTTTTGCTTACTTCAAACAAGAGAAAAAAGGTGCTACAATAAAAATAAAAACAAAATAATGGTGTTTAACAGAAAGAAAATTAGAAAATGTTAATTTTTTAATATTTCAATTGGCATTACATGCACTATTAACATAAAATATATTTTGGGCACTTTAAAAAATAAGTAATATAAAATTTCGCATAAATATTTGAGAAATTGTAAAAATTAATTATAAAAAATCATCTCAATTCAAAATGATTGATTATTTCATAGACACATTAAATAATTAATTAGTTGTCAAAATTAACATACCTAACATTAAATAAAAATGAAAATGAGGATCATGAATCAATCCTTTTATAAGCTCCTAACCAAAGTAATGCTTAAATAGTATCTTGTGAATGTTCATAATTAATTCTTCTACGTGATTGAGAACCTGTAAAGCCTTAAAATAGTGCATCTTAAAATATATATTTAAATAATGAATTCTAAAATTTGATTTTCAAATTCAAATAAGATAAATGTTAATTTATCTATCAACAAAAGTCCTATACACCAATTTCAATTTTAAAATTGATAATAATAATATAATATTTAGTTAATCATTTTGCGTTTATATATTGTATAATTTAATTTATGTGATAGAGTTATTCTTTTGTTTTGTTTATTTGCGATCAAAGATTGTTTAATGTGTTTGACCTATTTTGGGAGATAGCTATACTACCCTTAACATGATTGGAGTGTTGCCCACATAATTTGGAACAGTACACCCCATCACTATGCCCCATGGACTATGTGATAAAGTTATTATTCATGTTATATATATAGATTTTATAATTTAATTTATGAGACAATGACAATTTTAATTTCAAGAATAAATTGACTAATTTTATTTTATATAATTTTATCCAGTAAAAATATTTAGATAACATAACAGGGTATTACAATATCTTGTGCTGACAAGGTTGCAATTATTTCAAAATTTGTAAAATTAACTATTTATTAATAAGAGCTTACCAGATTAGAATAGACGTATTGTTAAAACACTCCATGTAAAAGTTTATCTGTTCAAATTCCTTGTGAGTATTTGATTCAGAAAAAAAAATCATAAATTTTTTTGAAGAGAATAAATTATTTTAAAATTTTGGAAAACAAAATATCTAGAAAAATTGAAGAAAATCAATTATAAATAAATTATTTTGTAAAATTTTGAAGAACTGAACATCTGAAAAAATTGAAGAAAAAAATTATAAATAAATTATTTTTAAATTTTATAAACGTCTAGAAATATTTAGAAAACAAATTATTTAGGATAACTCTTTTAGAAAGTAAAATATTCTGAATGCTCTTTGGAGATACAAATTTTTTCAAAATTTTGGGAAAAACAGAACATCTAAAAATATTTAGATGAAAACAAATTATTTAGAATAACTCTTTAGAAAGTAAAATAATTGAATGCTCTTTTTATAAATTTTCAAACAGATTATCTGTTAAAAAGTTTATCAAATTATCTTTTAAAATCGCACGTGTTCCCTAAATTACTTTATAGAATTTATCGATAGTCCGTATTTCATACCAGGAAGCCATGTATTAACAGGACTAAAAAATAAAAAGGAATAGAGAAAAATTAAGAAGGAACGCAGTAGAAAAAAATAAATAAATAGCTGATTATGCCTACACTGAAGGACATGAAGGAAGAAATAGAAGAATTGGGGATAGTGACTGAATGGTACTCTCAGTTAAACGATATAATTGGTACGCTCATTGTATGGTATGTCTCAATATTAATCAAGATTGTTGTAACAGTTAGTGTTAATCATAGGTCGGTAAATATCTGTACCAGCAAGGGAAGGAATGGCTAAATGAAGCAGAGATTCACGGTACACCAGTTCAATCAGTAGGCTTGATGAAGAACCAATGGTGTAAAATTCATTCATATGCGGCGACACTTTGATTTATCATTCATTTCCTTTGTTGCGCACGTTTGGAAAGCATATTACAGAATCTCACAAAATTAATTAAATATTTTTTGGAGTTATTCATTTATTTCCCATCAATTTCAAACCCTCTGAGAATTGCAAAATTAATTAGGAACTGAAAATTAACTCAGTCGTTGATTATTGCACCATTTGAACACAACAGATGGGTGATACCATTAAGAATTAATAATTAAGTGCAAAGCTGACATACCTGAAAATGATGTCTACAAATCAATCCTCCTGCACCTGCAAATTAACACCCAGATCTCTGCCCTTCTTCATGATTGCCAACGAATAGAAAGATATACATACAAACTCGCCATAACCAGCACAGAGAGGTATACATTGACATGCAAATGCAGAGCATACAAACGCAGACACACACACAATATATTGGTACCCAAACACAGACACACAGGCAAACTTCAAAGTATTCAAATGCAGACATACAGACAGAGACTGGCCCAATGAAGAGAATGATAGGTTAAAGAATGTATATGTAAAAGCCGCCGCCTAGCTTTTCAACGGCCAAATTCAATTATGCAATGTAGGTGCTTGCCACCGCCTAGCTTTTCAACGGCCAAATTCACCCTGCAGTGCAGGAAAAGCTCGTAGAGCTCACAGCCAGATTCAAATCCATGAACCGACCATTTAATTGAGATTGTAATGACACGTCATTGTTGATTTGTTATTATGTCAGAAGCAGTGTCAGAAATATTCGTTCACCACCGCGTATGGGACCACTATCCAGCACGAGGGAGGTATGCATCTGATAAAGGCCACCATAAGTCGAAAATGCGATGAAGGTGTTCTTTATGTCGAAATGTCAGAATGAGGTTTTTTCAATGTCGAGAAAGTATTTTGATTTATTTTTCTCTACATAAATATATGAAATCAAAAATCAGTTTAAATAACATAAATTAAAATTTCACCCTCAAATTTTTCCACCAAATTCCAACTGAAAAATCCACCAAAAATTTCACAAAATCACATAAAAAATGGTAAAAGTTAATAACAAATTATAATCGATGCATAAGAAGGAAGGAAGATTACACATTGCTAGATTTTTTGAAGTAGGTAAAACTTTTCAAGTGAACATCTATATTTCTATTATAAATTTTTAACGGAAGGACTAAATTGATTATAAAATTATATTTACTTATTTCCCATGTTGAAAATATTTAAAGTTAATTATAAATTTTAAAATAAAATATTTATATAAAATTATATAAGCTTTTTTTTTTTTAATTATGTTATTAAGTTGTTAATCAATTTATTTTTTTTAACTGATATATGGATTTTATTTATCTCAAATTTTTTATAGATTTCTAACTGCAGTTTTTAATTCATTACAAATTTCGTGGCATTTGAACAAAACTTTCATTGCTTGCGTCAGCGCCCCTTTCATGAGTGTGTTGTTTTTATACTGTTGGGCCATCATTTTCACTATTTGACTTTCCCAGAATATGGTAAAATTTGCAGTCACAAAGTCTAGAAGAACTCTCTTCAACTGGCCCGAAAATTTTGTTAGCTCGATCAAGAACCGAGCTTCCAAGTTTAAGTTTTTAATTATTATCTTTGAATTCCAAAACTTGCAGATCTTTAACACTTTGTCTCGTGCTATATGCGCTGAGAACCCCGAGAACTCAAGCACTGTTGATTTCCGGCCTAATCCCCAATAGAAAAGTCTGTTGTTTTCATCCTGAGAGATGACTCCCCTGAAGACCATGCACCTAAAATTCCTTTAGACGCCCATCAAAGAAGATCAGGATAATTTTGGGACCGCCACCAAGACGGTGCGTTTCACTATCTCTACACGGCCCGGATTACTACTCTGAGGGAGGGAATGTTCAGCTTCTGGATAAGGCACTAGAGGCTTCACCACTTTTTCCGGGATGTGGTTGTGTGATATTCTTTTAAATACCGTTGTTAATGCCCAAGAAAGGACTTGGCATTTGCAGCTACTCAGGCCGGGAGTGCCGCACCTCTTTTGAAGGATTCGCTGACATGGTTAATCCAAAGTCGCCAACATACATTTGGGTATCGCTATCTGTATTTTGCGCCAAATGATTTTTTGGGGGATTCGATGGGGGTAGAAATGACTCCAAGAGGCAAAGAGTCTTGCAACGAATTTTGGGAAGGGACTGAACAGAAAGTCCGTAAAATGAGGCCCTCGTACTTCTTTTTGCAAAAAATGCAATCCATAAATAGGTGTGGTTGTTTCGGTAAGAAAGCCGCACAACGCACACCGTGAGGCCCTACTATGTCTTTTCCTCCAAATTACCCCCCCCCCCCCCCCTCCGTTAAAGTTTACAGGACCAAGGTCCGTAAAAAGTGTCTACTTTTGGTAAGGCAAGAGATTCCCAAATGTTTTTCCGTAAAGCCTAGGTTTCACTGCTATTTCTAGAGGTCACAAAGTTTCATATCCCCACGGGTGTAAACGCCGATCGGCCCCAACCCCGCCTATCTTTATGGATCTATTGATAGGGGTAGCATCCTCCCAAAAGACTTTCCAAATAAGGTTTGTTGATGAGCCAACTGACTAATACTCCGTGAAGATCCCACGCCCAATCACCACGCTTCGATCCCATTTCGATAGGTCGTAACATGCACTGGCCGCCCAACAATTGTGGAGGTCGGTATGTCCACGTTCGCCGAGGTGCGTTCAAGATGCTATCCATCCACAAATGGAATACTGCCACTCGCTTCCAGAACGCCAGATCTATTTTTTGAAGAAATTGCTACTTTTAAGTGCATCAATTCCAAACCTCGCGTGCAATTTTCCGTGGTAATTTATTCAGATTACCGAGAGCTTTGTTGGTTATACTTTGATCATTGCACGATACTTACCTGTGGGTCAGGATCACCACAAATTTACCAGCTAAATTACAAGAGGGATTCGACAGCCCATCGACATTTTGACTACTTCCCAATTCACCAAATGCATTTTTTCCCCCTGCTAGTTCTCCTCTGCTACGTAACTTCTCTAAGAAGTTTGGTAGATTCATCTATCACATTTCGTCCTTTAAGAAATGTGCAGCTCGAAAATTGAAGCGCAGATAACATCGACGGATCAGAGCACTTTGGCTCTCCTTGTCAACCAAAGAAATACCCCACGCCGCAATCTTGGTTTTTAATTTTAGATATTATTTCGGGCCCATAGAGATCTTTATTAACTCCAGATATGATGGGTGTCGGAGTACGTAAATCTGTCCCAATTTGTTTGTCCTTTGAACCTAAGAAGAGTGGTAATGCCTCGTAAGTTCTGTCGGCTTATATCTAAATTAACACTTCTACTTTTATCATTCATCATACTCAGAACTTCCAGAATAATTTATGAGACCGTAATAAAAGTTTGGTACTTAATAGAGAACACCGAGAGGAGAGAGAATCACAATAGTGCGTATGATTCGGATCAGCTCCGCTGAATGGTTTGAGACTCAAATGTTGCTGACCCCTTCTCGTAGTGAGATTTCGCTATGAACAAGGTACACATGTACGTAAAGGGAGAGGGGTCCTCGCCTAAGGCTCGAGCTTGGAAAAAAGTTTGTTATTGATCAGTTGACTAGGGGGGTCCACTTTATTGTCACTTGTGCTTTATGAGATGAACAAAATGAGCGCTAAAAGCCAAAGGAAAGAATAACGCGAAAACAGGACAAAGCGGCAATTTCATTAAACGCATTTTCCATATCTAATTTTATCACCATAATTTTCTTCTTTTCCGTCACATCGAATGGATAGTCTCCTCGACCTCGACCACGTTATCCAGAACATGCCTACCTTCCACAAAACCACCTTGAGGACCTGGACTAATCTTTTAGCAATGGTTTAATCCTATTTGGCTAATACAATTCTTATAGAAGCATTACACAATAAAATAGACTAATCTAGCAAATGATTCAGGCGTTGGTATCTTTTGGGATTAGAGCTAGGTAAGTGAAATTGGTTCCTCCACTCATCTTGGCTTCTGTCATGAATCACCTCTATCATTTTGCTGGGTTCCGCTTTGATAATGTGCCGTGAAGATTTAGAAGGATTGGATCCACTGTGCCTGTGTGTCTTGTCACCTATGGACCATATTACATTTATGATTTCTCCTCCGTGATAGAATCATAGAGGATTGGCGTTATCTCGTGTCTGATGAGGGAAGGGATGTTGAGAGAAGCCGCAGCCTCAACATTACTTTGAGCACCTTCGATCAGAGATAGGTTTCAAATGAGATTCAAGTGTCGCTTTCTGACTTGATTGAAGCCTTGCATCAGTCGCTTTGATTTCTGCTTATATAATTCCTCACAATTCATTGTATGTTGGAAGAAGGATAGAATTTGATCTCAAAATTTCTTCAAACTGTCAGCCTCTTTAGATTTGATTCTCTGCATTTTCTTCTCCTTTCGGAAAGATTGATATGTTGTTCGTTGGGATCTCTTATTTCTCGTTTTCCAACAGTCATTGCAGGATATCTTTATTTATCAGTTTACAGGACTCAATGATTGGTAATCGCTTCTTTTCTTTGTTCCTGAGAGTAGGGTTGGTTTTTATCCAGCTTCGTGGCTTGCTTTGTAGCTTTCAACTTTTCTCCCATACACAACGGAGGATCCCTAGGCTGCATTTGGACCAAGCTTCTGCTGATCAAGCCAAGAATTCCCGCTGTCCAAAGAGGGTTAAATCGGGGGTGTGATGGGACCTAGGTTCTTCATTTTCCAAAGAGTGATGTTGTATTGGCTTATGATCGCAGGTAAGTTTTGGCATCTTGGTGATGATGATTTTTTTGTCGAACATTATGGAGCTTTGCACCGTAAAAGTAAATGACCAGTGTGAATGGGATCCAATCCAACCCTACACATCCGTATAAATGCTCAACAGACAGCCCAGATCCCAACTTCCGAGAGCTCCTCCACCTTTGGCAACATGGGGTTTCGATGCCGTACTCCCCTCTTCTTTGCTTTCATTACAATATTTAGGTCCCCGATATAATGATATTGGTGGGAGAAGACAGCCTAAAAAAGGCAGAGAGTAAACTCTTTAAAGATTTTTCGTAATAAGAAACTGTACATAAAGATTGAAGAGAGAGATAGATGTCTACTTGCATTGTTTCTCATTTCCATGAAGATCCCAGCATACTGGGTTTATGAACTATTCACCGGAATAGGTCTTCATTCCGTAGAGTTTCCAACCCCTCTATAAGCTCCTCAGACACCTATCACGGTGCCACTTTGATTCACCGATCTCTAGACATTTGCCCTTCTATTTCGTCTCTTGAGCATGAGAATGTCCGAGGGTTCTGCTTTGTGTCCTTAATCGCATCGATTTTGGAGGATTCTAAATTTCTTCATGTGCCCAAGACGGAAGCCATTATTTATCGTATAGATTGGGGCTCTTGAGGGCTTCTGTCCGGGTATTTTGTCCCATTGAATGGCTAAATGAATTTTGTGTTTTTGAGCCTTTCTCCGCTCCTCTTTTACTGATTTCCTTCCGCTTTTTTGATGGTCGCTTAGTTTCATCCTCCGATGAATCAGAGATTTCTGTTGGTTTTTTCCTTGTTATTTCGTTGCATGTACACGGTACGCTTTGATTGGTATCGCTTTTTTGTTTCCGCTCTCTGTTTGTAGGTGGAGTATCCGTCGTTCCTTACCTTCCGTGCTGATTTACTTGGTTGATTGTTGAACACTTTCCTCGTCCCATTTGGATTGGTTTCATTTCTTGCTGTTTGACTGCCATAGTTCCTCCAGCGTATTGCCTTTTATCAGTTTTTGGCTTGTATTTTTCCCCCGAACTAGGTCCATTGCTCCTCGTTTTGTTTGTCAACTTGTTCTACCTTCTTTCAGCTTCTGTAAAGTGACTCTGTCCACAGCAAGAAACCGTATTTAAAAGGCAGGCTGTTCGTAGTCCAACTCTTGGACATGCGTCCACCCAAGAATAAGATTGATGCTTCCCAGAACCCCTCTTCAAGATCCACTTCAACGCAGTATGCGACAGCAAGAATACGATCCTTTCTGTCGCTTGGTCTATGTATTTTCCCAAAGCACTTTGACCTTGAGGGATTTATAGATTCCGCATTGGAGAGGCAAATGAGGAAGCCTTACCCGCACCTGAGCAGCAGAGGGAACATCCCGGTGGACTAAATCGTGAGACCATTTTTTTGTAAAGGCCTGGGACCCATGAAGTAAGGACCATTTCCTCGGGGACAGCCTCATCGTCGGGCTTCTCAAGACAAACACAAAGGTCTTACCACGAAGTGAACTTGACTCCCTCTTTGGATCGCAGGCTCTCGCTCTTGAGTCCATCTTCCGTCCACTCTTGCAGGCGTCGAGGCTCCGTGAATCGGCCTACGAGGCCTCTTTTCTCACCGAGATTCAAAGTCAGCCAGTGTATCTTCTTCAAGAAGGGCCATCGAAGGGACGAGTCCATTTTCTTTAAAAACTTCTGCCGAGACGCGTAGGAGGAGCTTAGGGCCGAAGCAACCAATGATTCAGGTGTTTAACTTCCGGAGGCAAGAGGAGGGGGACTGCCTCATTGCATCCATGTTCGTACGCCACAAGGTGGCGCAGGAGTCTTTAAGCACGCCTGAAGTCACAATGCCTCGAGCGCTAGCAACTCGCGAGGAGGCAGAGAGGAATGGGGAGACTCTCTCCACCTGAGTACCGTAAATCGAACAATATTGCTTCAAGAAAATGAGCTCTCAAACAAAAAGTGAGAAATGCATAGGAAGAGAGACCGGCCCGATGCGCCGCGCGCTGGGCTGCAGGCGCCGTGCCGCCCAATTATGCCTCGCGAAGACTAAATGAAGAATTAATCGAACCTGACTTTAAGGGTACCACGCGTATAACTTTGATAAGAAGCATTCAAGGAAATTTAGAAGGCGCTTGACCAACAAGGCGCAAACCTAACTTCGGAGAACTGCAGAGCTTATGCAGAGCCACCACACCAACCCCGGATGAATTTTGTTGCTAATCAAATTTTTAATAATATTTATATTTTAAAATTAAAAAAATAATTGTATTTTAATTATTTTCATAAATTATATTTTTTCTACATTAAATAATACTTTATTAGTATATAGTTTTTTAAAAAGTGATATATTAATATATAGTTTTATAGATTTAATTATTAAGAGCATTTCTTTTCTTCTAAAAAGGTTACAAGTTTAAATCTAAATATTTTCTCTAGTAACGGCATGAACTTTCTTCTAAGTCTTCAAACTATCATTCATTAGATGACCATCATGTTAACTATTGGTTTGTTCCTATTAATTAATCATTGTTGAGCAATCAATTTTAAGTTCTTCCTTATATCATCAATTTGAATGAATCTAATTAGGAAATTTGGAGTCACGTTTTGCATTTGCACCATCCCACAATAATAAACATACAATATATGCACCATGTCAACTCAACAACTTCATCAATATTACGCATTGTTGATAGTTACCTATCCAATAATGGTATTGTTAAACCAATTGCAACAAGAATAATGCTCCATAAATAATATAACATGCCAGCTTGATTTCCTGAAATAACTTCACTAAATAATAACCAAGTACAACATAATCTAGCAATTAGACAAATCTTGATGCGAATGACTTCTAGTAATGAATAAGAGTAGAAATACACCTGTCGAACACTTACCTAAAAAGACATGGTCACCAGTTGCACACTTAACAGTATGTATACGGTCTTGTAAGATGAAAGAATTAATCAACCCTTCAACCCACCAAAGAGAAGATTTCTTAGAGGATAGGGAAAATAACCTACAAAGCAATGGTAAAATTAATGAAAATCCACCACAAAAATAAACCAATTTGAAAAACTCCTCTATGTAATTACTCAACAACTCTTATGTGAGCATCTATTGATCTTCAATCTTTGAGTAAAATTAAGATAAAAGAGAATGCTTAAAACATATATTCAATAAATTATTAGTGAAGAAAAAAATATAAATTAAACTCCCAATATATAGCATATTTCACGTATACAGCACTCAGATAAATAGAAAAATAAAATATACTGCAACACAAACATTTTACCCTGAACGTAGAATATAGAAAATGAAGTATTTAATTGTTAAATGCTCTTGTTTTACTAACTTTAAATTATAATGCATGTAATAGCTTTTCGTGGGACCTTCCTCATCAATAAGGCACATCTGAGAGTGAGAAATGATATAGTTGTTAGACAAGATGGAAAGGGCAAAGGAAATACCCTCCTTTCCTATCTTCGATCTTTCTCTTCCAACTATTATTTTTCTTTTTCATTTCTTTCTTTGTCTATCTTACTTATTTTACTTTTGTTATCGTTGTCTTTAATAGTTAATTTAACCTTCATTAATTATTTAATTACACTTGTAAATACTAAGTCTTACAAGAATCAACACAGCTCCATGTGAGATGACACCTCCTCTTTGAGAGGTTTTTTGGTATCCAAAGATCAGCAAACTAAACTAGATCAATGTTCCTTCTATCTACTTCTCCTCAAATATGGCTCTTACCTCCGGTCCTTGTCTACAACTCTAATTCTCACTTCAATTCTATTTTATCGCTTTCTTTGGTTGTTAGCTTTAATTTTAGCTTATGTCTTTTTCTGAAGTTGTTAGCTCACTTATTAATACAATGCAAAATCTTGCTCATTGATTTCACTATAATATTCATATCTAAAATTTTAACCAACATTTATTTTATCTCTAACTGGGAAAAGGTCCAACTTGTAACCAATAATTCAATTGAATAATGATGGTCTGTTCAGTGTGACCTCGGGTAAGTCATGCCATCACATAACAATTCCAACAGTTTTATTGATTTCTTCTACTAGGCACCAATTACTTCTACAAAGGAAACACCACGTAACCATGTTAATTGAATACCTTTATAAATACCTCTGCGCGTTGTCATAATTTGATCATTAGAAACCAAATATCTACTAGTAGTATTCTTCAACCGTACTAAAATCAAAGAAATGCCAACCCATGTTTAAGATCCTTTGCCAATTTCATGTTTCCTCCAAATAGTCACGCTAGCTTCAATGGTGAGGCTAACTTCATTTTGCTAAAATTTTGGATTGCTTCTACCCTTGGGCTATAGATGTGTAGGGAACTCCTCATCCTCTTTACTCTTAACTCTCCAAACCATTCTTTAGCTATTTGGTATTTTATTGAAGCTCTAGATGAATTCACCAACACCCAGCCATAGCATGTACCAACTTGTAGTGGTGACAAAAATTATTGTGATACTATATGATTTGTCAGACCCTATTTTCTCCATGTGCCCCTTAGTTAATTGTTAGTCTAGGAAATCATTCTTTCCATTTGATCTTAAAAGTATTGTATTAGTTTATGCAAAGTGTCCTCTTCATAATAAAAACATGTACAATTTGTCTCCATTTGTTTGCTTAAGGAATGAGTATTTTAACCATGAAACATAATATTTACAGAGTTTTAAGCATGAAATAAGCCTAAATAACACTAAACAAAATAGCATAATAGAGAAAAAACATCACACATAAAAATTACACAACAAAGTATGATGTGAAGCAAGCCACTCCTCCTCGGCTACATCTCGCTAGTCCATTCCAATGGTATGCTTTCCCTTCTTTGTCATTATGCTCAAAAATTTCAAATACATGTGTTTAAAAGCCTCTAATGGTTGTTTTATTTGCACCAAAGGCTCCACAATGCTCCAATTATTCTGTGAAAGACTCTTGTTTCACCCAAATTAATAAAATAATCACCAGTTAACCATTTTCCCACCCGCCTAGCAAAACCTCCACTAATTAGAGAATCAAACAATTAACGTGCCATGTTTCACGAAGCCAACCGAAATTTAGGCTATTGCCACCCTCTCGCTGCCATTAACTGTTGTATTTTTAACATTTATGTAGCCAGGGGGTGGGGTGGCCACGCGACTCCCCTTAAACCCCGTAGCTAGCATTTAAACTCCGCGTTAATGATTCTTTTAAGGGAAACCCGTAAATGCTGCAGAAAGTTCAATAGTTTAATAAATCATCTGCCTGGGCGGGAGGGCTGGGTATGACAACCCCGCCTTTAAAACGTCATGATTTGGCCCGGAACCGCCAACAAACAATGTAGCCACCCATGTGATGTCCTTTGAACATAGTCCGGGCCTGGGAGAGGGGAGCAGAAGCACGAGGTATTTAATCCCATGGTAGTAAAACCTTTACTATGTGAACGCGTTGTTGACTCTGCCAGTCATGATTAAGGAACCGTCGCGAGTTTGTCACAGGGTTTTATTGATACATGCGACCACAATCCACTTGGGCTACTCCAAGGTCCCGCTGGGTTTCCCCCCCCCCCCCCAACATTGAAACTAATGCACTTAAATAAATGCAAAACTATAGTGGTACAACATCAGATAGGAGAGTTGGTTGGGACTTCGTGGCGTGTTCTAAGGTCACAGGTCGAATCCCCGACCCAACAAAATTTTGCATAACGTGTCTGGGGACACATGGCAGCTCTGCCGGCCACGTGTCACCCATCCAACGCATTCCCCTCACAAATTTATAGACAACTCACTAATGGCCCATAAATTTCACTGGGTAAATCCCTAAGTTGGATTGAGAAAAATTTAATATTCTGCATTGGCGACTATTTTTTGTCAGATCAGGACAAGAGATGTCAATGATTCATGTCACTCACATAAAAATTTAATAAGTAGGAAAACGATTAGAATGCTATATCTTCCTCATACGACATCGTTTTTCGAACCGTCGCAGGCGCCGAATCAAACAATGAGATTCTACTCTCATTACGAGGCTGGTACAGCTTCGTTTAACTTAATTTTAGGAAAATACATGATCTCCGATCACACCTCCCCATTGGGAAGCTTTTGACCCAAAAATAATTTGATTTCCCTATTCGTAATATGAGGGTACAGCCTCGTCTTTCAATCTCATCCACCTTTGTTTGCTTAGTCAGAATTCCTTTATCTCCAACTGACTTAGGGCCCATTAATTTCCCCTCTTAGATGTTCTTTTCTCCGTCAAGGCATGCATCCTCCTCTTGAGCTCATCCGGTATCTGTGAGGAATCTTCATGGGACGGAACCGAACATCACCCTCAATTACCAACCGAAGGAGGCTCATACAAACGTAAATTTTTCAACATTGACAACTCGAATACATTTGCATTTATACGAAGGCAAGTCAAGTTGAAATGCATTATACTAACCTTGCTAATGATCTCTAATGGACCATAGCAAATGGGCTTGAGATTTTACCTTCTCCTTGGGTATCCTTTCTTTCTTATGTGCAACCATACCTCATCTCCTTGAAACTGTGATCAACTCTATGTTTTTCTATGCCTCTCCTTATATTTTCTTTGACTCTTCTCAAGTTGTTCTAACTTGTCGATGAATAATCTAAATTTTTCTAAATGAACTTTCTAGCCTTCATTAATATCACTATTCCCATCAATTGCAACATCCTTCTCAAAGATGACTCTAATGGTTTATTTCGAAAATACCTAAAGCAGCAGTTTTTCAAAAAGGCGAAGTATTTTGTAGAAGAGTGTTTTCGTCTGACCAGGCGTGTGTTGTACTGTAAGGTAGTTGTTTATCCAGTAATCCGGGATGTCGGCTCTAACATCCTCTCAATAGATGCATAACGGCTCGCTTCACCACCTTGGTTTGGCCAGGTTTGCAGATGAAAAGTAGTACTTTTTTCAACTTTGTGTCCATCAACTGCAAAGATTGGACCAAAATTCCCAATGAACTCGAATCCTCATTACCAACAATAGAAGTTGAAATCCATAATGAACCTATACATGTCAGAAATAAAGTCTCAAAGAAACTTTGAAGTTCGGGAGCTATGGTTTTCAGTTAGCATAAGCAGGCAATTTCATCAATCTATCCACAACTACATAAAGATAATCATATTGTTTTTCGACATAGGTAGATTTTCATCAAAGTCCATGGAGACACTCTCCCATGGCCTTGATGGTACCGGGTAGTGGCATGTAAAACCGCAAGCCTTTATTGTTAGGCTTGCTTTTTTCACATAATAGTAATAACTCTATAAAATGTGACACATTATCTATCAAGTGCGAGGCCACAGCACATCAGATGCACCACTGCTTTTCTTACCCCAAAGTGTCCAAATAATAAGAGACGCACGTATTTCTCATAACACTTAGCTCTCTCCTTGTGATATACACAACTTACCCAAATGAAACAACAAATTGTTATGCATGTGATAATCATTTTCTCAACTTGATTCCTTCGTCAAATCCACACACATCTTGAAAATCATCGTGACATTTATGTAACTCTCATGTACAATAGAATCATTCTTAAGTAAATTAGAAGCACTTATAATTGGCCTTTGAAAGCAGATCATCAACTTTATTGAAAATACTTTTTCTTTGCATCTTTATAATCCAAGTAACCACAATAAACCGATCCACCGAGCGTCATGATACAGGTTTGTTTTACATCGCAACACCGTAATGGTTGGTGATCGGCATGGATAACGCCTTCTTTACCCACTGCTTTAAAGTGTTTCCACTTCTACGCCAGCTGCATACAACTCTTTTTCATATGTAGGATACCTGCTGCACCATCGCTGAATGTTTTGTAACGGTGTTTATAGGTTTACCATGCTGCCAAAAGTACTAATTCCATGGCATAACTAGTAACGGTTTGCACTTCAATGGTTATCCCCAAATCGGTGTAATGCATAACGAGCTGAACTGATCTTGTCTTTGTGTGTCGTAAATCTTGATGTTGTTCGCCTCCCATTGGAGTTCTTCACACTTGCTCCATTGTATTTCTATAAGGGCGTAACAATATTGAGTTGCTTCTATTAAAATTTCACTTCTGCTATCGCTTTGGGAGGGCCAATCTACAATGGCTTCCACTTAGCGATCAATTCTCAACTCTCCCTCCTACAATGTGTGTCCCAAATAAACCAAAGAGAAGTCTTTCGAACTCACACTTGGACATCTTAAGAAATAATTTCTTCTTCAAGACATCATACACCTTTTCACATGCAAGACATGTTCTTCTTTGTTTTTCTGGGAAATGAGATATCATCTAAATACACAATCATGTTACACACAATGGATGGAAAATATTATCCATAACACACATGAAAGTTTCTCTGCAGCATATACAAACTGTAAACGGCATAACCAACCACTCAAAGAGTCCTTGTTTAGTTGTGAATGCAAATATATATCACTTTCTACACTTACTTGATGATATTCACTTCGTAAATCTAACTTAGTGAAAATTTTCTTTTCAGTTTGATCAAAAATCATCATCCTGGGAGTGGGCATTATCTTTTTTACCGTTGTCTTGTTCAAAGCCTTCCAAGCATACAATATTATTCCAAGTCCCATCTTTCTTCGGAATCAAGACTATGGGTGAACCGATGGGAGTAGCGTTGGCCTTATGAGTCCCTTGTCCAACATGTCCTTGATTTGCCTCTTAATTTCAGCATTCTCCATTATCTACATATACTTGTTGATGTTTGGAAGAGGACAATCTTGTTGGGTAACCTCCAATTCCATGTTGAATTTCCTTTTTGAGACAATCCTGTCTTTTTAAACATCTCTTATGATGTACCAAATTCATCATATAAATTTGATTTCAACTTAGATCACAATCCTCAAAATGATCTATGATTAACATCAGTTTTAGCTCTTAATTATTAGAAGAACAAAATTCTTACTTGAATTCACCATCCTTTACCAACGAAATTCACCATAGCAATATTTGTCTTCATGAATGCCTAACAATGTACTTCTTGCCATTCGAATAAATGGTATTTGTTCTCTAGGATTTTGAAGATCTTTTCCACAGAAGTATATACATGCTCTATCAGAATACATGTAATATCAAGCGAACTAGCATCTAATCTAACCCAGCCAAAATGTGTCGTTATTGCAAACCGCAATATACACTTCTTTGAAACCTAGAATTCCAGACATTCTTACAAATCCACCCAAGTGGATATGGTTTGGATGGGAATGGTCTCAAGATTGCTTTCTGACCAAGTCTTCAAAGATTAAGTTTTCTTGTGACCCAAGGTCGTAAATTGTGTCAATATTGGTATGTTTGGATATGAACTCTACATAGCAATAATCTCTTCTTCTTCATTTGGGAAAGTTTCCATGACAGCTTTGGATGTACTGGTATCAATATTTCAATTTCTTTTCCTTCATGTTCTTCAATCCCATGGCTATAATTTTAGGATTCATCACTTGAACCCTCTCCAAGTCATGTTGAGTTGCAGTTGTGTTTTTTTAAGCTTCTTGTTATTATTATACTTGGGTCTCTTTTTAGGATGTAATTTCCAAATAATTCTTCTCTTCATGGCCTTCTCTTTGAACAATGTTTACAAACTACTTTTCTCCCTCTTCTTGACATATGCATTCTTTTTTCCCTTACCTTTAGTAATTGTTTTTCCCCAAAGGTTTCTTCCTTACCTTCATCGTAATGTTTTTCCCTCTAGCTTCTAGATGTCTGCCCGGAATAATAACTTCATCTAAGCTAGTAGGTTAAACAAGAGAATATTATGTTTTAGGTAGCTATGCAAGCTTCCCATGTACTTGAGCAAAATTTGCCTCCGCAAATCTATTCCTGCACAAGAGTATTTCCTCTTCTCCAAATTCTTAGTGTATTCTTGCACATTCTATTCTTTTCAATGTCTAAAAATTTTCCAAGCCATTGCGGATTTCTACATATGAGCTAATGGATAAACCGTTGTTTTATTGCAAAGAATGAAATCATTCCATGATAGGATAATTCACATGTTTTTTGATCTCCCTCCTTTGTCTTGCCTTCCCACCAAAAAATATGTTGCACCTTCCCATTTCAACAGAAGATAGTTGGATTTTAGTATCACTGTGAAGGTTTTGAATTTTCAAACAGACCCCAATTACTTATCCAATTATTAAGATTTTCCAAGATTGACTTCACAATTAAACATTAGCAACTCAAACTTAACATCAAGTTTTAGAAAAGTAATTTCTTTACCATGTTCTTTGACTTGTGTGGTTGATGTATCGAAGATGGTGAAGTAGAGATGATGATGATGATGAGGGTTGGTTATGGTGACTTTCCATCGTCTCCATTTCCGCCATTGCCTTTCTTTTATTTATCTTCGTCATTTTGGCTTCTCGATGATCCCTAACGTTCCTTGTGAAGTTTGGATCCTTCTCCTTCAGTCTCTGTCCCTTTCTTGACAGTGACCTCACCATCCGAGCCATGTCAAGGAATGCTTTCTTGAACACTCCTTTCTTTCTTTGGACCCAATTCTTCATGGCTTTTCTTCCTATGGAGGTACGCGACAAGCATTTCTCCATTTCTTTTGGAGGAACTAGTGTGGTGAGAATGTAAAATATTTCCCTTCCTTTGTTGAGGCTCACTTTGAGAACCTCGCTTCCACCAATTTGCCTTTCCCAAGCTTAAGCCTAAAAGAAGATGAACACTAAAAATAGTTAAACAAATATTTGCACACAACAACACTAGAGATTAAACTCTAGCTCAAGTACTAACCTGATCTCAAGGATTGTGTTAGTTTGTTTTACAAGTGTCCTTTCTAATAAACATGTACAATTTGTTCCACGTTTGTTCGCTTTAAGAAATGGGTATTTTAACCATGAACATAGATGATTTTTTGAGTTTTTACATGAAATAAGCCTAAATAACATCGAACAACAATGTATACTAGAGAAAAACATCACACACATAATATTTACACAGAGGTATGATGAAGCGCCTCTCAATTCTTCCCAGTTTACATCTGGTCCAACACCCAATGGTATGTCCCTCTTTGTCATTATGCTCAAAATACATGTGTTTAAAAGCCTCTAATGGCTGTTTTCCTCGCATCTAAAGGCTCCGTGAATGCTCCAATTAGTCTAGATAGATTCTGTTTCTTAATCTAAATTGGCCAAAATTAGACCTCCCTAGCCATTTTCCCAATCTCAAATACAAACTCACTGAATTGTGGAGAACTCAGCCATCGTAGCTAATTTGGCCAAAATCCTAAAATTTAGGGTGGCTAAATCCCTTCCGCCATTAATAACCGTTGAATTTAACATTTATGGTTAGTGGGGTGGCCACATGTCATTCCTAATCTCAGAATAATGCTGAAGATTAACTTCCTGTATAACAGAATTTGAGGAACTCTAACAAGTGAGTTCAACGGTTTAATAAATCATTGCTCGTGGAGTGGTTGCATGTGATAACCCCGCTTTAAATATCGGGATTCAGCCATGGAATAGTCAACAAACAATGTAACCGCCTATGTGATGTTCTCTTGAACATAGTCCGCTGTGAGATGTGGTTACGTAGTTGCCGAAGTGTTTAATGGCACTTGTAAACCTTTACCGTGTGAACATCATTGTTGACCACCGCCGAAGATCATCGTTAAGGAACCGTCGGAGTTTGTTGTTGCGGTTTTATTGATACATGTGACCACAATCCACGGGACCGTTTATGGTCTCCCCCCCAACATTAAACCAATACACTTTAAATAAATGCGGAAAACTATAGTGGTAAGAAACACTGATAGGAGAGTTGGTCGGGGACTGCAGGCACGAGGTCATGGGCCGAACCCTGCATCCAACAAAATTTTTCATAACTATTCGTGGGACATGTGGTACCTCTGGCCGGCCACGTGTCACCCATCCAACTAGCTTCTCACAAATTTGTGCAAACCCATCAACGACCCATAAACTCTACTCTGTGAATCTCTTAATTAGATTTATAATATTCCTAGAATATATTATTTTTGTTAAGGAAGATGTGAGCACAGACTGCATCCTACCACTGCCATAAAAATTTAGTCATAGAAAACGATCATAACGCGATATCTTCCTCATACGACACGGTTTTCAAATGCTTGTGTTACTTAGGCAACTGTAACGACAAGATCTACCCAACCGTCAAAGTTCGCACGCTTTCGAGAACTTTAAATTTTGAGCAAAATAAACATCATCTCCCGATCAATACATTCTTCTATTAAAATAATCTTCACTTGTATGTGCTTTCTCACAAGAATATTCTCTGTGTGGCATTTATTCCCACAAAAGAGACAGCATTCTATCACAAATGTAAAAGTATCACAATGACCTTTTCCTCTTACAACAATGAGAAATAAGGGATGTATTTTTAATGCAAACTTCGTTTTTTTCTTCTGCAGTTATGGTTGATCGATTGCTATTTTCAATAGTTGGTTGAGATATCTTTACACTTTCCAACCATTTCCTTTGCACCACCATTGAAGGATAGTGGAAGTGTGTTTCCTTTTGATTGTCATTTTTCTTGATGAGTAAGGATAAATATCTCGTATTTATTTTCCTTCACCAAAGTGGTCTTCATATTCATGGGATTTCCCCATTTTACATTAAAAACATTTTGATCATCAGCTAAGAAGAGTAATGGGGTTCAATATTCCTTTGTCTTCTCTCACTCTCGCCTCGTTTTATCGCAACTCATCTTCCTTACCAATTTCAACCAATTCCCAGATTCTTTCAAATTTACAAATGGTTTTGAAACATGTAGTTGCTCTTATTTCCAAGTTGTCTCAATCATGTTAGCTTTAAAATGCCAATGGAAGGTGACTTTTTTCGATCTCTCTAATAGACATATAATCAAGCTATACTAAAATTTATTCCTTCATTTCAACTCTCAATGTAGTTGAAGCCAACATCTAATAGAGACCTGCCATCTTGCCATGATGCAAAGCAGGTTAGGATCTACCAGCATCTCCAAATCAACTGATAAAGCATTCCATTACAATTTCAACCAGGCAGTATCCTTTGCTTTCTATCTTTAAAACCTACCTATTTAATAACTAAGTGGGAGGATCCATAAGGTATATACAATTCTTTAAATAAATGGATCTGCTCTTGTAATGCATGTGTGTGGCCTTTTATCCAACAGTAGAATCTAGGATGGATAACCCATTTTTGAATGATAACCATCGGTGCCAAGCTCATATGCGCAATAACCCAGATTTCAGAATCCACTCATAGTCGTCCACTCTCATATACATGAGTGTGCATTATATTATCACTCCCAATGCTTAAAATGTCTTTGTTTCACTTAATGCTGACCAACCTTGTGACTCCAGTCTTTTAATTGGTATGCAACTTCATTCCAAGATGATACGTCATTTTCATCATGAATATTTATTAGTTTCAATGTTGTCTCACATACGCTTTGTATTCGCTTAAGCTATCTTGATAAGCTTCTTTATTTATTACTATTTTTAAAACCTTCTCGAAGATCCTTCCTAGACACAATACGGCACTTTCCAAACTGACGACTTCTAAACTATGGACCTAACACTTTTATTAACAACACCCTCATATATTCTATGATTTCCACCTACAAATCGAATTTAGTCATCCCACCTTCCCCTTATTGCACACTTCAATCAACGTGTAACATACTCATGGTAATGGATTTCTTCGTCACCAATTGTTTCCACTTCCGTGGATCACAATTTCCATTTAGTTTCAGCATTTAACCATTTCACTACAGGTGTTAATGGATGTGTTGATGTCCACCACCACAACACTTTTCATTATTATCTTCACATCAACCCAACATCTAGTCAACTCAACACGACTCTCTATGCATCACCTTTGATTTTCCCCCTCTAGTACAACCGAACACATCGTACTAACATTATTTCTTGCATCAAATACATCCTCCTTGTTATATTTTGGATATTTGTCAATATATGAACTCATAAACTGCTAAATCTAAGTCTCAATCCTTTAAATCCTAATCGCAAATTTCCTTCTATCTTCTTCAAGCCCTCTCGCTTGGCAAGAGTTTGCTTCATTGCTGTTGTTACAATTTGATTAAACTATTTCATCGATCCATTTTGATCAATTGATCAATTCAATGATTTCCACTATAAAGGGATTCCTTGCCTTGCCTATGTTCTCCATAATCGTGCTTTAATGGCACTTACTCTCATTGCAATCCTCCCGAAAGCCTAATTCACCTACAACACACTTAATTTTCAACATCAATATAGTATAAGAAAATAAATCACACATTATCGATACACCTTAATAAAGTATTTGTTTTCACATATTCATATAGCATACATAGTTGGAGAATCAAATAGTAAATTTATTTAATACTTAATTCTGATAAAATCTTGTGAACTTATGTTAATATAGTTAATTTATTGAATATTTTCATCAAATTAATTTCAAGAGGTTAAATCCATGAAAAACATAATACAATGGACACAAATATAGGCTCCAAGCCAAAGAAAACTTCTCCGTGTAAAAAAATGCGAAATAATCTCTTCCCTTCTTATAGAATTAGATCAAATGAGAAATCCAAGACCCAAATAAAGCGACTTCACAACAAGTCATCCTTCAATAAATTTTCAAACAAGCTTCAAGTCGTGCGTTAGCGTCAACAAAAGTCAAAACTTCAAGATTCAGTCAAGAAGAGTTTTCACCTCTATTCCGACCTACAATTTCTAGCTCTCCTAGAAGCTACAAAACTCTAGTTTTTTCAATGCAGGAGAGAATCTGGGCACAACATCTTATCATCTTCCTTTTCCTATCATCTATTCTCCTTGACCTTTTCTTTGGCTTTTCCAGCCATTATTATCTAACTCAGTGTCCAAATGAGTCAAATTCATCTCCTTATATACCTCCTTTCAAGAGCTTGAATAGGCTCTCCTATGAATACTTGGTCTTGGAGGTTTTTTTGACTTATAGAATCAGTAACAAATTTTTTACTATTACAACTATTTTAAACAATTTATAAATGATAAGTTGACTCTCTTAACTCATGAAAAATATTCTCTTGACTTGATAAAGCCTAGGAGCATGAAATGCATGCTTGACCTAGTTGACTAGTCAAAAATGAGCAATGAAACCGTTAGAAAAATAATATTGTTCTTTATTCGCTACATAAGATATAATAATAACATTAGTATTAATGACAATTATGAAGATTGAAACTAGTTACATTTTCCAATAGTCTATACATACTAGTTACATATTAGGACTTTAGCCTTCTAGGCATGATTTATAACAAGATTGGCCTTTCCTTTCTATTATTACTTGCCCACTTTTTGGCTCTCTCGATACCACTCCTCTTCTACATACATTTATATATTTATTTACCAGTATTTACATATATCCTAAAACTAAAATTTGGTTCGATCAACTAATTATCCAACAAATCCCTATTCTAGATCCACATATCATCTAAGGATTCAAATAACTCTAAAACTTTCTAACCTTTGAACTTTCTCACAATATTTTTGAGACATCTCCTAAAGAGTAGATCTTAATTACAATATTTCTAATTCTCAATTAATATATACAGCTTAAGTGGGCCTAATGGTTAAGAGCAAGTGTTTCTCCCTAAGAGAATACAGAGAACCAAACCAAAGTGGTAGAGAATGTATGCCTTCAGACTTAGCATTCAAATGCCGTGCACAGAGGTGGGTCCCTTGTCCCACAAACAAGGGTTTCATACACCAATTTTGTGCCTGTTTCTGGTCGTGACCTTTTGCACTGATAATAATAATAATAAGAAGGTTTTCCCCAAAAAATAGGAAATGCATTTAAATTATACTACCCAATTAGGGAACCAAATTTCGGGTAGATAAAACCCCTAGGTCTAGTCAAAAGGAATTTTGAATTAGGGTTAGATGTTCGCATCACGTCGTCTATCCATTCCACACTCCTGGCCCAAAGTGTGGTGATAATTTCACTGTTACCATTCTTCCATGATAGCTATAGAGAGTTCAATATCAACAATCACTTGGCTAGAATAGAATTCTAGCAAAGGACTCAAGTTTCTTTATCCATCTATATTATTCTCTAGTCATACATCTATACTTTCTTCAAGTGTTTGTTCTCTTATTTAATTTTAACATTGATGATGCTTAAGTATTCATTTACCTATGCTAAGTTTGTGCCTTCAAATTTAGCACTACTTAAAAGAAGATTAAACCACTAATATTTTCTTTAGTATCCATTAAAGATAATTTGCACCATCAATACCAAATACGGGCTTTTTCACAAAGTTATCATAATCTTTGTTCTCCAAGTTATACTGAGATATATGTCTTCAATGACATATAACAACTTCTTGAGCTGTCGCAATTTATCTATAAATTAAAGGATCAAATCCTCTTATTTCTTCAAAAGATAAGTCCATCATAAAGCTGACATACACTTTAATTATTGTTGTTTTATTATGCCTACACGACATCGTTATGTCATTAATTGTGAAAATTTTCATGTATTTGTATTGCTCAAAATCATAAAATTCCCCAAATTAATAAAACATGTGTAATTTAAATGTGATCACAATTTAATATAATGCTCTTTTGTTGATGGCCAACACCAATGGAAAAATTAATGAGACAGATTCTGTTGTTGCAGTATTTGACCATTGTGTTAACTATTATCATACCCCATTTACAATAAGTCATTATTAGAATAGAAATGCTGATAATGTTTATTGAATCGTTGTAATTGTTGTTTTATCAATAAAATTGTAATTAATATGCATTCTATATAAAAGTATTTTGAATAAAAGATAAATATAAAATACCATACTCTTGCTAATAAGAATGAGCAATGTACACATTCAAAGTCACCTTTTTCCCACTTGTAATCAACAATGTGATTCAAAATCCATACACAATTAGGGTTTCTATCAACAACAGAGAAATAAATTTTGATTGGGTAATTTGGGGCTCGTTATTTAAATAAAATTAATCCTTACTACAATGAACATTTAATAAATCGATACACCACTTCAATTAATATTCCAACAATACACACATAGGTATATAGTTCTGTCTTGTTGATTCCAATCCGCAATGGGTAAGGGGATAAATTACAATGGTGTAAAAATCAAACTAATTAGTGTTAATATAATGCTAAAAATAATGATATCATATCTTTTTCATAACCACCGCACTTCGAATGATCTCATTTCCAAAAACAACCAAGTATGTGACATAATATGGAAATACGTACGATATACAAGAAATTGCCTAAATAATATTCAGATAATCCATGGCTCACCAGGTTTTCACACACCCACATATATACCATAAAGGTATTTACAATATGATAATACTGTTGTTGGAGCTTCAAGGAATTATAATTATCATATGTATTTACAAGCAACCCTTGAAAACCAAGGATAAATTTGAATTTAAGTATCAGACATTATTCAAAGGAGAAAGATAAAGAGAGAAAAAGAAAATACTGTACGCAAAACAAACTAATATCCACCAAAACGTACAAACCAATTTAAAAACTCTCCTAGAAGAGTATAATAAACGATGCCCGTAAACAATGTATTCCAGAAGAAGAGGTAAATACCCTCAAGAACCACCAAAGCAACATAAAAAGGTCACAACACGATTAAGTGGTTAAAACCATCAAAGAGAAACAATCCATGGTTCCAATAATGTGGCTTATTAATGAAAAAAATACATAAAATAAATCTCAAAATCAATCACCATCCATGACCACGCCTTTATATGAGATCATGACCATCGGTATCGTCATAGATCAATAATGTTATATCAAAAATACAGAATCATCAGATCACTTTTATGGTACAACATGTCGATGCAATGATTAACAACAATCAAGAAGAACACACCAACGTATACCATCATAATAGACACACATACCGGTTTAACTTATCTCTAAGTGTTTAACATCCAACATTTCCTTTAAGGAAGACAACTTGAGATGGGGATTGAAGGATTTACAAATGTGACACAATAAGAGAAGGAAAGAGGCATTAGAACATCCGCCTTAATGACAACTTCCTTCGAACTCATGACAATCGTTTAGAAATTTATTTCAGAGGATTACAATATTTGCACTGATAATTTAAAAAGTTGTACTTCAATAACTTAATCATGAATGAGTTTTCAATGAATTAATTTGTAGCTCAATGTGTTTGTCGCATCATACAACCGGATCTTTGGTGAATATGGAAATTTATTTGCCACAAGATAGGTACTAATATCGTCATAGAATTCAAATTGAAAGATCCGTTAGCTAATGTAAAATCTTGACTCTCACAACATTTCATAGGTACTTTGTTTCTTTTGAAGAAAGAGCAATAGCATGATGTTTTTACAAGCCCAAGTGACAAGTTCAAAATAACTAAGATCAAAAACATAACCTACAAGATACTTCATCATTAGGTCTCCAACCAACTTAACTAATGAAACCAACCAACCCGTGACTCTAATTTTTAATCGACACAATGAGACCTACTGAACTCTACCTAAACATACTAGTATCATTTTTCATATTTCAATGAATTTCTATGAAGTATATAATATAAATCAAACAACAACAAAAACAATATCAAGATAGGTATGAGTCAAATATAAGAGGCTTCAATAATAAGTAGTAAAGTAAACACCTTGTATGTAAGGTGTTAGGTATGACTCCAAATTGCAGCAGCCTTGAGATTCAACAAGAAGATCCAGCAGTTGACAAATCAACAGACGGTTTCAAAACATTTTTAGGTGGATGTCTATTTATAGATGCTTACAAATTATATTTATAGATGATGTCTATTTATAGATGTATAGAAAAATATGTTTATATATTAAATTCATTTATATATGTATGTGAAAGTTCTATTTATAGATTGTGCGTTCATTATGTAGATGTAATGTTTGGAGACATTATCCCTTAATATTAGTTGGACAATAAAATACAACTATTCTCAATGAGCACTTGGAAATAGTTAATCAAGGGCAAATCCGTTAGTACGTTAAAGAGAAATTGAACAAAAGGTTATTGTATACGTGCAGAATAATGGGAGACTATATCAAGTTTTAACAGTTAAAGGTAGTTGCAGGTGGGGAGTTAAAAGTAGTTTAACGTATGAAGAGCAATTTAGTTGTGCTAGTTGTAAATCAAGATACACTAGTGGAGATCAAGTGAATTAATTATTAATTAATCTGTCAATCATATCTTGTATGCAAATCAGATTAATATTGTTAATCATACAAACAATTTATATAATCAACTAGATGTAGGTGAAAGGGACAATACTATCATTTGTGACATTAGTGGTACATGCGACAACCACACACATTGGATGTTCCCGTATGAGTATTATGTCAAGGCAGCAGTAAGGAATCATCATTCATGGGTTCTCACCATCGAATTGCGAAGTGAGGCAAAAAAAGAAACCGGAGACAAGAATTGCTGTAAGAACGGCATTAAATTTTTAAAGGAGCAATGTGAGATGATTGTATATTGGTGTGGATCGAGAGTCATATTGGGATTTATATGAGATTTTTCAATCATATGCAGAAATAGTAGAAGCGAATTTAAAATTTCAATAAATTATCTGTTATGTGTGATTGATTCTTCAGACATAAAATTATTAATAAGCCAAATTTATTTTATATAATCAATTGCATTAATATGGCATATAATGTTATATCAAGAGAATCTAGACAATACATAATTTGTATTGGCCCACATAGTATCAAGGCAATAAAGACGGTAATTTTGAAGGAGTTGAGTTTGTTGGTGGAAAGAATTCGAATTTGTAGAAAGAATTTTTACATAGTTATTATATCAAAATGGATTTCAATGGCTTGCGACTAGAGTATTCACTCGAGGGCAGTCAAACTACTTTGGAAGGACAGATGAGGTATGTGTTTCCGAAGATAATGGTTAAAGAACACAGCGATGTCTTGCCTACTTCGACAGATGTTTGTTATTTACGCAGCAGCAGGCAAAAAGGAGAGATATTCTGCTGAAGGTGTACGAGACCACATTGTCTCAAGCTCAGGAAAGCCACAGAAATTGCAGTTACAAGGCTGATATTTGGAAGCCCAAACAACACAACATGAAATTGGCACTCAAAGATAAACTTACAGACTGACAGTATAGAAAAACAACATTCCAAAGTGTTTCATACCCAAAAGTGTATAAGATTTGCCCAACAAGCAGAGGCATCTGTCCGATATTATTAAGAGACTCAGCTTTACAGAACTCACTCATGCCCTACACTGATCTCTCAACTCAATAACCAGGGTAAAATACATCAACTGAGCTTTCACCTCATAAATTTACCTAGAGCATATCTACTCCCATTTCTACCTATACCATGTATATTTATAAAAGTAAATCCTCAAGCAAGTGGATAGGGTGCTATATTAGAATGCAAAGGTTACAATCCTTAGCCACCAATTTTACGTATC
The DNA here is from genome assembly GCA_034641835.2 of Pinus albicaulis. NCBI lineage: Eukaryota > Viridiplantae > Streptophyta > Pinopsida > Pinales > Pinaceae > Pinus > Pinus albicaulis. The sequence goes on from JAXQQM020091355.1 coordinate 115,179, forward strand.
TATTCCACTCAGCTTGTAAGGAAGGCTTTTAGGGAATAAATATAGGCCAGAGGGCTCCTCAGATGTTTGAATAGATCTGCATATCGATGAAATTCAGACATCTAGGAACAATAGCATATACGACAGATCCCAGGTCTCGTTCATTGATGGTCAAAGTATTTAAGATTATTTAATGATGATCCTACACGTGTTCCGTGTTTAACTGCATGTGATCACAAAAAACCCATGAATTGGTCAGATAGGAGAATATTCTCTTCTTATTGGATAGTTGCTCTATAGGAAATAGGATTGTAGCTTCCAGAATCAATAACCTACATTTTTACTTATAAAGATTCTGTCAGAACAAGACGTTGACCATCCATAATGATCATAAAGACCTTAGTAGGTAGATTCAATTTGGTACGAATTGGGACAATCATCTTTGCATTTCATCTCCTAGTTATTAAAAGAGTACTTATTTAAAATTTTAAAGGAAGTAGATAAAAAGAAAGCAAAGTAAGAGCAAGGGGCACCACCCAAGTAAAGGAGGAAAGCAGCTGGACCCTGAGAGGAAAGGAAATATCCTTAAAGATTATATTCATATACTAGACCTCTATATTTTTCTTATCCTAATACAAAGTGTTTTCAATTCCTCATAATAGTTCAAATGGCCTGAGATATCTCCTCTTCAACACTTTTTCTATGGTTTGGAGTGCTAGACTACTCAAACTGAAATCAGTATACTTAGGAAAATAAATGTATGGATATGCAAATCCATGGTCTGTCTTCCCATTCAATGCTTCTCTTTTTTCACTTCCTGCCAGCTGAACATTCTAAACAGCTGGATGTGGTATAGAACCATAAAGATCCACCTGCCATTTCCTTTGCATGGAAACATCTTTGAGTGCCTAGCAGAAACTGAACCTTAAAGGTTCAATTGTTTCCAGGAGAATTTCCACAGCCACAGAAACCATAGGACCTCATGGTGACCCACCTGAACTTTACATCCTTTGAACAACACCAGATAACTTGTTACTCCAGAGCCGGGCGCATTGACGTTTGTTATCATCGCGATGAGCCTTACCGAAATTTTGCTTCTGAACTTAAATTTCAAAGATTGCTTTTTAATACCACCATCTGTGATTCATACACACCAGATAGAGAATTTTTAATACCTACATAGCTTCAAAATGTCATCAATCCACTAATTCTTCCTGCGATAGCTGAAGACATGGTAAAAAGTTTGCAAAGGCGGGTTAAAACACCTTAAAAGAACATCTTTATAAATGTAGGTTCAAGGTTAAAACGACCTATAGATCTAAAGTTCCATGATAATATTCACTATCTGCTTCAAACCTATACATATAAACCTAAAACCTACAATAAGTTAAAACCATGTTATAAAACCTTAAAAACAAATGGTTTCGCTATATAATGTATTGAATAACCTGCAACAACTTTGTAATATAAAACCCAATAACGCTAGCTTAACTGGTGGACAAACCGCTACCGGTTTTTCTATGGTCAGAGTTAATGTTATTATGACCGCAGATGACACATGTTTATACCGTAGCACCTACTTGAGTCGCATGTGATAGGCCTGTACTCGTGATAAGCCTTTAATCGTTAGGGTAGACCGTGGATCACGGGAGAGGAAACCGTAACCACCTATTGACATATCCTGCCAGATATACAATAAAAATCTCCGCCTCTGTTGTTAATCGCTTCGACCGAGATTTTTATTATAAAGTTGAATAGTTTTGACAATTAATTCACTACTTAAGGTAGTTGATTTTATCTTTAAGGTTCGTCCATGAGGGATCTACACACCACACCAAATGTTCAACAAATTTTAAATGGAGAAAGTAGGGTTTGTTTCTAATATAAACTATGACATTTCTTCATGAACACGTCCTTGATTGAAGTCTTTCTAGAATGGAGTCTGGGTCAGTAAGAGAAGGCTTGTTTTTAATATGTCTTCCACCGCCCAGTTAGGAATCTGAGCATTTAGGATAGGTGTTGGAGGTTGAGAGTAGAGATTTTTGTTCGTCGTGCGAATTGTAGTGCTCCACGCCAAGAAGTGTCATAAGTCCAGTTTTTTCGTAAAATACTTCCTCTGACTAAATTTCACGTAGTGTTTTATCACTAATTTGAGGCTTTAATTCAGAGATGTATTCCACTAGATGAACTCCAGAACATATTTTCTTTATTTTTCCAGCTAAAGAATATTCATATTTATTTAATAGATATTGTCATCAGAAGACCTTCAATTAACAATCAATCTAATCGGTTAAACTAATCAAACTACCCCAACACTTGACTGATCACTTCAGATCATCTACGAAATTAAATCCACATTTTTTGGGAAAAGGTAGAAATAATCCCACCAATGCCAAATATTCATTTTTTTCTTACAAAAAATTTGGTAGAAATGTTAAAAACTAGTAAAGTAGAAATCGTAAAAATTGGTCACGTAAGGTTTTCCAATGCCGTAGATGAATTGGGGAGGTGAATATACCATTTTTTATGACGACGGTGAGTCAGTTTCTGGTACTCCCTAAGAGTTGGGTACGCTTAGGAAGACTTTGTCAACGGACGTGAAAATTGGAATGGGAATGACTGTGGTCGACGAAAAGTAGAGGAGCTACCAAAGTAACACCAAAGATGGACTTATCAAAGCATGATGATGAAGAGGATTATGTTTGGCTGCCAAGGCAAAGAAGGGGGAAGGAAGAAATCTATCTCTAAATCTGAGTCTGTCAGGAAAGAATCTTGATATGCTAAGGTGAGGTGTTTTCAATTGGTTACCTAACATAGCATCTTTTAAGCACAGATTTCCAATAAAAGAAATAAGAACAAGAAGGCTGCTCAAAGAGCTCAGTTAGCAGTACCCTGCTCAGAATTCATCTGGATTTGTCCCTGACCAAGATGCATGGTGCCTAATCACATCAGACTGTAAGTAGGTATCTGGATAGTGGCACTTCCTTCCACAGCAGAGATAAGATATTTAGCACTGGAGGATAATTATCTCCAAATGCATATACAGACATTACAATGACTATATATGTATCTGAAGATGAAAATTACCACTTTTCAGAGTCAAAACCACTTGAACTGAAAGATAAAATGTTCCTGCAGGTCCAAGAAAAATTGGTCCTTACCACATTAGATATCAGAGAATATGACGTTGTTTTCAAGCATGTGAAAACTCTTTCCTAATACATAAAACAATCCACAAATGAACAGGATAGGGATTCGAAGAGAACATTCACATGATAGATACAGTCTAACAGATGGGAAAGGTGAAAATACAGTTTGATGAGGGGACTATAAAATGACAATACCTATCATGGAGCCTGAAAGTCAGAAAAGAACAAATATCTAAATGGACTGGCTGAAACACTGTTTCAAAGATCAAAAAGGTAAGGCTCTAATTCATGGGGAAGTGGTGTAAAGTCCACCTTTCATGAAAAGGAGAATCAGAGCTGGCTGATCCTTGAGAGAGTCTACACAGACGGTGTGACCATTTTGCTATTTCTTAACAACAAAACATAAGTATTATGTTATTTTTGTCGATGAATTTTCTTGTAAATGGATCTTTCTTCATGCACAAGAAGGATAAAACATTCTCAAATTTGATTTGGGTGTATTGGGTGGAGAAAGAGTCATGAAGCAAGTGAAGGCTCGAGAGCGCAATGGTGAAGAATACATTCCTAACGAATTCAAAGACTCCCCGCAGAACAAAGAAGGAATTTGAAGAGACCCTATATACGCCTCATAACCCACAAAGAAAATGGGGTCGTGGAGAGTAAAAGGCCGTAATCCATCGTGGGTGCATCATGAGCGATAAGTGATGAGTCACCGAATGCATTTGTGGGCGGAATACTGCAACACCGTTACGTGAAAAACCTGTCCTCACAGCCCCATGACACACCACAGTTGCCTGTGACAGTCCAGCCAGAGCACCTTAAGATTTTTCGCTTCCATCCGTTTATGCATGCGACCGCGAGTCATAACAAGCTGAGCCAACCGCCGAAGTCGGGGATATTTGTGGGGTACACGGAACAATTTAAAATTATCATGTATTTTTCTATCAATAATATGACCGTTATGCGACAGGACATAAAATTCGATGAGGGGAGGCTGTGCGCCGTCGCTGAGAGGGAGCTGGACTGGGATGCTAATATAGAACAGCAGTCTCCAAAGATGAGTCAAGGTGATCAGTCAAAGGAGGAGGTTCACATGGAGGAGTTCACCGCGCATCCAAACACCAGACCCAGGAAGTGCATCACGAAGCTCTCGTAGGTCGAGACTCAGATGTTGCTGGTATCAGAGCCCCTACTTCACAATGCGGTGCAGTATGATGATTCCGTCGATTTACCTGATACATGGTTTCATGAAAAAATGTATTGTGAACAGCCATCTTCCTTTTCACAACCCACAGATGTCTACGTGTGCAGATGTGCAATGGGTGAGAGTATGAACTGCCTACGAAAGTCAGTGTTTCTGGGAAATTGTTCCATACCAGCTGATAAATCAGTAGGTTCAAGATGGGATCTACAAAGCAAGATGTTGCTGGGAGTGTTGAGAAATATATGCTGGGGCCCAGCCCAGGTTTTCGCATCGAGGGATGATTACAATGAAACCCAAACTCTCATGTATTATTCCATAAGACCATCCTCGCTTCTCCATGGGTTGCCCATCACGATGTGGATGAAGACCCAGGTTTCTGCAATGGGATCATTGAGGAAGAGGTGGCTATAGAGTAGCCGAAGGATTTGATATCTTCACAAGAAACGTGCTGTGAAACAACTCAAAAGATGGCAGGGTTTTAATTACAATTCCTGTAGTTGGTGCACCAGAGGAGAGCAGTTGCCTGCCAGACCAGCTCACCAAAGTGAGATGAAACCTATACCAAATTGTGGTGAGGTAAGATTTTAATCATTGTTCTTTATGTTGATGATTTTTTATTGATTATGATGATAGCTGATACACTCATGCAAGGAGGACCTTGCAAAGGAGTTCAAGATGAAGGATATGGGCTCTCCTTCATTATTTCCTTGGATTGGAAATATGGCAGCGAGATGGGTGAGCTCTTTTTATGTCTCAGTGCAAGTATGCAAGGGAGATACTAGGTAAAAGCTTACACAGGTCAAACTCCATGATACCCTTCTTCCAAAGAAACCAGAGGAAAGAGTGATGCTACATCTCACAGAGGTAGTGGATGCTAATATCTACCAGAGTTAGTGGGTTTGCTAATGTATTCAGTGTTCATGGGGGTCCCAGTACCTTCATATGTGGTTAACCAACTAAGTCTACGCATATTATGTGCCTACCAGCCAAAGGTGGGTGAAGTTGTCCTGGTTGGCCCCAGGCACATTTGAGAATGGCAGGTATGAGTAGACTACAGGTAGAGGTTGTAATACTTACTCAGATAAATTGGGCAAGCAGCTCACTTATTTAAAGATGTCACATTTGTGGGGGATCTAGTACTGATTACTTTGCAGAAGGTGGAAGAAGATATTCGTGGCACCTGGCCTACTGAAAAGTGGACAGTATACAACATCTGTTGCATGTGAGGCTATATGGATGAGAAAGATCTTGGTTTTCATTTTGGTTCTCATTTAGATCCGATAAGCATTCATTGTGATAATCGTGAGTTCATTAAACTCTCCATTAATTCTGTGTTTCTCATGATAGAGAAGTGTCATATATAAGCGGTATCATCATATTAGAGATTTATAGAGGAAGATCATGTTGTTTCGCATATTCCTACGAAGATCAAAGATGCACACTAACGAGGGCGCTCACTGTGTGAGCACCAAATAACAAGAGTGACAGTAGATCAAGAAGGATAACCTCTTCTTTGTTGAGAGGGAGTGTTGAGATTCAACAAGAAGAAGACTGAGAAAGTGAAAACTATGCACCAAGAGCCAGGGGATGGAGCCTCAAAGATGTAGGTTTAGTTCATTATAGATGCTAGAGAAAATATATTTAGATACATGTTTATTTATGTATGCATGAGAAAATTTCATTATGTATTTATACCATTTACAGATGTATGTGCAAGTTCTATTTATAGATGCATGTCTGATATTATTATCCTTTGATACAAGCTAGTAATAAAAATACACCTATTCTCACGAGTATCAGAAATAGGTAACTCAGTGGGCAAACCAATAACTAGGAAATTCTAAAGTCAAAGGTTGTTTGGTGGACATGCAAGTGGAATCAATGCAGATCAGAAAGTGATTGGAAGTTAAATATACAAGAAGTGTAGTTGTGTGAGTTGTAAAGTATTTTAACTCCCAAGTGAGTTAAACTCTGTTGTATACATGTGAATCAAGATACACACTAGTGAGAGATCAATGAATTATTTATTAATGAATGATAAATCGCTATTCCACACGAAACGCACACACATTGGATTTTCCTCTAGAGGATTATGCGAATCACATAAGGTAAGAATCAAGTCCATTTGTGATTTTTAATTCACCGGGATTGCTAAAGGAGGCAAGTTGTTCAGAAGATGATACGCTATGAACTTGCTAATGCGTGGTATGACAACAGAATTTATTTTGTATTGCACCAGATTAGTCAGATTGAGCTTTGTATAAGATTGTTTCAAGATCCATGATATATACATAATATATGATAGTGGTTTAGCTTTATGCTTTCTTTAGTAGCTATCTATGTTATGTGATTACTATTTCTTCATGATATTGTAACTGCTGCATTTGTTTAAATTAAAAGAAACATTTTTAAAGGATTATATTTAATAAAGTGGTATTATAATTGTTAGATCAGAGAATCCATAATACATAATTTGTATTAAATTTTCGGTACAAAAAAGGTTGGTTAGATAACATTCCATGTGAAAATTACTGAAGAATTTCATGATGGCTACTTAGGATTGTAGAGAAATTCTTCCTCTGTTGAACATTCTGAGTCCCAGGAAATAATGCAAATATCCTATTTTTTTTCATTTCAAATCCTATTATTTGTTGATTCTCTAAACTGCAATATAGACGGTGTTATTAATATTTTAAAATATTTATACTGTAGCATACCTAGGGGACTCACAGGTAAGGCATAGGAAGAAATTCCAAGGAATAATGTAACAAGGATAATAACACATGGGCCATAATTAATAAATAAAGTGTGGTTAACTCATACTATCCATGACTGCTGGGCGGTTAGAAATAGTTTAGTAATAATCATAGTATTATATGTACACCATATATTGTATTTATAAACCATAGAGGCTAGAGACTCTCCATTGAGGATGTCATATTATTGTATTGACAAGCATATTTTGGAGTAATTACTATTGTATTTATAAGCACTTTCAAATTTTTTGGAGCAAATATATTTTCATGTTCTGAGACAGGCAGAAAAGTTATTTCACAACTAATATAAGGATATTTATAATACCAAGGAGAGACTGAGAAGGCCCAGTGTATTTTCTCACTGGGATGAAGATGGTAAGGATATACTTATTTAATGAGAAGGCACAATAGAAGGCCTAGAGAGAAAATTGAGCATTCTGAATGCAGGTGTAGAGTGAGCCTAGCTCCAAAAAGGAGGAGCCCTGCCGTAGCCTCTTGATATTGTAGAGCAAATAGAGAGCGTACCGAGTGTGAGGAACCTGTGTACTTAATTAAAAAATTGAGGCAGAGGGTGGGAAAAGAACAGAGTAGGTTAACAAAGTTGGTGTATGATGCATGTGGATCGTAGGATCCACACCAAGGTGCTAGAGGAGACTAATTAGACATATATCATACAACTCATGGCTGCATCATTGATTTTGGTTCTCTTCATTTGAGGATCCGCATCCCAACCAATGTGGGTAGATGCTGTACATTGAGGATTATGACTCGAGTATGACTCTAATTATCAAGAACAATATATGGAGTGGTTCCAGACCGCAGAATAATTCATAGTTGGTTCCATATGAATAGCAGTAAAAACATGTAGTTGATGGTAGTATTGAGAAGTACAAGGCTACATTAGCCAAAGGAAGCCACAGAAGGATTTGATTATGAGGAGAAATTTTCCCCTATGGCAAGATACCTTTCCATCTAACCATATTCTAGCATCACACAATTAAAGTAAGATCCCAAATGATGAAGACTTTCCTTAATATAGTTGGAGAATATCTTTATATGAAACCCGAGGGGTTTGAGACATTTGATAAGGATTCACACGTAGTAGACTCTTATGTCTTTGTTCCCCACAAAGCACCCCGTGCTTGGCACACTCGCACAGATTCAGACCCTGCTGGAATTGGCTTCACTAAGAGTGAAGCACAGATGCAGCACTAGTACATTGTGGCATGGAAAATTCCATTACCTGTCTTTACAGAGACACTTATATTAACAAGGATGAGACTTGATCCACTTTTAGCAAGACACCCAAAAGAGAGTTTGAGATGAATAACATAGTTTATGCACTACCTCCCTAGCTTCTGATGTATGGAAGGACAGAGTTATAAGCTGTGTATTTGGGGACATACCCTCTGAAACACTTAGATTCCCTATGCTTCACCCATAAAGCCTATGGACACTGCTAACTACTAACCAGAGGAAGGAGGATGCTTCTACAGAGAGGTAGTAGACACACACCCACAGACATTATGTGTCCCTGATGATCCGTGAACACAAGGCCCGACAAATGTTTTGGTGCAGCTAATCAACTTAATCACCTCTATAGAAGCCTATCATTTAATTGAAAGTATAGCGAAATGCATGCTTAGATACCTCGTAGGCATGTGATTGCTGAACAGGCGAAGAGACCATGTAGTGAAGTCATGTCACATTGATGCAGATTGGGGAGGCATCTCATCGACAGAAGAGCACTTCGTTGTTATGTTTAGTAAGTTGGCTCCAAAGTATTTCCATACAGAAAGAAATATTGAAGTACTCACCAACAAAGGTCGGAGACAGTGGATTTTTCACAACATACAAGGCTTGAGAGGAAAATTCTTGCTGGCCCTATTCAAGAGATAAATCCTCACCGTGATTTACCGTGATAATCAGTGACAATGTGTCCCCTCTGGAAAATCAAAGATTACGTATAAATGAAGCATATTGATATCAAGTACTATCACTTCCAGATTATGGGGGAGAATTCACAGAAAGGTGGCTCTCTACAGAATCTGGATGCGATATTTTCAATAAAGGCATTTAAGAGAAATTGTCTTATAGGAACAAGATAGTGATGCAAAACCTTTTTCTTAAGTAAGAGGAGTACAAAATTGTAGAAAGGTCGCACTCGACTTGGCGCCTGAACAAATGGAGAAATTTGATTTTCCACATCAAGCTTGGATGACCCTAAATTAGAAGTCAAGTGAGCATACGAGATCCTGAATAACTGAAATTTATATTATATGTTAGAAGTAGAGTTTGCAAAAGGGTTGATTTTCGTAACCCAGCACCTAGTGGACTTATTGTTAGTTAAATCAGTTAATTTAGCCTAGTAGGTTATCATTAGAGTTTAATATATATAATAGTTGTTAACCTCAATGATCTCTTAGTTAATAGATCAATTTATCAAAAAGAACCACATGCATGGGGAAATCACTTTAGTTGAGTGGAGGAAAATGGCACGTAATTATCAATTAAAATAATATAAATAAAGCTGCATTGGAGAACTAGTTAGTCTTTTTTAGATTAAAAGAAATAGGAATTTTCTATTTTTGGTAAATATCAAGTGATCATGCAAATAGGATGATAGAAAAGGTCTGTTTTGACATACAGTTGTTAATGTCGTGCGATAAGAAATCAAACAAGGGGATAAAGGTTTAGGATGAAGTAAGATGTAATCGACACACATTCATCCAATTAATGCAAAGTAGTGAAGGGTTTTTTCCTAGCTAATGCTGCGTAAAATTGTCATGTTCTTGTGTGTTTTATGGTTGCATGTTATTGCTGTCATCGTATGTTTTCCCTTCCACATTTAAGAAGGAAATTTGTATTCTTAATTTCTATTGATTATTGTTAACAGTACCCAAAAATTTCTAAGTTTAGGAAGAGGTCACAAAGCGCTGTGAGATTTTAATTATTTAGAAAATATTTGAATGTTATTTTTAAACATTGCTAGGCTAGGAGATGTTAATTTAAGCACTTTATGTAACTGAGATAATAATATACATTGATTGCACTAAAAGGCATTTTTTTATTATGTTTTATATATATATCTTGTGCTGTCAGAATTTAAGGGACAGTAGACTGTATCATAGTATGATTGACTTATTTTCTTATTCCATAATTCAGAAATCAAAATGAATATTTAAAATTTTACTTCTGAATGTTGTAGATTCCATAATTATGCTTTCTGATGGTGCAGAATGCTTTTACTTAAATATTGTAAATTCCATATTCATGGCTTAATAGAGAGTCCTATATAATTCTTAAATCTTATAACACCATGGAGTTTATTGATTACATATGGATTTATATAACCTTTTATTTTTCAATACTCATGGAGGCCACTTCCAGTCTAGCATATAACAACAGATTCACAAAATGGATGATAAAAATCATTAAATACAAAGTAAAATTATATAACAGTATTTTTTAAAAAATATTAAATATTAGCCTTTTAATAATGACTTTTAAATTGTATTTTTTAATAGAAGTTATAATGTCGAAATTTTTTAAACTAAAGGTAATTAATTATATCCATAAACTTCCATATAAATCCAAGATAAAGTGAATGTATCTCGAAACTATACATATGAATATATATACAAATTACATTGTAAGAAAATTCATAAATTTAACAGCTCTGGCAAACTGTAAGTAATGTTCATGTATCCATAAACTATCTAGATGAAAATATACAGTTTGGATCACATGTAATGTCTTCAGGAATACTAGAAATATACAAACTATGTGTCTAAAGTATAGCTGCTCCCTATGTGATTATGTAAAAAGACAGCCCTTACATCCCTTTGCATCGCAATATAACGTATTCAAATTAAATTAATATCATTATTTACAAAATAAACAATATAAAGAATTTATTTTGTCTGTTTAATTACATACAATCATTAATGCTAGTTCGAGTCCAATCAAAGGCAGGTGGATAACATCAATCGGAGTTTCATTCTTTGTGCTTTCAGTTCATCGAATGGGTCGATAAATGGACTCACATAAGCAACACCTCCATACCCAAAGATCCTACCCATGCAACCACATCATTACAACTTGTAGATCACTCGCATCCGGAATTTGTACACAATGGCAAAGACAAATTATAATTAATCATGAATTAATTAGCATGCATGTAACTTATAAATGTTGAAATCTTAGGAATTAAAACTGTACTGCTTATTGTCGGTGGCTCTACATAGTGTCTTCTCCATGTGAGTGTGATCAAGTGGAGGTGGAGGTGTTAGAGACTCTTAATTGAGCATGCAATTAATGGAGGATGCTTGGATGATTAACGCTCGTAATCTCAAAAAGCACATCCACATAATGTATGTTTACATACATGGTCGTGAAATTATTAATATAAATACAATCTAATATGAACTTATTAATATAAATAATGCATAATTTGGATGATAAGAGTAAAAAATTATGCATATATGTATTTCTGGCTTTTGTCAATCAAATTTAAATCAAGTCTACCATGGCATCATGACATAAAAATGCACAGAAAACTCAGTTAGGGGCAGAAGATAAAGCACTAAATCATCAAATTCAATGGAACTGCGTGTCACAGGAAACCGTGGTGGTATTCTCATCTTCCATGCAATGTACCCATGCATTTACCAATGTGGTCCTCATGCTATCTGCAATGGTATCCCTAGTCTCAACACCATGCTAAGAAGACTCCTCTAGCTCCATCAGCAATACCATGCTAGCCAGACTATTGTGGAAACAACTTAGGTGGTGGTACATGTGCGTGTGTTCCCACGGTACTCGGACGATTGCATACGTCCCCCGTTGGGTCCATATAAAACTTTGATCTAATGTTGGTCTAATCAAGCCTCATATGTAGCACAAACTCTTACACTATTGTCAGAGAAAGTAAAGGGAAACCTGGTCATAGTGGGGGACAAATCACCAAGCCCCACGAACATCATAAACAAAATGTCCCCATCAACATTTCAAAATATTTTAGTGGAATCACGATGTCTAGCACAGAAGGTCCTGGAGGGATTCCAACAAATCCCCATGCACATCAATGTCCTTGGTGGTGGCTTTCACTCCAAGCAGGTGCTCTCAACCTTTCCTCCTAGTCCCATGTATGGCATGTTGAAAGCTGATATGTGGGCTTGCCTCTAGTATGTTTGGATCAACTACCTGCTGCCTATAGCATCAAAGTCTAGTTAAATTAGCAGGTGAGAGTATGAGTACCCATCTTGTGTAATCCATGCATGATGGGGCCTAACATCCTCTAGCGTGATAGTGGTCATAGCATCATCCTTACCCAGGTACAAATATTGCACCGTCACCCTCATCTTCACCCTAATCAAGCTCGCAAATCATAAACATAATTGACTGCAGTGTATACAAACTAAATATAATAACATATACATTAAATTAAAAGACATCAATTAAGATGATTTAAAAAATTAAAGAAAATTTCAAAACATAAACACATAAAATTAAAAAGAGCATTTAAAAATGCAAAAAGAGGTGTACCGATGACACGTGAAGATGTTCCACTTTCCGTAACATCATCAACATAGACAAACACAACCTCAACACTCCTACCGGTGTTGAAGCCAGATCTTACCAAAGGAACATGAACTCCATAAGCCACATGATCTTCTCATGAGCCCAACCACAGGCACCACCCCTTACACTCTAACAACATGTTGATGGGGCAAGAGGATATGGATCAAAGATAAATTAGTTTTAAGGGGATTGATTATAAGAGATATAGAGTTCATGAATAGAAGGAAATGATTTAGTATAAGAATAGAAGCAATAGAGTTTATTTTATGTAAGAGTCGTCTAAGTAGTAAGTTTCCATCTATAGGTCTTTAGAATTGAAACAAAACTATTACGATAATACATATAAACTAATCCAAGAAAAAAAAAATTGACTTTAATGCTGATATAACTATTTCTAAGCTCTATGTAGAATAATCTAGCCTTCCTAAACTTTAGAGTCCCTTTTTGATAATTTATCAACCAAAAATATGGAGTTCCCATAAACACAATCGAAAGAAGACTAATTCTAACTCTGAAACTTTTTACCATTTCTAAATAATGCATTTTATCCATAGAGCATAAATAGTGCACTGAAACCTATTTGCAAAACTAAAAAATCATGCTTATCCAACATTTCCATAAAACAAATTTTTATAATGTTTGAATTTGACACAGATACAATTAGGTGCGGGCACATGAATATTTAATGCTGTTTGCATAATATACTACATAATGAACACCTATGCAGAGGCATTAGAAAAGAGTCAAAATGATTTTATTCACTTTAAATGTACTTGATCATGGATTTAATATTTATCAATGCATTGTTGAACTTGACATTGTGATAAGAGATTAAATTATCATAATTTTTTATTTCATTTAAAAATAATAGAAAATATCATTAATGATTTATTACATGGATATACAAGTGAACTTTACATCTCTCAAGCCTCCAATTATCTCATATACTTCATTATTAGTATATTTTTACCATTCAATATAGTGAAAATCATGCTAGTAGTACCCATGTTACATTTGTTATTTAGCTTGATTATACATTTTTCTAATATATAATTATCCAATTTCAATTTCTAAACTAACTTATAATTATAATAATTATCATAATAATAGGGGCATATGAAGAGTTGAGGGGTGTTATAAACTGAGCACTTACCAGAGTGGGGTGAACTGCAAGAGTGATCTTCTTTAACAATTTTTGCATTTAATGTTTTTATTGAATCACACATATATGCACCATCGACACATTGATTATCCATGCATATAACGGTATCAGTAACTAAATCATAAACCATGATAGGAAATGTAAACATAAACAACACACAATCACATCATCACACATATGAGACACAAGATTTCTACTTGAAACCTTCCATGAGAAAATCTTGGTGTTGTCTTTCAATTTATTATGTCGCTAAATTTAACTTTTATAGTGCGTTGACTCCCATTAGCAAGGGAGACTCAATTCATATACAAATTCCAACTCCAATTGGTTAGGAGCACTGAGGCCATTGATCATCCTGAATACTCTATTCTCTATGGATCATGTACTCACCATCCGTTGAAATCGACCACATTTCATCAATCGATCCTTGCCCAACCGCCATTGGATTGAGAAATCATTTTCAAGCAAAGTTGATATCATCGGCCTATTAACTATGAACTCATTGCTCCTCACCGGCATGCGTACCTTTAATGTATTTTCAACCGATCCTATGATACTTCGTGCTTCAACAATAAATCCTGCTTCGCATACATGCTTCCGATAGCAAAATCTCATCATCAAATCAAATAAAACAAATGAACAAAACATGTGCTCTCCAATAGTAAATTGTGGCCACACAAATCAAGCTAAAACCCCATAATAATGTAACTATTGCATACAGTGAATAGCAACATACAACACTCAAGGCTATGCACCAAAGTAAAAGTAGCATCTCCTACCAAAACTATGAGGATCGCTAACATATACTCAAGAATACATATTCTTTTAGCATTGATTGGATCATTTGAGTTTTGTGTGGTTCATCAGATGCTAAATTTAAGCATTTAATATAAAATCTAATTTGAAAATCTCCTAGTTCTTTAGAACTTTATTGATGAGTCTTTGAGAACTTACTTTAGGTGTCTTTAGCAACTTTAAGTATCTTTGAGACCTCGGAGTTAACCATTTATATTAATCTTAAGAGATTTTGTAAATAATTTCACGGAGAAGGATTTTCACAATCATTTAAGTGTCTTTGAGGCATGTCCTGAGCAATCATAAAATGTGACCTAGGAGAGTTTTGAAGAAGAAATTTTGGAGCACAACATTGTTGAAGACATTATTACATAGTTGAATACTTCCACTTGAAGACGCTTAGTCGAGCATCCATAGAAGACTTGATGAAGTCGAGCCAAAGTTTATAGAGGAACATTGGAGAGAATTAGACTATCTAGATACAATTTACGTACATTTGAAGTCTGGGATGAAGACTTAAAAGAATTAATGAATCCACATTAAAATATTGAAGCAAGTAAATAGGTTGGAGCCCTTAAAGGATTAGAGTCCTCATAAAAGGTTGGAGCATGGATTTCTTTGAGGGTCGAATTTTCAAGATATTGAGTCATCAGGACCAAGTTTTGGAGCCTAGGTTGTTAGGGTTGAGCCTGAAGGGGTTAAATTTTTTGTTGTACAAGTTGAGCTTGAGTTTGTATAAGATGATTGAAGTCCTCATTGTTTTTCATTAATAAAAATATTTTTCTTGTGGTTAAGTTGTATATGTTGTAATATGTTTTTTATTAAGTGATATTAATTGTATCATAGATAACAATTGTAAATTAAATATTGATTTAGCCTCCTTCATTATTTGGCTAATCAGCTCATTAAACCTACATACTGCAAAAGATCGGAGCAAACATCTTGCCATAGTCTTCTTCCTTTCTCTTTGGATAACCTTCTCATGGACTTCATTTCAGAATACTTGGTGTTGCCATTTTTTGCATGTTAGATCTCAGAGATCCACCAAAGTATTCAATGACTTGCCTTAGGTCTCTACAAAATTTCCACATACATCTTTGCACAAACTTGTTGGTCCGAGTGTCTCGCTCCTCTAACCCTCGGTACTCTTCTGGTCGCCAGTGTGTATTCCAGATGCCTTGTTCCATTTCTCCTCTCAACACACCCTAGTTGATTTTGTGCTCCACTCCGGGATAACTTCTTTGGTTTAAAATCTTGTTTCATTCCTTCATGATGCTTCCATTTATTTCATAGCATTGTCGAGCTCCCAATATACCCGCAACTTTTATTGAGAACTTTTAATCTAAGGATTGTAGTGAATTGTAAACTCCCTCTTGATCCTTGCCTTCGTTATGAGCATTGAATTCTTATCAAACTATAAATGATCATCCTTGTCTCACATATCATCGCAGATAAGCTTTTCTCCTTCCTTTCAAAGGATCTAGGTTTCTTCTTTTGTGGGAAACAATCAATCCTGTTTATCCATAAAACCTAAGGCTTTCTTATCTAAGCCCTTATAGCTTTCTAGGGTTTTAAAAGTATAAAACCCTAGATTTTCATTTACATCTTTTTATTGGGGTCAGCTTTTTGTAATGTAGAATTTCTCTTTCAAGGTTTCAATGAGCTCAACCATATTGAGCATTACTATTAATTGTTTTTTATATTTTCAACCCAAGTAGCCTACACACACAGAGTTAATGCAAGTCATTCAATTTGTTAAGAAATTCAACTTTGAAAGAGAAATTGGCCACTTTTTCATCAGATCTTATCATGTTAATGTTTCTTTTCCTTCATCAAGGTAAGATATGAGACAATGTCTTGCTTATGAATCACAAAATACATGAATTTTTTAGAACACAACCATGGTAGACAAAATATGAATGATAAAACATGATCTCAATGTTTCGAAATAAAATAGGTTCAGCACGATGACTCAACTGGTTGTACTCTTCTTGTTTTAGCTTTGACCTGAGTTGCAAAAACTCAATATTTCAGTTGCTGCAAAATGGGCCTTGAAGATCAAATAGTACCCTTGTTGATTTTAATTGTGCTTTCAATAGTAGACATTTACAAGTTTCAATAATTATAATAAATTATCAATTCAACAAATTTAAAAGAAATTATATGGTGACAATGAATCCAAGGGCTTTTAAAATTCATTTTATGCCTTTTATATGACACCCAAAACCCATGACAATCACACACATGCCACAAAATTCGATGCATCAACCAGCACATCAAAAAACCTATTAGATAATCACACACATGCCACAAAATTCGATGATCAAACGAAAAGACCAACTAGTAAATATACCAGCTTTGACCTCTGCGAATCACCTCAACGCAGAGGTGTTTAAACAAAGATATATGACCAAGACTTCTCCAAGTGCACAATGCAATAACAACCAGCATATGTAAACTTCAACAAAAATACAAGCATATGTATCCAATGACATGTGTAAACGGTATATTTATTGAATTATCACTCAATTGCAAGACTCACAACATATGTAATTTCAACACTTCATAAACCAATACTACGCGTATACAACAACAATTCAAGATGGAATTACTTAGTGCTTGAAGTATCGCAACATGGTTTGAAATATGCTACAACTTCACAATGAACGTATGAACTCAAGTGTTCTAACCAGGACTTCTTTAACACATTTCTCAAGATGGCTTGCCAATAGAGAATACCGCACAAATACTCCAATTCAATGCTTCATCTATGTGAATTCACCAACTCAGCGAGCTCCTTAGAGAGAGTATACACGGTCGGTTGACATCACTTGATTCAATGATAGAAAAAGTTCACGAGTTTGATTACTAAAGTTAGATTTTTCTTGTACCAATCCTTAAAAATTCACCGTTGTGGCCATCCACAAGCTCGATTCATGGAACACGTATACATTCGATAATTTTCAAAATTTTTTGCTCTTTTGCACTTTTTTTTTCTTTTTGGCATAGGTGAGGGAGACTACCACACGATACACAACAAACGAACAATTGGAGTGTTTTTATTTTCATAGATCCAATAATGACGCACCAGAATCATATGTCCGATAAGGTATTCCTCATAGTATAACTGGCAGTTCCATATATTACAATAAAGGAGAAACAACAACCAGACATTTGCAGGAAATGTTTTAGCAGTCGGTCGCATGCGGATTTTCGAGGCTGCGATGTCAACATTAGATGATGCCATGAAAAGCAAATACGTTCATTCATTAAGGTGACTTGACTTTATTACTTTGGTCAAATGCCAGCATGTGCTGGTAAGCAATACGGCAATTGAACTTCTTTAAATGAGACCGAGTGATTACAACTGCAAACCTCCTCCATATTGTTGGGATAACATATTTTTGTATCTTTTGATGAAAACTGCATTGAAACAGCACTAGGCTTCTTCAAAGACTATTTGTGAAGGAAATGTTTTGATAGACAAAGTCTCTCTTATATTTATCACATGATATACATATTGCAAAGTAAGAAAAAATCATGTGAACTATTAAACCGAGCATTAATTTTTTTTCAACAAAATCAGTTAATCATTTCCTTATATGAGTCAAGCCATGACTCGAGAAATAGTTATGGGATCTTATAGAAAGACTCGACCATACAAAAGAACGCCTACATAAAATAACACAAAAATGAGGAAAATTCGTCGAGAGGATTCAATACAACAATGTTTTACTTGACTAGAAATTTTGGGGCAAGATTTTCATAGGGGACATTTATGTCCTTAGACAACATGTTAGAAGCAAAGCAAAGAGAGGAAGATATTACTCAAGCAAAAATGCATGAGCATCAACAGAGGAAAACGACTGAGGGAGAGTAATTCTGCATGGAAGAGTAACTCCTATTAAAGGAATAGTTGAGCACTGAGAAGAAGAAATCAGAGACATGAATGCTAGAGCCAAAATAGAAAATTGAAAAACTTGGGAAGAGTAACGCCTACTATGTTTGGACCATGATAACACAAATCGTTGTAACACACCCGAATTATAGAGAAGAGCCAATTAAGACTAGTAGATATTTAGAAATTACAAAGCGCTCAACCTGTATATAATAGGCTATAAAATAAAGTGGGCACACACTTGAGAGGGCAGAGATCGGCTACTTATGCCATGTTAAATAATACCGAGTAAATACTATCTAAGTGTCTAAAATGCCATGTTTACATTACTTTTTCCTGGGCTACCAAAAATTTTAAGCGGAAAGGTAAGGAGGAAGGATGGACTAAGGTTAAAAGATTCAAACGCCACAGAGTCTCCTCAAGGACTGTAATACAAATGGCAATGGTTCTGCTAAACTTCCTAGAATCCAGACCTAACCATGGAAGAGCAAGGCAACAAATTTGTGCGCTTAAGCTCATAGAAGGTCAAGAACCAGCTGTATGATGGCTCGATCCCCTAGAGTCCCCTCGGACCTCAAAGCATGTGGATAGCAATGAAGACAGATCAAAAGAGATCTCATAGAAGAGACAGAGGAAGGGCAAGATTCAGATGACTCAAGAAGAAGGCGAAATAGGGATTTCATAAACAGAAAATGGAGGCCGAAAATCTGTTCTCGGGAAAAAAGAGAGCAAGAAACTTACAAGGACAAACTTGGGGAAGGCGTCAACCTACCCTTGAGAAACTTGGCAACATCAAGAAGAATAGTCCACCCCGTAGCTCTGTGAGGAGCTATCATCCTAAAAGCAGTGATGAAGATCGCCCTGAACTCGTAGGGGTTTGGGGAGCAGAATAAAAGAAGAAGCCTTAAGAAGTCTGACACACGAATCCCCAATCTACCTCATCCAGGAGACTAAAATGGAGGACTCTTTCCTTCCTACAGACGCAAAACCGTGGTAGAATAGCTGGCTACCAGCCTGCCTACCGAGGTGCCTGTGCGGCCCGCACCCTTCTGATGCCAATAAATTCATAAGGATCAAAGAAGCAAACAATATCCATCAAGTTGTTCACAAAGCTCCGTCAATGCTGAATCCCACCGACTCTTTTCTCTCCTTAATGTGTATTCTCCTCGTCGCCGTAGGGAGAAAAATTTGCCGGGACTCTATTAGAAGTCCTGCGTAGTCCGAAGTCTTGATAATATATAAGAAAGGTGAATTTCAATCTCACCTTATCTCGTCGTAAAAACGTGTGGAAGCATTGTAAGAGACCATGCGTCGAATGGGTTGAAGAGCTGGATTTATGATTGGGATCCGATCGATATTAAGCCTCTGGTCCGGGAAGTGTTGTTCGGACAAAGAAAGAACGTCCAAAGCATATCGCCCAAGCAGTTAGACAGATTCCTTGTCCAGCAGTTCTTTTCTTCTCATGCATTTTCGAGTCTAGAATGCACATCATTCTCTAGGTGAGCGGAGGATCATCGCCCTATCAAACTTGAGCTTGTGGCGATTCGAATCAAGGTCCCATTCCTTTAAATTCGCCTCTCAATCGGGTCAAGGAATAGACATTCTTGCCTCTCGATAAAATCAAATTGGAAGATCCTGAAAGGCTCATCCTTTTTGTCTCGGGAGAGAAATTAAGGAGAGTTAAAGCAAGCAAAGCTCTGGTTAGATCCTTACCCAATCCCATTGCAGGAAAGGAAAAATCATTCAGAATGGCCGGAGAAGCAAGTCAACTGCTTTAACATGTGGAGACTACCAGGCTATTTTACGAGGAGGTTAATTTCAAGATTTGTTCCTCAAGGCTAGCATGGCGTAGGAAGAACACTGGAGATTGAAATCCCGCAATGTCTACAAGAGATAATCATCATCTCTTCCAGGCAAGCTCAAATTAAACTCACAAGTAACTCCATCTCTAAAATATCAATGAGACTATCATTGATAGAGATATTCATAATATCAAAACCGCTTGCCTTCACTCATTTCAAAAACCTCTTACCAAGAGGAGGCCTTGGAATCGATTCTTGTCTTGTGAATCCAGGTTCTCCTGATCTTCACGTACCAACTTACTTAGAGCTAGATTTGACAATGAAATAAAGCTACCATATGGAACCGGATAAGGCCCTGACCTTATGGGTTTACCACTGCTTGGTACTCGCACATTGTGGAGAAGGACTTATGGAATGATTCGAAATCCCAAGTATGTCAAAATTGGGGGTAGCACTAATCGTTTCGTCCGCTATCCCCAAGGAGAAAGGAGCGTAACTCCTTCACAGATTACTTCATTCTATGCAAGTAGGCTATGTTGATCACGTAGTTATTAAAGCACAGAGCTAAAAACCATCCTTCCTTCGCATCATCAGAACGAGGCTTTATCTGTGTGAAGATAGATCGTGGATAACTTCATCTTATCTGCGAGGTTTATCTACTCCAGTAATCACAAGAGAAAGGAAGATACCGCTATTAGACCCGGAAAGCGCCTTCGACAAAGTGAGACATAGATTGTGATGTTCCGTATAAATTTTGGTTTGGTCCCAAATTCATTAATTGGATCAAGGCCTCAGACTGGCCGGGTCTTTCGTGATTGCCCCTCCTGTGAAAGGTAGGGCCACCGATTTTTTTCAAAGCTTTCTCGTGGTTTGAGACAAGGGTGTCCTCATCCCCTCCTCTTTGTCCTCCAAGCCTCGTCATCAACTTCCTTGGAACAAAAACTATAGGATCAAGATTTAATGGCCCGAGTATTGCTGGGAGGAGTTGCTAGTAAATCATGCTCTATTCGGCGGAATAACTCCCTTACTGGTGTCAGCTTCTGCCCTCACCAAAAGATTTAAAGATGTACTCGATGAGTATTTCCATGACCAGAAGCGCCTTACCAAAGGTAAATGTCAAATCTACTACCGAATACCCTGCCTACGTTCTGGCCAGACTGTTGTTAGCTTCGGCGGCTCTTCATCCCCGGGTCAGTTCTTCAAGTATTTGGGTTTCCACTTTTCCAAAAATGTGCTGCTAAAGTGTATCACGTTACCCCCCGTTGATAAGTTTAACTAAAGATATCTCGGGGCTTCAATTGCCAACTGTAAGTCGGTGCTTATAAAAGTCAGTTTTAAATAGCCTCCCCATCTTTCACTTTGTTGTGATGCTGCCCTGCTTGGAATAATAAAGAAAATGGAGGACTACATAAGAAAATTCTTTTGGAGAAGTGGAAATCTAATGCTAAGAAAATTTTCATTGCCGGGCCAAATTTCCATGCCCGTGATTGGAAGGTGGTTTGTCTTAAGAATATTAGCACTCGAATATTGTATTGGGAGAAAAGTTGATCTCGAGGATTATTCTCTAATCCGGGTGGATGCAGCGTGCTCAGGAAGAAATATTTTCGTGAAAGAGAAAAGGTGCTTGAAATGCCTCATAGCGAAATCCAGCCTCATTAATTCAAAAGTCTGTGGCAAAATCCCTTTTCTTAGACCCTCCAATATGCTCATTGGATTCCTGGGCAAAGCAAAATGAATTTGGGAGATCATATAATGGGATGATCCTCTGATGATGATCGATCCCCGCACTTGTTGAAAGACTCCATGCATAGAGCGGGTTACATCACCTCGTGGACATTTCTATTTGGACAAATTCAGAGAATGGCATGGATCAACTCGAGGTGCCCTCCGAACCTTTCCGAGCTTGCTATTTTCTTAGATTTCTTAACGGTAAGGCTCCCTCGCACAAGCAGAAATTGATGTCCGGGCCGGGGTCCAACTCCGTGGCACTACGCTCTCTCTCGGGCTGTGCGTACCTTATCAATCCCCCTGTCTTCCGTGACCAAACCACAGCAGGAATTTGGTCTCGCCCATCGCCGCCTAAATAGGGACTCCTTCTCGCTGGCTCCTATGCCACAGAGGATTTTAACCTAAGATAGATTACATAAAGAGGCTGGCGGTCCTCCTATCGTTTGATATGGAGAAAACGCAGTAACTGGGCTGGCGCATTCGATGTCTACCGTAAATTCCAGGGGACTGAATATGGGCCGAGGCTCAGGCCTCGGGTCCAGACTCTTCTCCCAAATTGCATTCCGGACTGCTCTCTAATCCTGGCTAGCAGCTTTTCCCCGAGGCTCGACCGTATCTCAAATATGTCTGTGCATACTTCCTAAAATCAATTGGTCGGGCACACCGGGTTGGAAAGAACCTGAGGATCTTCTAAAGCCGATAAGAGGTGGGATCACAAGATTATTTGGGTTAAAATTAAAGCTCTCGCTAAAGGAAGGCAGGGGATCACCTCGATGGGGCCGTTCGAGGGATCACGATGCTATTTGGAGCGAACATTCGACCCTCCGCCACCGAAAGTTATCGATTACGCTGTGCCTCTCATTCTCTTAATGACCGGCAAATCGACTAACGCCCTGTTTCCGGCCGCTCAAAGAAGGCACACAAGATCCCTTTCCTTTGACGTGGCACGAAAGGAAACCTTGTGCGTTCCGTGAGCCGGTGGGAGTTGTCAAAAAGCTGATGGGGCACCGTTCTTAGATACAGTTCGTGGGCCAACACCGGCGCATCCGGTGTCAAGCCCCGGCTCGCTTCAAGGCCTTAAACAACTTAAAACGCTATACTAATGGCTTCTGTTGGGAGATTCTCAGTCCATCATAAAAATTGCGAGGCATGTTGCTTCCCTCCGATCTAAGACCTGGCTCGTATTGATTAGAAGAATAAGACTCGTCAACTCCTTTCGCTCGACTTACCGCGTTAAGAGAGACAATACCAAAGATGTCGATTACCGTTTAGAAGCAGTCTCCTTCCTGAGTTATCGTCAGAGATGGCTGTTGATCCGTCTAATTGAATTAATATGTATTATCACAGCATAGCGCTTTGTCTCAGATCTTTATAAAGTGGGGAAGATTGAGGCTATTGTCCGAATAGAATGTAAAATCAAAATAAAGATGCATTGGTCCTGCCATGGAGACAAAATAGTCTCGCTACCATTTTGTATCCAAGCTTGAGGCCTTAATAATTACATCTTCTACCCCGCTTCGTTAAAAATAATAATAATCACTAATGAACCTTGTCGAAAATGTCAACCACCAAATGGTTTATCATCGTGACTAGGTGAGAGATTAGATCAGACATTAGTTTAAATAGATGTAGAGAAGGCTAAACTAGCCGTCAGGAAAACGACTAGTTTGGCGACTTCTCTTTTTTATAATTAATAATCACTACTTTTACTTTTATTATTTGATTAATTTATTCAATTAATTAATAAATTTAATAAATAATTATTTAGTAAATATAAATACAATTATATTTAATTTGCTAATTTACTTATTTAATTATAAATTTTAATTACTATCCATCGCTACGAGTCCAAATAAAAGATCAACAATGACATTTTAAAATAATAATAATAATAATAATAATAAATAAAATAATAAAATAATTTTTAAAATTAAATAAATAAAATTAAATTAAATTAAAATTAAAATAGATTAATTAAAATTAAAATTAAAATTAAAAATCAAATAAATAAATCAATAACACGGCACAGAAAAAAAAATAAAAAAATAAAGGAGCACAAGGTGGGGAAGGATTTAAAATAAAAAAAATAAAAAAAATAAAAAAGTAAAAAAATAAATCATGAATATAAAGCAGTATCCAGCAACACCGTCACGATGTGATAGCCATCATCTTCATATTGAGATTAACGGGTCTTTTCTTAATTTCAAGGCTTCTTAGCTTCCGATGATGGAATATCGATCCATAATGACCTTAGCCTCTTCGATGTGAGCATGATGGTTAGTCTTTTCTACATGTTCCTACCAGGGCAGAGACAGTGATTACAAGTTTAATGTCGCAACATGCCCACAAATTCTTAGGCTGTAGACCTACCCTGCCACCAATAGAGGAGTCCCACAAGAACAAGAATGATGTAGACACTTTTCCATCCCTTAGGTCAATCTGACCTTAACTCATTTGAGAGAGCTGACCAGGCTTAGGGGGCTTGAACGACGCAGACACTTTATGCTTCCCATGACCCTCGCAATTTTACATGAGGTGTCTCTCAATGAATACATTTAACGCCTTGACAATGGCTAGGCCCTTATTATTTCTCAATTGTACTTTTCTCGCTGAGGAGCTTTAAGGCCTTGCTAATCTACTATAACCATTTATAAAAGACACTAACGATGGGACTTTCTCTCAAGGTGAGACTCATCAGATATCCTCAACGCCTTTGGCAGTTATGTTTAGACACCTAATTTTTTAACATAGGAATGATGGATCAGAAAAGGCAGATCTTAAAACAAAATATAATATTAAAATTATTTTGAAATTAATTACTTTTTTTAATAAATAAAAACAAATGTTAAATAAAAAGTACCAAAACATCAAAAGCTGTGAGAATATCACAACAGTAAGTTGATACTGTTGTTTTCAAGGGATTTAGAAAAGTTTTCAAACACTAAGCCCCCAAGATAAACTTTGG
Source organism: Pinus albicaulis (assembly GCA_034641835.2). NCBI lineage: Eukaryota > Viridiplantae > Streptophyta > Pinopsida > Pinales > Pinaceae > Pinus > Pinus albicaulis. The sequence continues at coordinate 140,200 of JAXQQM020091355.1, forward strand.
GAGACTCTAAAGAGATCATGGTCCTCTGGAGCCGAGGATTGCTGTGATTATTCTCACTCTTACCTACTACTACCAAGCTTTGGATATAGTGGTGTGGCCCAAAGACATTAAATGTAAATATTGGAGATAGCTAGGCATCCCTCTATCCCCTACCCTTTTGGGCACATCAATAAGATAGAGGAGTGTTTGGACTATGAGAATAAGGATGCTTTATTGCTGTACCTTTTATTTACTTTTCCTCTATGCCGATGATATCCTTTCTTCTTTAAAATCCATATGACTTTGACAAGCAACCTCAGATTCTTCATGATTTCCATTTATCTCCCAAGATGGGCAGGATAGTTAACAATTTAATAAGCACTAAGGTCATGTATCATTAAACTTAAAAAGATCACCCATGGAAGTTTTAAAAGGTTAACTATTTTTGGAGCAGGTTTCTTTTCTATAAGTGATTCCGACATTGACTTCTCATCATCTCAACTAGAATTATAGCATCGAGAAAAGGATTACTGGGGTTGAAAGCTGCTTATGAGCTTGAAAACAATTGTAAGTCACCACTAATATTTGGGAGTAAAAAGAGGCTCCTTTGAGACCCTTGTCACCATACATTTATATGGATGTGAAGTTTGGGGTCACAGATATCAAGAGAGTCATGGGAGGAAGATCAGATATTCTCAAAGCAATTCATAACCTACAACCTTAAGATCATGGCATACCCTGTTCTATCCTCTTCGATCGAATATATTTGTCCCCCACTGAGAGACAACCATGTTTAGACATTCTATTTTAAGAAGAAGTCAAGCAACATGGAATAAAAAGTGCCCCCTAAAAATTGCCTTAGTCAGAAATAAAAACTCCTCGCCTTTCGCCTCAAGTGCGGTGGCATAAGGATGCCTAATCAAGTTCAACCGCCTGGGAATTGTTGAGGAGCTATATAAAGAAAATATAATATAAAGCATTATTACCCCTAAGCTTAAGGACAGTTGTGGGAGATCAGCACCGAGGGTAAAAGCAAAGCTAAGATACTATAATGAAGTGATCAACCTCACCTCATAATCATAATTATCTCTGCTTTGTCCACCAATAAGAAAATGAACATTTCCAAGATAAGAACTAATTCTACAAGTGCCAGAGAGACTCAGCAAAGATTCTCTATCTCCCAAGGCCCCTAATGATAGAACTGCTGTATCAGACCAAGGTGTAAGAGAAAAGCACTTCCATTTAGGGATCGTCCCACTTTACTCACATTCGTCTTCAATTCCCCTACCATCTCGCCACACTTCCAATCTTCTTGACCTATTAAGCTAACCCACTTATAGCGATCTTGGAAACTTATTTCCCTTCTTTTCAACCATAAACAAGATTTTGAAGAATCAAACTTAGATTTTCTCCCTCTCTTAAGATCTCGATAAACCGCATTTGTCTAGCAAATCCGTAACCATCATCATCATCATATATATATATATATATATATATATATATATAGAAAAAAAAACAAACAAAAAATTATAAAAAAGAGAAATCTATAATTTCCTTTAAATAAATTTAAAAAAAAAAAAAAACATTAAAAATACTTATTTACTTAAAAAAGAAATCTCTCATGTTTAAAAAAATAAATAAATAATTTTTCTCTGGTTAAATTTTAGGGAAAAAATAAAGAAAATACAACTCTTTTTTATGTGCATGTATCTTTTTTGGTTTTTTGTTTCGTGGAGGAAGCTATAACCCTAAAAAAGAATTTTTTTTCTAAATTTTTGTCTTAAATACCCTAAAATTTTAAATTTTTTTCATTTTCTTCATTATAAAAATATAAAAAGGGATTTCGAACATAAAACCATATAAAAAAAAATTAAAAATTAAAAATAAATAAATAAATAAAAATAAAAACACATATTCTCCTAAATTTATCTTTATTGGACAAAATAGAAGGAAAAATATCCTTTGAAATGTGAAAACTCTTGTTCAACTGGCAGATCAATGCCAACGCAACACCTGTTAAAAATTTCTCCAACAAAACCTTAAGATTCTCGATGTGATGAGAATAGAAATAATGATTGTTATTATATAGCTAAGATTGTGTATGTTATTTTGTGTTGAAACTACATCAAAGAAGAAAATTCCTGTCAACGCGTTTAACCAAACAAGTGGTTCATCAGACAAGATGAGAAATATGATCAAGGAACCATTTAAGTGATAGAAAGTCTAAATAGTCGTTATAAAATAAATCTGCCAGTTTGACTTGAATTAAAAGAACTATAACTAAAAATTAATTAATGTATTGTATTAATATTTATTTACCCATTTATTATTTATTTTTACTAATGAATTACTTAATAATTAAATGTTATATAATTTAATATATATATAAATTGAATATAATTGAATATATTATTTTTTACCTAATAATTTTAATTATATGTTATATAATTAAAATTCATTAATAATTATATGTTATATACTTTCGACATAAGGTACTTTAGAATCTCCGATGAACACCACTGAAGGTGAAAAGTTCATCTCCTCAAAGTTTTTGCTAGTGAATTGATTAGCAAGATCTATCAGTCTTAGAGCTTTTCTAAAAGCTAAAAAAGGTCCTAGGGATAAGAAAGATCCTTGACTCGCCATCTGAGTTCACCTTCCGTTTATCCAAGGAAGGCTGATAACCGTTAGGATCCCGAAGAGACATAATGTTTCCTCAACCTCGGCCTCCCGCACCATTCGGAGTTCAACGGATCGCTATTGACCCAATTTTCCCTAAGGATGGTAAGGGTGTTTACTAGACTCGTGTTCGTGGACGCCTCATCCAAGGAAATCATGATCAATTCAATTAAAGAATTACAACATCTCGTTGACCTTAAACATAGTAGATCACAAGCCTCTACCCTACAGAGCATGTTGAAAAAACAAATCATCATTTTCATTGAAGATACTAAGGTTAATGCAAGGATGGCTACTTCCACTCACATCGCAAGTTGAGGGAAGCTCTCAGGACCGAAATAGGCCGTTAACCTTAATAGAGAGCATAGTGAGTGTTAAGGCATGCTGACACTCACTCCCTTCACTCTTAGTTGTTGTTTCTTCTTCCATGTTCTCCTCTTGTCTTTTCCTCTACTTTGGTTTTGGCTTTTTCCCTTTTTTTCTTTTATGAATTTTAGTTATTATTTTTATTTTTATTTTTAAATTCAGAGATATTATATTAGATTAAATTAAAGAAAATTACCTATTAAGTAAAGTAAATAAGATTTTTTTATTATATTCAAATTATATAACTATAATTATTAATGAATTTTAATTATATAACATATAATTAAAAATATTAGGTAAAAACATGTAAACATTATATTATATTCAAAATATAAATATTAAATTATAGAACATTTATTTATTAAGTAATTAAAATAAATAATAATACAATTGTTAATTAATTTTTAATTATATTTCTTATTCCGATTCAAACTAGCCGTTATTTTACAATTGTTGTTGGAGTTTCATTCATTTAAAATGTTCCTAATCGGGAGCTTTCTATCTTAACTTATGATGAACCAATCGGGTCAAGTTCAAAACACGCGACAAAATTTGCTTGATATGATTTTCACCGAAAGATTTTATACATTTTATGGATCACGGCATGGGACCTAATATTGTCTCGATTGATTTAACGTTTACAAATGTGGGATTAAAATTTAAGATTATGAATATTACATGTTATTATTATAGGCTTATATTAAATTTTATTCAATGTTCCAAGAAAAAATAAAAAACAAAAAATTTTAAAAAAATTTAATAAATACGTAGTCAATGTTAAATCATTCAAATAAGAAATTATTTTATTGTAAGGAATGTATGAAAGGAATATTTTGTGGATATTTTAAATAGACAAGAGGGGTGAAATATTTGAAGACCAAGAGTTTATTAACATGTTTTGAAATGCATTTTAGACGAATATTTTATACATAAATATTTCCAAACGAAAATTTTTTGAGGAAATTTTTAGCCAATTTTTTTTTTTTTGGGGGGTGGGGTGGGGGGGGAATTTGTAGGGAAAACTTTTAATGATAATTTTCTGGGAATGCAGAGGGAAATTTTTCACTTTTAAGCTATACTTAAATTGGGAGAGAGTATTTGTATTATTCAACATCTTCTTGTTGAAAGTTGCTTTCCGAGAGTGAAGTTTTTCTTTTGCAACATCAACATCTTTCGTCGCTACACAAAACTCTAATGGGGATTGAGAATACAATAGAGTTTGTTCACCATGAATAGAGTCACAATTAATTTGGTCATAACCAAGGATGATGAGAAATACAATCGATGAAGGGCAACAAAAAGAACAAGAATCGAGAGTCGGGCTATTCCACTTAGTCTTAATCCTAAGGATTATGAGAGTAAAGGTGCTGAGAAGAATTTCCAGAGTCAAAATTTTGTTGTCTAATCCCAAGGGATTATGAGGGCACCAATGATGAATGGGGGAAGAGAAATCTCCCAGTCAAAATATCCACTTTGTCCTAATCCTGCTGAATGCAAGTGAGTACCACAAATGAAGAGGGAATAAAGAATTCTCAGAGTCAAAATAACCACTTGGCTCTAGACCTCCCAAGGATTATGTGAGCACCATCGATGAATAGAGGAATTAAAAGCGAATTTGCAGAGTCAAAATATCCACTGCCCCAACCAAGGGAGCTATGCAAGCACCACTCATGAAGAGGAATGAAGAATTTACAGAAGCAACATTCAACACTTCATCCTAATCCTAAGGATTAGCAGGCGAGTACCACCGATACAAGAGAAATGAAATTTTTCCAGAGTCAAAATATCCACTGCCCCAATCTAATGACTATGTAAGCACCACCGATGAAGAGGGGAAACAAAGAATTGCAAAACAAATATCCACTTCACCAATCCTAAGGATTATGTACACCACCGATGAAGGGGGATGAACTTCTTAGGTCAAAATTTCGGCCTCATCCAGGTTCTAAGGATTATAAGAGCAATCATTGATAAAGCTGGGAGACAGTTTTAGTCTTCCACAATAGGAGATTCGTAAGGTAACCACTTATTCCTAATCCTAAGGATTATGAGAGAACCAATGAGGAAAAGTGTAGTGGGATGAATAATTTCTAGTGAATGTTCAAGAACACTTAGGCTCAATCCAAAGGATTATGAGAGCACCATTGAGGAAGGGGAGGATGAATAGTTTCTTTGCAAATATAATTTTAGAGGCAATATATATTAATAATGTATTTTCTCTAAGTGAGCATTGTAAAAATTCTATGAATATTACTTATGCAGAAACTATACCATTAAATCACAATTTTTACTTCTCCTACTTATGCTGCCATTAACGTTTAAAATGTCAGAAGGTGATCGGGGGTACTTGAATAAATCTACAGCCGTATACAGATCTAAATCAATACATGTACATAGACAGTTATGTTACTAAGATTTTATAATAATTGTCCTCGGAAAACTCCAGCTGCAGAAAATCGGCCTTCAAGAAGTCAGAGGATTGAGAGACATATAGATCTTGGCAAAACAACTGGCACCTTAATGGTTAACCTGACAGAGAATTACAAGATCTTTATAAGAATACTGTTTACAGAAAACTGATTGATTTGCCACCTCAAACGAGATTTATATATAATTTAGCCTTTCACCACTAGAAACTCCCAATGCTACCAAGCCCTCCGCGAAGTCGGCTAGCCTTCATGCCTGCTGCTCAGAAGGGGTTGTGTAACCCTGCACTGAGAGATACAGCCCTTACGTCAGCTCGAAGCACCGCATAACCCCCGAAGGACGTCCCGTTACCTCTCGCATCGCTCTCTTTTGGGCTCGCGTAGCGGCCGAAACCCCTCCTCTGCTATGCAGCCTTCTCTATGTATCCTTCGCTCCCTCCGTGCCGCTTTGGTTGCGTCTCTCTACCTTCATCGACTCTTGGCTCTAGGATCGCGATCATCCCCTTAGCGCACTACCCTCGCGCTGCTCCCGGAACACTTCTCCTAGAAAATTTTAAAACCACACCTTGGGAATTACGCCTAGTCTCGGCTAGTTCGCTCATTGTGTGTGTTCTCCAACTCAGCCTTTCCTTTATAATTCTTTCTATTGGGAAACCAACTTCGTGATATAACTTTGATTTGGCTGTGCCTAAGATTAAAAGAAACCTCATCCATGTGACTTAATCTATTTCCATCACATGTTTAAAGTAATTAATTTTCTTAATTATTCATAATTTCCTAAGTTAGATTTAGGCCCCATCAAAAAAATATTAATTAATTAATTTTCTCTCAAACCCGATATGGCCTTCAAATCTCCTTGGGTCTTTCTGGGACATCTCATGTACGAGTCCTCCACAAATTTTGGGAGCTAGACTTGTCCAAGCTACTTCCCAAGAATCTACAAATATCAAACACTTCTCAGCAAGGAAAGTGCTCAGCACAATAATATTTCACCCCGAAGCTCAGATGATCTCCGGGCAGGCTCAGCCACTGCTTGGCCTACTACCCTTCATCACTGTGTTAAATGCCAAGTTTCCCATACTGAAGTACCATGAATGCTACAATTTTGACCAACGCTAGACATATGTACTCTCAAGAATTTCCTCTCATCTATTGCATCGTGTTGCCAACTACTACATTCCAGAACACAACTTGGCTGAGAAACAGCCCAAACTCTGCTCCACCTTAACAAAACAAGGAATAATGCTGGTCCTCATCACTTAAGCTCCAGGGTCGTTGATCTCGTTGTCATCTAGAGATCACAGATAAAGTTGAGGAAATTTAACATCACAGAAGGGCATCCCTCCGCGCTATCTAAACATCAACCCCTCTACCGTGAAGTGTCTCACACTTCCTGCTATGCTGTAACGCCCTCATGAAGCCACTACGCTGGCACTCGCTCTACAGCTTAGCCTACACCGCGTTGTTGAAGTCACATACCGCGTTGTAGTTGCCATGTCAGCCGTTGGCACCGCACCGCACCGGCTCCCTCGCATTCAACTCTACCTTTGCTCCATATATTATCTTTTTCACCCACTCGCTCCATAATTTGTCCGACTACCGCTTAAGGCTCAGGCTCGAATGTGATCCAAGGGTTTCACTACCTCAATATCCTACCAAAATTCTAGTTAAGCCACATATCCATGTCGCCTACTGTGGTTCATGAGCGCTCATGGCTACGTCATCTTCGTAGCCATCGCCCGCCACAATAGATTTGAGGTGCAGAAGCTTCCTTGTCCTTCTTCTTATTAGGACAATTGCCGGTGAAATGTCTTAATTCACCAGACTGGGAAACACTTGATGTTTGATAGATCATGGTTTTTCCTCCTTGCTACCTCTTTGAAGCCAAAGCCGCATCTTCTTCTTCCTTCTTCACCTTACTTGATCCTGTTGTATTGTTCTGGTGAACCTATTGTGTCTTTCGACGGAGGATCGTCTACTATTACTCATCCCGCTTGGGAAGGTTCACCACTCAAGATGCTTTGGAAAAATTCTAGTCCTTTATGACCGTATTGAGTGCAGCCTCACGATCACATCATCCTCCACTTTCACTCCCCATGGCAGACAACTAAACCTTGATCGCTCGTACAGGAAAAGGAAGGGGTTTGATTTCTTCTCCCTTGTCAATGTGAATAACTCCATCTGATTATCTAAGCATTCTCCTCCTCGAATGGATCTTTCCTTCATATAAGGAAGTATGTTTTCCACATTCATTGGCCATTTTCTTATCGCCTATATGTGTGTACATCTTAACCCCATCCATTATGAAGGCCATGCGCCACGTTTTCCGTCGATTCTCCCAGAGCTTGAATACCTGGGTTGGATGGCCAAGAATACATGCTCCCTCGCACTGGGGACAAGCCCCATGACTACCAGATTCTAGCCTCCATGTTACATGTTGACAAGTCGTCCAACCCATTCCAATCATGTATTCCGTGAGGTTCCATCCGCTGGGAAAATATATCAAAACCAATCCTTCTCTCTATGCTAGAGACTCGCCTTCAGGGTCCTTGGCAAGAAAGGCACCCTTCTCCTCTCGACAACTAACCTCCTCCTCGAGAAGTCTTCAAATCAAACGACCAATCCTCTTTGATCCTCCGATCGACAAGTATAGATTTCCTTTACCGGAAATCCTCCGAGAATTTTTTCTCCTCCATTTTCACACCAAAGTGCCTGCATCTACTGTAATTTTCCGTATATTTAACCCCACCAAGAATACTCAAGCGATGTAGCACTACTTTCGCACGATGATTCGGCCTCCACAGCTCTCAATCGTCACCCGTTTAGCCCTACGTGAGCAAGAGTCCCAGCAAGGTTCTCTGCAGTAGCAGGGGTCACAGGAGACTCATGTCACTCCGGCTCACAATTATTTTCCGTTGCGCATCTCATGGTCCCAAATTTCTGCAGCATTTAATTTATTTGATGCTCGTGCGATTCTCTATTCTTCTGTCAAGGATTCAAATTAGATCCGTAACCTTTCCCGATACCATGTGAAAATTTATGAATTTTACTTATGTAAAAACTCCGATCATGAATTACTACTTTCCTTAATTATACAAATAATAATCCTAAATATTTGTATTAAACATCGAAGTAAAAAGTTTAACATCTCACATGTATATGTCTAAACCGAATACATGCACATAAACAAAGTAATAAAGATTTTCCTGACAACTATCCCCGGAAAACTAAATGGGGAAACCGCCCTTTTGGCCGAGGGTTTATATTATTGCTAGATTCTAAGGCACAACAGGCACCTTAATAGTTAAAATCTGCATGGTGGAATTATAACAGATCTACAAAGGACTACACTCCCGAGACAAAAATGGAGGATTCACACCCTCAAACGAGATTGTAACTGTCTCCTTTCAGCCTTTCTAGAACTCTAACGCTTAACTGCCCTCTTCTTCTGATTTTTAGCCTTCTCCATGCTCCCGATCGCTCAGAGAGGGCCAACACCCGTACCTCTCAGTGAGACATTCTCAGCATGTTCCTGCTGGCTTTATGTGACAGTTCCCCTGAGGAATTCTCGCTACCTTTTCGTATCTTCCCTTTTCTCTGCCTACGATAATTAAAACTTATGCATCGCGTAACTTCGCTCCTCCGCATCGTTTGGTTGTTTTTCCTCGCCTTGCTGACTCTGTCTGCACGAGATCATCCCCTCAGTCAATACTATCCCTTCACCTGTACCAAATACTTCTAGGAAATTTCATAAAAACACAATCTGAATTCCAACTGAATTTCAATGTTCTGCTTAGGTATAAGCTCTCCAATCGACCCCAATCATTTCCTTTTATACTTTTCTCGTTGGGAAAACCAACTACCTGCGATCTAATCTTGATTCGATTCGCTTAAGGTTAAAGAAGCTGATCCATATTTAATCTATTTCATCACATGTTTAAATTAATTACCTTTAATATTTTAATTTTCCTGCTAGAATTAGGGTCCTGGTTAATTAATTTTTCAAATTAAGGAAATTTCAACCTTTCTTAGGTCTTGGAGAAGTATCACATCTACTCCTAGTCCCTCCACAAAGTTTGGGAGCTATAGCACATCCGGGTTTACCCCAACAATCCACAAATATCAACATTCAAAGACACCCATAGGGAGGAAGAATTGAACTTCAAGGAAGAATTCAAAAGCATGGACTGGGATAGGAGTGGTACCTACAAGTCGTGGTTTCAAAAGCCAGATGATTCGTCAAATTTTTCTTCAAGTGAGGATAGTACCATATTTTCCAGCAATGATGTCAAGGAATTTCTTAACGTTGAGAATGATGATAGTGTGACGTACAGTCCTAATGGTGATGAAATCACTTCTACAAAGGATAATGGAATGATGAAACTTGCAAGAAAATATTGTAACCAGGGTAGGAGTAGACCTTTTCATCAATCCAAAACATCAGCGTACAAGGGTTAGGACAAATATATATCACAAAAAGAATTTATGTCAAGCCATTTGATTTCAAGTGAATGTTGTCAAGGGATAGCTTGAAACATATGAATTTCAACTTTGCTTAGAGAAAAGCAGATATTTGTCAATGAATGAAAGTACGCAAAATTCATATTTAGTGGGTTGTATGCAATTTACACCTGGCATGCGATTATCATATCGGGAATGTATTGCCTCCGCTATGTGAAAAGTTCGTACGTTGCATTCAATTGGTAATTGTCATTTATTACAATCCAAAAGACTCGAAAATGATCCCGCATATTATTCAAAATTATGTTATAAAAACGGAGGTTGGGTCATTATCGAACAAGCACATCATGGGGAAACTGCTCAAAGCATGGAGAGTGTATGCCAACAAACACACAATACATATTCCAAATAATTTCTCGAGAAGCAATATACGGTGTTATACAAAGATTATGTTAAGCTACTAAAGGAGTTGGTAATCTTATTAATATTAATTCATATTTTTACAAGGGTAATGCTGGAAGAACAAATTTCAACAATGTTCGTATCTTTGGCGACAAGGATGGGTTGCGCATATGTGCTTTCAAAGCAAAAAGAGATAATGTCACAAAAGAGTGTATGCTTTCAAAACGTTATTTTTAAAAATTAGATAGTTATCAATAAGTAGCAACATATTTATTCATATGTTTCTTTTATTTTATGTATAGATTATGTTGTCAAAGGTACCAAGAGCATCATGAATGAGCAAACAAGAAAGTGTAGCATGTATAAACATTGAAAGAAGTATATGATTAACCAAAATAAATATTTGGGTTTTATTATTTATGGTATGGACTAAAAGAAACATTTTTCTACATTTTTTTCCGCACGCCAAAAACATTACAAGGGGAATTTCATTCAATTTCACTTGGTTGGTTTTATGTATTTAATGAGTATAGGTCATATGGCTACTTCACAACTTCAAATATTCATATTGATGCAATCAACACTATAAATATAATCCATGATGTGGTTACTCATTGGTATGGTATTCTTTCCTAAGTTTTATATACAATTAGACAATACAAGTCGTGAAAACAAAAAATCAAGTTCTTTTTGGGTATCTAAACATGCTCGTCGAATTTTGAATTTTAAAAAGATAGCTGTTGGTTTCCTTCTTCTTTAAATAATCATGACCATATTGATCAAATGTTTACTTTTTCAAGAATATTTGAGGAGGAAAGGTGTTGGGAGCCTACCATCATTAGTTCTTGAATGTATTTATTAAAATCCTACTTTCCTGAGCATATTTTTCATGTGTTGGAAGAAACTATTGACATGCGAAGGTTTATTCTAGGATCACATGAGGAGGAGAAATGCATTGGACAACTTAATGATATTAGCTTCCAAGATCAATTTCATAACAAAAACTGACTTTATAACATTTATATAGGGAAAGAAGTATTCAAATGCCGCAAAATGGGGCTATCATTAGGTTGAATTTCTGTCAGTTCCAGCTCCAATATCTATCAAAGATATTGTTATTGTTGTTACTTTTTGAAATCCATAATGCAATGAATTTATGTATTAAGATACATATGAGTACTTCCTTTTGATGTTGTTTATTCAACAGGGGAGACGCTAATAATAAAAGTGATGTGATTACAAGATCAAGCAAATGAGGATACACTTTTGAAGTCTCCATTTTTTTTCGCCACAAAATATTCCAACAACATGAGGAAACACACATTGTTGCCACTATCAGCCTTAAGCTATTATCACTCCTTCCATAGGTAGAGGAAAGAGAAATCTATATTGGTTCTAGAAGATCAATGCGGCACAACGCGGAAGCTATGGAACACTACGGTAATATGTGCAAGATGTTAAGAGTGTTTCATGATAACAAGCAGCGTTAGCGGATGAAGATCCACTTGGCTATCTATTTTGGATTTCCAAGTTTATAAAGGTCATTATCACAAAAATGAAGATATTACATTTGTTGAAGCACATTGGTATGCTACAAGTACCCACCATTCAATGGTGTGTACAAGCCGTGTAGATGGTAGTTGAAAAAATTGCGTAAAAAAAGAAAATAAAGGGAAAAAATATAAATCGTCGTCATGATGATGTCTTGTACTGGAGGATGTTGGTATACTTAGGTATGACTTCACTTAACAAAGAGGGGAACTCTTCACTTCTGAAGACCATAAGAAGAAATTACTAACGCAAACAACATCATTGGAGATGAGACTTGTTGAATGCATGTCGAGACTACACACACTTTGAACTCTGCAATGGTAAGGTATGTTGACTGTGATGGAGCACTTAGCATAAAGAGAATATTGTGATCATATTCATCTTCAAGATTTGTTATACCATCTCAAGATGTAGGTTCTATGGTGTGTCATAACCCATGTGATTGATTTTGAATAACTATCTAAGACATTTTATGCAATTGATACTATGGTAATTTGAATAAAATATTTTGATTTCTATATGACTCTTTTCATGAAGTTACTAGGCATTTCTATGTTCGTTGGATTATATGTTTTAATTATGAAGAATTCACTCCTTTAGAATATCCACAATATAACAATGAATTACAAAAATAATTTATGTTATATTTAATATACCAATGTTGATATTTTCATTAAAAGTAAAAATGTATGGAAATTAATGTTAAATTTTTAGATTATGCAAGTTATACTATGATATTATGTATTCTTAACATTCAAAAGAGTTAAAAATTTAAAATTGTATGCCTTATTGTGTGACACTTTGTTTTGATGTTGCTTTTAGGTGTTGGTGGCAATTAGATTTAAAGTTGTACTTTCTTTTTTTTTCTAAATTAGGTTACTTCTATTATATCATATAGTTCAAAAAATTATATGTCTCATCTCCTCCCAGTTGGCAAAAGCACCGCAGGGAAGACTGGCAACAAAATGAAAAAAAGGGTGCCCCAAATGAGGAAACTCAGCTTTAAGAGCAAAGGATAAACAAGCTTGCCTCCATAAAGGAAACCAAATGGACGAGTTATAAGTTTGGGATGAGTTTACAATAAGATAGTACCAAAACACCAAAGAATCTATAAAAAACCAAAGATAACCGGAGAAAAGACAAGCACCCAACAATTAAGTCAAGGAGAGCTATCATGCTTTTTAGGAGGGATGGGTGGCTATTCCTCAATCCCCCGGCAAGCATAGTTCGACCGTCCTCTCCTCTGGACACGGGGTTGTCGACGAGGAGAAACAACACGTGCATGCCTCAAGGAAGGAGAGGCCGCATGAAAGGCCGGAGGACAACGTCCTTTCCGTCCCTGCCCGGAAAGTGAACCCACATCGTCGTTGGAACCATGTCCGTCAGCTGAAGCGCCCGCACCAACGGGGATTTATTTTTGCAAGGAGAGAAGGGCCGGGGAAGACTAAATGGATTTATAGGGAATTTTTTCAAAGGCAGTCCGGTGAGCGTAGCAGAAGCAAGTGGAGAGTCAGAAGATGGAGGGACGATGGCCGAGAGGTTGATGGGGCCCAAGCACACCGGCTCCTCCAACCATTGCAGAAATTAACCCTCCTCGCCCGAGGAGGCCGAGGGCAGGGAGGCCGGGAGGGAAGCCCCCGCCCTCTCGTTCGGCGGCATCTCATCCTATGTCTTATCTGGCCGAGGTGCCAAACTTCACGGAGAAACAACCACAGTGAAAGAGGGATAGAACAGGGGTCGAGGCGTACCGAGACACCGAGGAACAAAGCCGAAGGAGAGACGAATGGAGGAGACGGGTACAGTGGTGGTGATTTAAGGGCCGGCGGGAGCTCAAGCCAAGGCAAGACGAGTAGAGTTAATGATGCGCCGGGAGGACGTTGATGGGAGGCCGGTGAGGGTGGCGGGCTGAATGTCCCATGCTCCACACGGTGGCGTTGACCACCATGCATGGCGATGAGTTGGACAAAAGCCCCGCCACCAGCGGCCCGCGCTCTCCATCTCACAATCGGGTAACTTATCCTGAGATTTAAATTTGTATTAGGCTAAGGTTTGAAAAGAGATATATTTTTTATCTTTTTTAAAATAAAAAATACGCCGAATAATAAATATTTACTTTACTTGTTCATTTTTAAAAATTGTTTAAATCATATGAATTACAATTTTTTATTGGTTCAAAGTATGTTGTTCCAAGATTTTAAAAATCCAGATTTAAAACTTGTCATTAAGCAGCTTATGCTATTATCATCTTTAATGTTATGGTTGAAAAACTACAATTTTAGGTTTACAAGCAGACATTTTATCTTTAACAAGATGATGAAAATGCTATAATACGCCTCTAAACATAATATTTTTATCTTTATAATATGTATCGTAAAATCTTTATAGCTTTATGATTTTTCAATGTCTTATTATGTTGTCTTTTTAATTCCATTGTTATAACGTGTCAAAATCTGTATTTTTTTGTCTCCAAATTCATCAACTCATTTCATTTGGTGTTTAAATCCTTCTTCAAGAAACAATTTATTTTGTAGCATAATTTAAAAAATGTTGAAATTTGACCCCGAGAAATACCACAGTTTCCAACACACTTTTCATTTTCGAGTGGTTTTTCTTATGCTATCTTTAAGCTAGAGTTCGTTTTTAGGTAATAGTTCTGCTGATCCCAGAATTTACGGTTAGGTTCACGAAGATTGAGATTATTTAACTGCATCCCAATGAATCGACAACCAGATATATTGAAAGTTATTAAATTAATCATCAAATCTAACTTGATTATTTTGGTGACTTTGTTCCACGTGCTAAGAATCACTTAATTCAGATAGAAGAAAAGGATTCATGGTTCGCTTTATTAATGGTTTTGGTTCTTGATTGTTTTTCTCATGAAGATAGGGTGAATGCATGAAGAGAAGCAGAATTTTTAAACAATGTTAAGCATTTTGAATTTTGATTCAAATAAAAGATAAATATGGAGAATTATGCTGTTGTTCCAATAATATTTTTGCAAAAAAAATTAGTGTCGTATAATGTCTCAATTTTCCATTAAATGCAATACTTGTCCTTGCAAATTTTCGCATCTTAAGAGGGGGAAATTAATGAATGCAACTTAGTCTAAATGTGTAATTAACATATATATATATATATATATATATATATATATATATATTAATATATATACCAGAACAAGTTTTTCATATTAAAATTTTATTTTTTTATGCAAAATTATATTTTTTTATTACTTTGGTTAAGTAAAGTAATATTTCAATTGCATTTTGAAGACACGTGTTCAGTAATATTTTTCGACTTTAAATCAATTTAAAAACCAAGAAATTTCTGAAGAGGACTCCTAAATGAAGATATTATGTTTTTTTTTAATTGTTTTGTATATTTTATGTTATTGATTTTTTATTCGAAATTTCCTTTGAAATTGTCTAAAAAATTTCAAGTGTTATGTTTAAAAGAAATATATGATTCTAAATAATATATATGAACTTGAAAGTATCAAACTCATATGCCATTGGATAAGGATTCTTTTCATGAATCCAACATGATAAACTTTTCCACTTTGGCGACAAATTCTCGCCCCTAAATCATGAAATAAAATGAAGCAAAGAAATTTTATTGTGGTGTTGGAAATCATGATTTTTAGACTCTCAAGAGCTCAATCATAAAGCGTAAAATGTTTGATCGATTGCTTTAACTGTGTTCCAATTTCTCAATTGGAGTCGCTAGCAAAACCCCTCCATCGAGTCATAGGTGGTTAGCCAATGGCTCGATCGAGCTTATAACTTGATCAAGCGAGTAAAACACTACCTACCACCAACCACCTACCAACTTTTATTAATTTCATTTATGTAAAATAATATGACTAAGGCTCAATCGAGCCTCCGTCAACCAAAAATAGTCTAAATTCGAATGTAAAAAAATAACATCAAACATTCATTCATGTAGAACAGATCATGAAAATTACACAAGGATTCAAAACATGGGAAATTGGATATTTAGATCCATAAAGGTAGGAATTTATCCAGAGGAAATGCGAGAAAAACTAGAGAAAGGATGAGAAAAAAATGCCAGACGTTGAGAATATCACGCAATTCAATAAATCTACGCAAATACAAGTAATTCAATTCTGTCTCATCATTCATGAGACTAGAAGGTATTAACAATCAAGTGATCTATTAAGTAGCACTGATGTGTCACCGTCTAATTCTGAATTCCTCGATCGTGGTGATATATTAGACACGATGAAGATGTAGTCCTCGATGTTTACAAAAACAAAAGGTCAACGCATGTGCATTAGGAAATATGATTGAAAACCAAAAAACAAATAGATAATGAAGCAGTAAAACTAAGATAAACTAAGCCTTGAAAGTAATACCATGTAGTTAAAAATTGAGATGTAAGAACAACTAAAGAAAACTACTTGAAACCATGCAAATTATTGAAAACTAATTGAAACCATGGTTTATTGGACTTTTCTTAAACTACTTGAATGAAAATTATGAACCACCTTTGAATTGTAATGGTTTAGGATAACCCACAAAAACTAAGGATGTGTTTATCCAAAGAAAACCATTGTAACACAATTTCCATATATTATTTACATGAATTACAATTCATGGTCATTTATTTACAAGAGAGATTAGCAAAAATGGTTGTCACATAGGTGCTCTAAAACCTATAAACATTAGTTTGATTAATGATTTATATCCTTGTAGGAGTTAAAAGAGAGAATGTGTCAAGATCTAGAAGGAGCAAGAATATCTCTCCTTCCAATGTGCATCTTGAGAAGACATTCTTTCTTAAACATGTATAGTTCAACATTAAATTTTCATAACATTCATCATCATATATAGAATTTAATGGTTCCTTGAATCCTAAATGATGATCCCTACTTTGAACTTGAACTTATAACAATATACATTCATTGTTGATAAGACCTCGAATCATCTTCCTTGTTCTTTAAATCCACTAAAACCTCTATCTCGTGATTTCTTTTTGTTTCCTTATCAACAATTTCATTGCCTTTATCATACTTCTCATCCCACATTTCTTCCAATTTTTATTTGGAATTGTGAAATTCTATGTAGTTATGATAAGTTCTTCCTTTAAGAAAGTTCTTCTCACTATTGTTTTATGGTAATTTTGGTTATACGTTTTAAAATGCTAAATGATATGGTGTTTATAATTAATAAAAAACATTTCTAACTAATTTGATTTTGTATAGTAGGATTTCACATATTAAAATACTCAAAAGCTAGTTGAATAGGTTACTTATTGTATCATGGAGTGTGTATTTATGTACTGTATGGTTTTTTAGTCACAAATTATCTTATAGTTTATTAAATTTGTATAAATTTATAGATATAGATTTTGTTTTCTCTCATGAAATAAACTTGGTCCTTCAATTTGGTAATCACTAGCTTGATTCTTCAAGAATCTCCCATTCTCTCAAATTCAAAAGATTCTCCATATCATTAATTCCCTCTAAAATATGTATTTAGAATTCCTATATAAGAATTTAAAATTAATTTCTATTAGCCTTTACTTCAAAAACCTTGCAAATAATTACACAATATCTTCTTCATCAATTTTAATAAATCTTCATCCTCTTCTCATTTTTGAGTCACTCTCTTTAGCTTCTTTGGTAAACTCTCCAAATATTCTAATTTTATTCTTAACACCTATTCTTTTGTAATTACTAAAATCTAGTTCATTCTCTTCTCACAATCTCTTTTACTTGACCTTGGATTTAAATAATTGAAATGTTTGGTAAATGAGATATATGAACAAAAATATAATACCATCCTTGTTACAGTAGGGATCACTTTTAGTTTTAGATTTATATATTCTTTTGAATAAATGGAAAAGTGTTGCTAAGAAGAAGCAATTTTGAAAAAGGTCTTGAAATGCTTCACTTGGTAAATGTGATTTTTTGTGAAACCAAACAAAGCTTCAAGCCTAATTTCACTAGTAAAATTTTGATATTATATCTAATAGATCACCTTTATTGCACACCCTTCAATCCTATGCCCAAATGGTTTTCAAGTTTCTTGAGGCAAGCCCTTAACTGTTGTAAGGTTAAGTCAGAAGGTTAGCTTGTGACTTAAAAGATCAGATCAATATCAAAACAAACAAACACAAGAATAGATGAAAAGAATAATTCTTAGTCAAATCAGGAATACTTGACGACAGTAAAAGACAAGCTCATGTGGACAGAAGGGAAGGCTCCAAAATCAAAGCACAGGAAAAAATTTGGAGGGTGGTTGTAATAGCTACAATAGTTGGCGACACACTGGTAGAACTCCATCTCTCTATATAGGTCTTGTCTCATGCAAAACCGGTCTAACTCTTTAGGAAGTATTGTTTAGTTCAATAATCACCGCAACTTCTTTACTTAGCTTGAGTTAAAGATATAGTCCCTACCATTCTCTTCATCGACGACACACTTAACTAAGCTAAGTCAAACTAAGTTGTTTCAATTAGGATGAGGAGCATCAGGGGAATTTTGAGGTCTAAAATGGGCCTTCGAAGAAAATTATAAAATAATAGTGGAAATAATCAAAATAATATTTGATTATATCATCAAATTTTAGAGGGAAAAAAGAAAAAACTACTTTTTCAACTATTATTTTCAACTTATCTCCTTATGGGTTTACTCAAATTTTGAACGGGAACACTCATTGTATGCATGATTTGCTTCTCCATTCAAGGATTACCCATGTTGCATAATTTTGATGGACCTTTCTACATGAAAAATGAGAAATACATGAAAAAACGTGATTGCAATCATGTTTTTTCATGTATTTCTCATTTTTCGTGTAGCAGAGTCCATCAAAAGTATGCAACATGGGTACTCCTTGGATGATAAACTAAATTTTGCATCCAATGAGTACTCCTGCTCGAAATGTGAGTAAAACCTTAGGGAGATAAGTTGAAAATACAAGTTGAAAAAGTAGATTTATTATTTTATTATTTTTTAATCTTTTTTTATTTTTTACCCCAAAAATGGTGAATCATCCCCCATGGTTGACATCATCATCTTGAATCCTATTGGTTCTTATAAATTTTATTTTGGTTGTACATTTTTCTCACGAGGCCCATTTTAGACCTCAAAAGTTCTCTAATGTATATAAGTATACAAGAAAAAGAAGTGTCATAGTCTTAGTTTTCATCTCTAGTGTTGCTCTGCTACTAGCAAGCCAGGGCAATACCCTGGCGGAGTCACTTTAGGAACACAAACATTGATCCGTTGCCAACGAGCCTGGACAAAACCCTGATGGAGTTGCTTGCTTCACCTCCCTGCGCAGGAAGCCTTTCTATGCATCAATTTTCCAGAGCAATTGCAAGGCAAGCTCGTTGTATATACTAGTTCTTTATAACAAAGTGAAATATGGAATGAAGAAAAGTGATTTCAGTAGTAGTTTAAAAGCAATTAAGTATTCTTAAACCAGACATCAGAGGAAAAACAATTAAATTGTAAATACAACCAGACTTAAGATGCTCTATGCAACAAATCTTAATCTTCAGATTTCTGTTTTACAATTATAAAATGAAACATTGACAGAAGAAACATTGGGAAACATTAAATATAGTAAGGAAAAACATCACCAGGAAAACACAACACATGAATCTTGCAAAATAGTCTTTTATATGGATGCTCCAGCTCCAAAATTACAAATGCTCCAATGAGAAAAAAACTTAAAATCTAGGGTCCAACCCCTAATACTAAATAAAAATGAAATATTTAAACTAATTCCTACTAATTTCCATATCAACAAAGGAAATCTGCTATTTATTACAATGGTAACTGATTATTGACAATTGTGACCACTGTGTGGACATGTTAAAACAGTCTTGACAGATGGCTAAAGTCTCCATAAAGCTGTTATTGAGTGTTGTAGTGGATTTTTGTGCTGGAAGATCTGAGGTTGATATGTTATATTGATACACTTGGTCTGCGGAATTGAATGATAAGCTGAGTTGGTTGTCCCACTATCATGCGGAGATGTCACCCTTCCTGATAGTCACATAATTTCTCCCATTCCTGTGGATTCAGAATTTTGATTCTAATCAACCTTTTGTATATTTCATCAGTCTCTGTATACTTCATGAATGTTGGCTTTAGCTGGAAAATTTGTTTGATTTCATGTTGTATGAAAATTTCATTACTCAGAACTTCATAGAAAGCCCTCCCTGTCATAGTGTTCTTCATATTGGCATGCTTGGATGCATCCTTGGAAATATCAATGAGCTTCTTTACATAATCTAGCTTAGCCATAAGCTTGTCATGTATCAAAAATAAGGAAGGTAATCCTTTTTTGTTCAGAGATTCAATCTTGTTGAAAAATCTACTTACTATGATTTGAAGTTGATGACACTTTTCTTCCACCTATGTAACCAAACTCTTCTTGTTTAGCACTTTCTTGACTTCAAGTATGGTTGTTGTCCTGTCTTCTACTCCAAGGGGTTCCAATTCAAAACTGCTTTTGGAATTTAGAAATTTGATGATATTGGTAGTAGTTTCAAGCTTATCTCCAAGATTATCATTTGCCTTTTCTATTGCAACACTTACTAGATCAATTAGATCTCTCTGCTAAAAAATTATCTGGATAGATGGCCATATCTCATTCATGGAGTCAATTATATTCAACTAGATGATTTCTTTGACTCTTCCTACCATATTCCCAATTGAAGACTCTTGAAGAGACTTCTATAGACTCTTTGTCAATTTCTTGTTTATCTGCAACTTTGTAGCATGTGCTGAATCATTTCTCTTTATCTGATCTTGTAGGGAATTGACTGGGTCTTGCATTTTTTTGATTTGTGTTGTCTGTAAAGACATGTTTTCCATGGCCTTAGCTAACTGCTCAGTGCCTCCACTTGATGTACCTGTAGTTGTGGTTGTTTCTGACTGAATGACTGCAAGAGGGACTGCTTGCAATGGAATCATGGCTTTAGATGCTTCTTTTGCTGCTTCCTTTACTACCTATTTTATTGTTTTTTATTTCTCTTTTATCAATTTCTCCATCTCATTTTCCATTTGAGTATAACCTTAGGGAGATAAGTTGAAAATACAAGTTGAAAAAATAGATTTATTATTTTATTATTTTTTAATCTTTTTACTTTTTTACCCCAAAAATGGTGAATCATACCCCATGGTTGACATCATCATCTTGAATCCTATTGGTTCTTCTAAAGTTTATTTTGGTTGTACATTTTTCTTAGGAGGCCCATTTTAGACCTCAAAAGTTCTCTAATGTATATAAATATACAAGAAAAAGAAGTGTGAGAGTCTTAGTTTTCATCTCTAGTGTTGCTCTGCTACTAGCAAGCCATGACAGTACCATGGCGAGTCACTTTAGGAACACAAACATTGATCCACTGCCAGCGAGCCTGTACAAAACCCTACTAGAGTAGCTTGCTTCACCTCCCTGCGCAGAAAGCCTTTCTATTTCGACCTTTATTTTATTTTTATATTTTTTATATTTTTTGTTCATAGAACTGTGCAAATGAACTTATTTATTTCATGGGGCGGAAGAGGGATCCCGACTTATTGAGAGCATAAGAGGTTGTCCCTCAAAGAAGGATATTTATATATACCTCTGACACACTTGTTAAGGTTTTCCTCCCCTCCTTACTCTACTCGACTTAGTTGGAAACGAATAACCAAAATTTGTAAAAGACCGATTAGAGTAGGTGCTGCTATCTATAGATTCAAGCATCGTGATTCAACTGCGGTTCTCTCTGAAAAAAATGTATTTTCCATCAGAGTATCATTGACTAAAAGATGCAAGATTCACATAAAGAGAGGGAATAAATAGATAACCAAGCGTTGATAGTAACACAACTTCCTCTTGTACTTCGCCATGCTTTCTTTGGAAACCAAATACGGTCTCATGCGGAAGCTATCCTACAACTGAAAAGAAATGAAAAGAAAATAACATAATAGAAAGTAAATTACAACAAAAAAAAACAAGTAAAAACAAAACAACAAAGAAAAAAAAAACTACTCCTAACCTAACAGAGAATAGGCTAGGCATATGTGAAATGAAATTTCCAGTGTAACCAGTGATGTATCAGTTGGCATATATGGGCAAGGGAATACATATCAAGAAAGACATCCATTAATAATCATAATAAGAAAGATAAGACAATACATACCAAGATTATCGAAGTTTGATAATGCATGCAAAAAAGTAAGAAATAAATGCACATGCAAAGCATTATGTGGATGTATTGTGGTGTCCCAACACACTACGACTCAAAGACATGCAAGAAAAAACTTTCAAACTGCGGAACAAGGTGAACATGAAGAAATAAGAAAAATTTTGATGCCTCTAAATCCGCTACAACAACATGTGGGGATGACCACCCGGTCCAGACCTTAAAGCAGTTTCTTTTCTGTTTGGAATGGTGGTTCTGACTGGTTTAACTAGGTCTAGTTACCTTCTCTCAATCTCCGTTGGTTTAATATATAACTTTTGTCTATCAATGGAGAAGAGACATCAGATCATCCCTCTTGTTGATCAGGCAAGAAAGTGATCCTTAAGCTAATTTGGGGCTTAGCCAAGCCACAACTAAAGTTTTCCCTATTTTAGAAGAGGACTTCTAGTAATGTAGAATTAAATCTAAACGCAAAAATTATTCTAAAATGCAAGCACAAGGAACTTTATCCTAATTCTATCTCAATTAGGCAGATATAAATCTAACCCAACAGAGAGAAATATATTTAAATGATTGGGATTTAAATATGTCTGACTTATAATGAATATCAAGCTAACAAAGTAGTTCATTAGTTGACATTATGTATACCAAAACACATTCTATTCACAGACCTCTTAACTGAAATAATCAACCAACAACATTTGAGAAGTAGTTCATAAAATGATATTGATTGTTAAATCAATAATTCGAATAATTTAACAATAATATGAGGAAATAGTTCACAATATAACATTGTTTGTTATATCAATATTAAAAGACATATTTATGAGTAAATAGTTACTCAGAAATCAGAATTCAACCAATAAGAGCAGAGAAAAATAATAACATATAATTGAGACACATTACTCATATCGACAATAGTGCACAAATATGAATAAAATAACACATTCCTTCTATCATAAAATGAAACCAGTATTTAAAACAACAGTATTGGAAATATCAATTTATTGAATCCATTTCTCTGGCTCTGGTCTCCAAGAGTCCTTTACAATGCTTGAACTTATGTTTTAAAACTAGAGCCGCAATAGTACAAGCTTCGTTCTCCATACATAATTCAACATGCAAAGGAAAAATCCTTAATAATCCCAAAATCTGAGTTTTCTCTCCTCTACCCTACAACTCTAAATCCTCTATACAATAGTGTCTTCAAGAATTCCTGAATTGCAGAGAAGAAGAGCTCTTATTACATTCTACAATATGTTATTTATAATATTTACAAAAGAATTTAAAATAGGGAAGTTTGTTGAAGAATAAATCTGCTCCATCAATTTTCATTGGGCCAAAATCTCATTCTTCTCTTGCTGGAGCATTCTCATTGATTGAAATTTTCTCTTTTCATCTTTTCAATAGTTTCCCTTCAAAGAAAAAATCCAAAATTAACTGAAAATGCAAAATCAAATCAAAATACCGAATCTGGAATAAAATATATTCAATCAAACTTAGTTAAATAATTAAATGAAAAGGATATCTGAGTTTTCAATTGATGCCTGTGGTGATCTAATTGGCCAAGAAGAACATATACGAATGGATCTGGACTCAGAAGAAGCTGTGGGAAAATGAGAATGCAGAAAATCAAACTCAGAAATTGATTTTGTTTAAAAATTCGGAGCTTGATATTTTGCTGATTTTTAGACCCATTAAATGATCAAATATGGTAATGAAACCACTTCAAAAATGTTATCCATGATTTTATCTTTCCAATGAGTCATCTTGTGCCTTATTTGGCCAAGTAAAACTCAATCTATGAACTTCCAAAGTTAGTATATTAAAATTGCAAAAATTTTAGAATTTCTGCTTCTTAATCTAAAAATCAAAATTTTTTAATTAAAAGTTTAATCCTAAATTAAATTATAATTTTTAATCATTTAATTGTAACTAATGAAAAATTAAATTTCAAATTAATTATTAACATAAATTAATTAATATAAAAAAAAATTTAAAATAAAATTAATTAAAATAAAATTATATTATATTAGTTTTATAATTATATTTAGAGAATTAAAGGAGGAGAGTGGAAGGTGACATCATGGAGGGTGAAGTGAATGGTGGAGTGGAATGAGGTGAGGATGAGGTCACGGTGTTGGGAGGAATAAGGAATGAAAAAAAAAACAAAGTATTAAATTTTCTTACTCCATCATATTTTTCCAAATCGTAAGATCGCAAGGTTTGAAATGAGGTGCTTTAGAAATATGTGATATGTGATATTGCATATTTTATTGTATCGCAAATTTTGATCGCAATAATTTTAAAATTGCAATTTTATTTTTTAGAGTGCATTTTTATTTTGGCATTTTTGAAATTGGGATTTTTCGAAGGAAAGAGGTAATGTGAAGTGGGTCCCACTTGGAATTAAAAATCCTACAAATTGGATTACAGTTACTTTGCAATTTTGGAGTTTTGGGTTTCGTAATTTTGTTTTAAAATAATAAATTGGAGTAAACTACCAAGATCCCAAAATGTTTTTCAACCGTTTTGCAATTTGGTCGGGTCATTTTGTAGGACCATTAGTGGGAAAATGAAAAATGAAAATATTAACCAAAAGTTTAATGTTTACACTAAATGCATTATTGAACTAAATTAGTTTTAAAAATTGGAATATTGGTACATTTTATACATTTTTTAACTCATGCGACACAAATGATCAAACTTCAAAAAAATTCCATTTACAAACCGGTTGACCAAATGAGGTGAAACAAGTATCGATGGAAAGCTTGCTAGAAATATAATTCAATGAGACTGTCATAATAGAAATCCGATAAAAATGAAAAATGACAAAATTGTAGGACAGTAACTTAATGAAAATCATAAAAGGTGCTTAGTCAAAATTTAATGGAAAGGGTCCCCAATATTTGAAGTAATGAGGGGTGTTGGGTTTTCCCCACAACAATGGTGACACACTGGGAAGAACTAGTTATCTCTCGTTAAAGAAAATGAACTTTAATTTACCCAAAGGTTAAAAATAATGAAAATCATGAAATCGTCTAATAGTAAAACATTTCCATATGTCCCACATAAATATATTAAATAATATGATTTTGTAAAGATAAGTACTTAAAACAGACTCGAGTAAAAGTGATGAATCCAAATTTGGGAAAATTTTGTTTTAAAATTTCCTCATATGAAGAATAGAAGAAGGTATAGATAGGAGTTTTTGATAAAGCATATATCCATTTTATGTTTGGTCTATGACATCGCTTCGCTGCCACCGAGCCTGAACAATACCCTGATGAAGTTGTCTTTTATGCCATACAAGCCTAGTCCCGCTGCCATTGAGCGTTCATAGCCCCGACGGGTTTCCTTGGATTTCTCATGCTTCCTCTTTCAATCACCTTTTTGATAGTGCATTTGCGAGCTTTTAGTTTATGATGTATTTAAGTGAAAGAGGTGGGATGGTAATATAGATTTATGTTTAATGGACATAATAGTTTCATAATGTTGACTCCAAATTATTTCCCTGTAACTATCAATCAGAGGCTTTTATGTGGAGGGGTGGCAGGGATTCATTGTATTAAACTCAAATCAGTTCTTTACTTGAAAAAGTAAACTCGGTCACTTAGAAGGGATGTGTTTTCCTCTATGAAAAATATTTAAAGCGAAATGGTTTTATGGTTCCATAAAGATATGCCTTAAATGATAAATGAAATTCACTAAAATAAATAGAGTAAAAGATTTCCCATGTATGTCAATCGTTGTTAGGTAATAAAAAGTCATTTCACATCAATTATGGAAAAGTCACCAAAATCAAAACAAAACCGAAAGCAAAAGGAAAATAATTCCTAAACTAAAGTAAGAAAATAAATCAACAAACAAAAATAAAAATGAAGAAGGCGAAATGTAAAAGAAAAATCCAATTTTAAAAAATGAACTCCAACAAGACTAGTTATACAAATGTATCAACAAAAGAAATAAAATAAAATAAGCATATGTACGTTCCTTCCTATGTTGAGATTTTTTATTTTTTATTTTTTATTTTATTTGTATCATCTTGCAGAGTTATCAGAAATGAGGCACTCAAAATGTAATAGCAGTGATGATAGATAATATGTTGAATGAAAAATCTCTGTCTGCTGCAAATTTTCCTCTTCAAGGTAAAACCTGCAAAAATATATTAACCATTTTCTAATAAAACTAATGCTTTAAATAAACAAACTAGATATCCAAAAAACTCCCTAGTTTCATTGATTTGTTGAGGATCATTATTGCTTCTTTCAAGAATCTCAAAGCAAACTGATAAAAAGAGAATGAATTTTCAAAACTGATCTGAAAGTTTCATGAAGACCTGTAAAAACAGAGTTCAAGATCTACAAAATCTAGAAAACAAAACTGAAACCAAAAGTTAAATAATGAAAATAAATGAAAGTCGGCACATGAGACTTACCATTGGAGAATTGCATTTAATCTTACCTGAGAGAGATGATTTTCTCCAATACAAGTTAACTTCTTCTTTTAATAAAAATTGGAAACATGAAGGAGTTGAATTAATTGAAATCTCATTTACCCAAAACCATTATTAATTGAATTTAAACTAAAACAAGAAATAAACTAGAAGAAAACAATGTTTCATGTTCAAGGAATCGGTAATAAATCACTTCCACAAGAAATGAGGATGAAGATATGCTTATTTATGAATTGCAGCGATGAATGTTCTCTTTGCTTCTTCCATTCTGAATTTATATCAGTCCCAATATATTGAAGTTGATTCAAAATCCCCAATAATGTAGCAATTATGTATTATTATTATTATCCAATTTTAAGGTCACGCCTAAGCCAAACATCAAATTGGTGTATGAGACCCCCTTGTTTGTGGGACAATGGACCCATCTTCACGCAGCAATTTGACTGCTAAGTCTACGAAGGCATACATTCTCTACCCCCCTCTAGTTTTGAATCTGTGACCTCTTAGGAGGAAACACATGCCCTTAACCATTAGGCCCACTCAAGCTGTATATGAAGAGGACTTGAATTTTTATATGATAAGTATGGAGTGATGTATCAAAATAAAAGAGAATTAAAATATGAATTAACCAATGGTTTATTATCTTTACCTGTTCCAAATTCCTTACAAGTGAAGGAGATTGCCGAGAAGAGTAAAAGAAGTCCATGTACATACACAATGAAGAATGTATATCCCTTTAGTCATAAAGTCATCCCTATGAACGAATACTTGGATTTGGAAAAAATTATGATTAAAATACATCCAATTTTTGGACCACCATGATAACATGAAAGTAGCATATATATTCAAAAGATAATCAAACGAGACTTCTTGTAGACATAGTGAAATATCATAATGAATTGATCAAGGACCTGTGAATATTCTTAACCCGGTTTTCTGAAGTTCTAAGTTTCTGAGAAAACCAAAGCAAAATATAAGAGCTCAAGTTTTTCAAAAGTATAGATAGACAAAACCTTGATAAATAAAGATGTTGCTTGATAATGTTTTCGATGAAATTTGTTTTCATAATTTTAATGAAATTTCGCCTTCAATACAAGAAGTCTCGGTATTTAGAATATTAAGGGCAACAAGACTTAGATAATCATTTTGTAAGAGTCTATAAAATAACTACAATGACTTTCATTCCAATAATGAAAAAAATTGAAGTTTTGTAAAATGATTGCAAGAGCACTTACATTTACCATTAAAATAATTTTCAAGGAGAGGGATTCAAGATTTAATAAATATGAGAATAAATCAAGTGTCAAATATCTCAAAATCCTTTTCTAAAGCCAAAATCAATTTTATAGAATTCTGAAACCAGAAAATTCCAATGAAGATAGTAAAATAGGGGTCATTTCCTTTGCTAAATATGATGGAAAAGATAGTGGAAAGACAAGGAAATGTGAAGTTCGAAGAAGTAAATATTAGAATTTGTTTTAAATTCTTCCGATATAATACAAACCTAAGAGTCTGATAAGCGAACAACTTTGAAATTTTGAGGAAAATATCGAAAATGGAAAAGCAGAGGATCGGGATTCCAAAATTCATCAATTAGAGGCTCTAAATCTCTTCAGAAGAAATGAATATAACTAAAGGAAAAATAATTTGGCAAGTGTGATGCAATGGTTCAACTCACCTGAGAAAATGGTAAGATTTGGAACAAGCATAGATAAAATCACGGATAAGATCATTCACTGCAAGCGTTATTATGCAAAATTTCCTTGGTTTGTAGCAAATTAAAGCAATAACAAGCATGAGCATTTCATTCCAGCTAGACCAATGAGAGGCAGAATATGAAATCGTGCGTTCACATAGACTTTCGTATAGGTCAACGCCTCACCTAATATTTCGCATCACAAGTTTCTTATCATGCATAAATTAAAATTTGTGACTTTCACCCTTGTCGATATGTGATTGAGTGTTATATAACAGTTAAACGACAATGATAGAGAGGCATATATCAGCATTTATCGCATCAGAAGATCTTAAGAAAAATATTGATTTGAGTTTGGTGATGCGATATGATTGTTGTGATGGCAAAGTTTCGATATGAGCATGTGCGATGGGAAACTACAACGAAGTGATTGTGATATCGGAGAATAGTCATATCAAATATTGCAGCAGAGTTATCGAGATAGGAAACGCAAATATTATTTCTTAAGTATAGCGGGAATGCTAGCAAAAGTCGATGTGGCTCAATGGGGGGACCGCACGATTTTATAAGAGATCGGCGATCAAAATGTTTGAGCACGGGACGTAACATTATTGATATGTTGATATGCGATAAAGAACAGACCTCATAGTTTTTTTTATATGGATTTAATTTCATATCGGATTCGGGACATCGAAACCTTTAAACATATTCCCCTATCAAAATTGTGATTTATCAATGGACGTGAAATATTTCATAACTGAGTTTAAATGTAGGATTGGGTCTGAGGTTGTGTGGACATCGCAATTTTTAGCGAAGTCATTTTATCGAAGAATCAGCGAGAAGGAATATCGGGGGACTTGCATCAGAGGTTTGTTATCGGGAAATCGTAAGAGTTGCCTTCGATCAAATATTGTGATACAGATGATGCAATATCAGAAGGAAAGGTTCATTCGAGATCAGAGGGAGTGGGAATATCAGGGGATTAGAGATATTTGGAGTATGTTCATTTGAGAACCTCTGATATGAGAATTGTGATATTATGATGTGCCATATATGGGGTTGATGATTTCTTCAAGTATTTAATTCAGAAAGAAAGCGACTAATTTAACTTTGTTTTTAAATAAATAACCCTTTAATAATTTAATTACCTGTCGGAATATCTGATCAAAAATTAATTTTATCATAACTTTTTTATGAAGAGAGTTATAAAATTTAATGATCTAATATGATTCCTCTGATAATTTATTAAGACTTATCAAGATTTCAATGAATAGAAGAAAAATTAGATAACGCTTAAATTTTAGATGAAATCATAAATACTTCCCTGAACATATTGCAGATTTGAAAATATCTGGCTGCTTGCTTATCTCAAGTCTTCATAATCAAGTCAATGAAGACCTGCAAATAAAACAAAATAGAAATAAGAAACAACCTTTGAAAAAGGTAAAACTAACAATAGATGAAGATGAACC
This sequence comes from Pinus albicaulis, assembly GCA_034641835.2. Lineage (NCBI taxonomy): Eukaryota > Viridiplantae > Streptophyta > Pinopsida > Pinales > Pinaceae > Pinus > Pinus albicaulis. Next base: position 169,855 of record JAXQQM020091355.1, read on the forward strand.
TGTAAACTATGTACCTGGAAGAAAATTGACTGTAAATTTTACCTCATGAATCTTAATTTTATCCCATGTTCAATATCATCATTTATTTAGTAAATATTGGAAAGTAATGATTTTTTGAATTGCATCATTTCCAAATTTACATTAGAGGGAAAAAGTGGTGAAAATGAACTCTTCATAAGTACTCGTGAATCAAAGATTGCCAAGCTTTAGCTATTCTTTGGAATTTATTCGTATATGATTTTAAAGCAATCTTGTCATTGTATAGAGTTTTGCAAAACCAAAACATTCGAGGAGTTCATAAGCTTTTGGTATTTTTAAATCCACTTTGTGAGAAAATGAAAGGGATGCCAAGAAAACTTTAGATTTATTACTTGCTTATTAAAAATCTGAATAATAAAATAAATGAAAATAGAAAAGAAAATGAATATAAATGAATATATTTTTATTTCTAACTTAATGAAGGAAAATGACTAGGTATAGTCATACTTCCAATGTAACCATTATTTCATTCTAGTTCTTGTATGTATATACATGTCAAACATTAGCGACAAGAGCATAAATATAATTAAACTAAGAAAACTAAATCTGAAAACAGAATGTACATTTATTGTTAGCAGCTTATTTACAATCACCTTCTTTTGAAATTTCCTTTCCAACTGAATTTCGATTAGATCATAGAAATATGGATGGATTTCCATTATTGAATGGGAGAGGTTCAAAAGAGAAGATGACAAGCCAGATTGTGGAAATAATCTTTCAAAAACAATGGCTTGTATGATTTTGTTAGTGTTATGTTCAAGTGTTAAATTATTAACGATATTTGGTGAAAGAAAATTCTCCAAATATTTTTTGAATGAATCAATGAAAAACGAATGGAAGTCCGATAGATCCAACAGAATATTATTAATTGAATTATATTGTTGGTCATATTCTGAAAATACACTCTCTTTTTGGCATTGCTTTCGAGAAGAAATAAGTAATTCATGAGAAATGAACATAAATTGGAATTGGAAGAGAAATAGCTCTTGATGTTTACGATTATGATTTGAAACTTCATTTTCCCATTTAGGCATTATATCAATTGAGTGTTCAATACTAAATTTCTCAATATGCCAGCACAAAGTATCTAAAAATTGAAAACTGAAAACTGAAAATAAATCTGAAGTTAAACAAAATAAATGGCGAAATAATAACAAAATTGAATCGTAGTTTACAATAGTGTTACAATTATTGTTACAACACAATTGGGACTAACTTGAAGCAATTTCCTCTTCACAAGAATTGGGCAGAATATGTAATTAGAATAATTGTTGATACCAACTTGTGAATTCGAGAGAGGGTTATGACTATAAATAGAAATGCGAGCTTGATCGTCATATAATCATAGATTGGAATGGTTTCTTGAATGTTGAAATCATGAGTATGATTAATTATTTGAAAGTGAGAACTATTTGAAACAATTTCTAAATTAAATTGTTCTTCATTTTCACATGTGATTCGATTTGATCATGAGGATTCAATTGTGAAGAAGATAAATCAATATCCTCAATGTCAAAGTAACTATCATAAATGACCTCATGACATTCATTAGAATTCCCTTCGATCTCAGCTAATGTATCAAAACAAGAAGGAATATTGATCTCATGTGCATTAATGCCAAATGAATGATCAATAATTAATTCTCTATCTTGATAAAAAATAATTGGTAATTCATTTAGATAAACCTCTATGTTTTCTGAAATATCTTTAAAGTGAAGAGAGGATAATTTGCTATTAGAAAAATTATTAGGATAAAGGGAAAAATATGAATCTGAAACAATGCATTTGAAAATGTCTCTATTTGAGAACTCTTTTGCATTTTCTTCATTGAAAAATTTAGATTTAATATCATTTACTTGGCTACTTTTGATTTCTTGAAGAATGTTGCTTTGCTATCCTGAATTTGGCATTTGCTTATCGTAAAAGAATTCAGAAATTTGTACAGAAAATTGTGTATTATTGGAAAATTTAATCGTTGCTTGTACTTGCCAACTTAAGTTCTGATTTTCTGATTCTAATGCACACTGATTTTAAGATTTCAAAGCAGTATCTTCTTCAAGATTGTTGCTAGTATCTTCTTCTGGTTAATTAGCGAAATTTTCCAAGCTTTGCAATATTGGTTAATTAACATGATTATCATTAATATTGTAAGAGATGTGTACTAAATTTAAGAATTTATCATACATGACTGAAGCCATTTCATCATGATTGGTATGCATCTCTATGTTGGAATTATCAATTATGTTAATAGAATGGCGAGGAGATTGAGAAAAGCTTGAAATAATTTCACATGGATTATGAATAGGAGGAAGAGAGAAAATGTGTTCAAACCAATCTAATAATTCCTCTTTCGAAGGTTTGTATTTAATTTTAAATTTTAAATAATTTAAATGAAATCTAATGGTAAAATCAATTAAAGACTCACTTTCAAACCTTCATAGATCTTCAATTTCGTCACATACTTGTTCGTAGTCATAGCCATCAAATTTAGAAAGGAACATTGTAATAATTTGATCCAAGCTATGAATTGAGGCAACTGGAAGTGATTGACACCAGCTTTTGGGTTTTGCCAAGAATGTAAGAGTAAAAATCATGCATAAAATACCTTCATCAATTTCTTGAAAATCAAAATTTGTAAAATTTTGAATAAATTGAAAGGCATGATCAAAAGCAGAAGAATTTAATCTAAGTATGAATGTTAGTTTTGTTGTGCTAATTTCATTTTCAGATTTATAATTTATTTTTTGATCTAATGCTTGTTGTACATATGTTTCCTTGTTTCTTATGTGTGTCAAACGGGTAAATTTACTGAGTTTTATGAGTGAATTCAAGAGCTTAAATTATGAAAATCAAATGTTGAACATCAGCAACATAAAGAACAATAAACCATCATAATTGATCCATTAAAACAGATTTTTGATGAAGGAGTTCACCCCTCCTGGGCTACATCTCTTTGGTCCAGCTTCCATGGCTTGGGCCTCTATATTAGCTCAATAGTATAAAAAATATTGTTTTCATGCATCAAATGCTCCTGAAACATACTCCAAAGAGTTCAGAATGTTGAAATCTATCAGAAATGACTATTCATTCCACTAGTAGAAAATGATGAAATTAGTGACCAGGTGACTAAAAAGTTTAGTCACCACAACTTTTCCAAATGAAATACTACCAAAAATGACCAATCTTAAGTGCCCCAACTAAAAGCAACTAACATAAGTGACTAATTTAGTCTCGGGTTAAAATGTACGACTAAATAATAAGTAATGCAACTAAAAATGACTAACGTGAATAACTAATTTAGTTTAAGAACAAAAATACGACTACCTAAAAAGTACTACAATAATACAGATTAGTCATTTATGTTAGTCATTTTAATTATGTCAATTCAACAATCTGAACTTACAAGTGATAGGGGATTCAAAAGTTGTTATAAATTAGCTGAAAGGTTATACTTTCTTGAATGTTTCTTTATTGGATTAATAGATGATTAGAGTTATAGAGTTGATTAGAACCTTGAAGCTTATATCATTTGATCACATTCATAAGGAATTAAATTCAAAGGCTTAAAACTGAGTCAAATACATTATGATTTTGTGGGGTTTTAGCGGTGTTGTTACATACCATGGTTGATTATTGCACTAGATTCATAGAGACAATGATTTTATTAATTTGAATTCAAAGTATGTTGATTTAAACTTGGTTAATTAATATAAATCTAGATTACTCTAAAACCATATTATTCTATAAAAAATTCTATAGATACATGCATTAGAAAAAAGTGGACAAATTATAATAGCGCATTCACATTCTTATAATATGCACACACTATTATTAGAAAATCATACATACTAACAATTTTTGTGACTCTTTATGTAGAATAACATGTCATGGCTCCCATATCTAAGTTGAAATATGAATATCCCTTGAAGAGTATCTTTGTGGTTGTTTTAGGGTTGATTGGCATCCAAAAATGGCACCCATAAATGGTACCATAGGGGGCTTCTAATTTAATTTTCCCTTAATTAAATTGGAAGAAAGATTGTAATTTCATCTCATGACAACTTGTATTATTTAACTGAATTAGGAAGACTTAGTTAGCTTAGGAAATTTGAGTTAGAGGCCATAGAGGAGGCATGTAGAGTTCTCCCATGATTTTAGGGGGTCCAGTTACAGTTATTTGTGAGTATTAATTAGTTAACTCAATTAATTGAGTTAAAATCAGTTTAACTAGTTCTAACTGAGAGATGAGCTAGTGAGAGGTCCAGTGAATTAAATCAGATTTAATTCACAAGTAGTGATCAATTAGGTAACAAATAATTTGCTATAAATAGTTGTTGCATGTCAGTTCTAAGGAAGGCCTAGTTGAGTTTGAGGTTAAAGGGAAGGTAACTATCAGTTGTATAATTAAAAAATTATACAGGTCATGCACGAGGTCATTAGGAAGGCTTGAAGGTATTGCATAATCATTAATTGTGATTTTCTGAATTAATACGGGCTCAATTAGCCCAGTATGCGTAAGGAAGGCAGGTCATGCCTAAGCAAGCAAAAGGTTAAATATTGGACCAAACTTGCTTAGATCGAAAGTCAGATTCGAGTAGGATCAAAGTGAGATAGTCAACAGAGTGTAGAGGTTTCTCACGAAGGGAAATATCATTGTATTGTTCCATGATCTTGAATTTTTGAAATATACAGACAGTGGGTTTTTGAGTAGTTTCTTTCCCCAAATACATATTTTGTTGTGCGATTGATTATTTTTTTCTCTTACTTGTTATGTGATTGTGCAATTGTATTTGGTTTCCACAAATTGTAGGAAGGATTCAATTTTTTTTTTAGTACATTACAAGTTCAGTTGAATCCTTAGTTATATTTTCTACACTTTTTCCCAACTTTCTAAACCAAGCAAGCCTCATTGGTCTATGTCATATCCCCAAGGCTTAGACCTCATCTACCCCAATATAGGAATCCAATCCTAGTACTAAATGACTCTAAGCATATCACAAAGCTGATCCAACACCATCCATAACTCACTAAGGTGCATAGCCCCAGGCATCGAAGTCCTACATACACTTCTAGACTTCAGCATCTCAATCCAATATCAGACACTTGACCTCCTCAATATGGTCCCATATCCTTTCAAGAGCTATACAAGTAAAAAGAATCACTGACATATGTAGTGTTGATTGAATCTATCACCAACCCGTATGGTGTTACCTCTTCTCCCTCAGAGGTATGGGCTCCCATGAAATCATCAAATAAACTAGCCCTCTTGACCTCGTTGTGGATTTCCTATCAATCAACACATTTCAACATCCAACCAAAGCATTAGTTATTACATCATAATAAAATAATCCACATGTCAACTCTTGCATGTTATCATGAGAACATAATATCATTGTTATTACAACATTCTAAATAGTAAATACTACATGCTCATGCATGTCATAAAATCTACATGTAATAACCACATGCTTCACATCATGAAATACCATCATAAGTTATGACATCAATATATATATATATATATATATATATATATATATCATGACTTCACATAATAAATGGAACCACATGTCCATATAACCTCATATCATAACATCATAAATATGAGAATAGTCTCAATACATATCAAATATAGAGCAATAATATAGTATAAACATTCTTATTATGATTCAAAAAAAAAAAAAATCAATTACATTTTCTTGTATAAATGAGGAATACCAACAATGAAATAAGATTATTCTACATCCATCTAGGATCTATGCTATCTCATCAATACCATTAGTGTTGTGTTCTCAACAAGGTGCCAATTTCTTTCAATAATCATTTCATCTTCTTTCAATAAGAAAGTTCACAATTTACAAGATAAGTGTAACCATACTATCAATATGCTACAGTTTGATATAGTCTCTTGTAAGTTTCACCATCTATAACATTAATCTGTAGTTAAGTTATTATTGGCCTTACCATCATTCCTTAAATCATTGTTTCATTTCCAATACATTGACTCATTTAATCCAAATACATAACTCACCAATGGCATACCAACTTCTTACTCTTTACACTAATTGTTTTCTCATTAGTCTTCAAGCCTCAAATTATCACAAGATGTGTCCCCTTTGCCAATGGTATACAATTATTATCTTTAAACATTTTCTTAATCTATCGCTTATCACCATACACCTTTATGAGTGTTTTAGTTTATGACTTCCCATCACCAAGAGGTGACATCATTGACCGAGATCTATAAATACAACACTATGACCCCATCATGTCATTAATTTGACAGTTTCCAATAACCTCATATAAATAAATATAAGGTTTTATATCAATTTATCACACTGCCTAAACCATCATACCGTTATGGAACATTGGAAAATGCAACTTATATCCTTATTTCAATATTCATTTTTTGTTATTCCTTCTCTTTGACAAAACTATATATATTTTGGTATATTTGTGAGTAGAAAGTTTTAAACTTAAAAACATATAAACATACAATGACTTTGTGCTTACTATTACATTATGTTTTTAAAATTCCCAAAAAAACATGATGTAATTAGATTGCCTAACTATAATTCTACCCCACATCGATTATATCTAACAAATAATACCTTCTACATTTTCATATTCTCCATTAAAAAAAAAAAAACTTAAATAAATAAAAACTAACTACCAAAACATATATTCCCAACTATAAAAGTAAAACTACACCATAGTATTAATCATAAATAAAGTGATAATATTTTCAAAATATTGAATTGAATTGATTCCATTCCATTATTTTACCTACGTAATTATATATTTATAAATATTTTAAGTATCACAACACCATTTTCTTTTAACAAATATAAACTATAAAAAATATTATTCATTTTAAATAGGAGATCTCACTTGTCACTTTTCTTATGATACACAAATAATATTTTATTTACCTCCATACTTTCTTATTCTTAACAACGCTATATCTACACACTTATTTTATACACTCTTTTAAATTTAGGAAAAATGGAATTCAAACGATGAATCTATTTTATAATCTGTGCATAAGATAAATCGTATTTAATGTTAATTATAAAAAACATTTCTTTCAGACCTTATTCCACTTAGAAAAGGTTGTCTAGACATGCAATGTGAATAATCTTGTTAAACATTATATTTAATGTTTAACAAGATTATTCACAATATCATTGTACTTGCAAGGTAAGGATAAACTCTGAAAGAATGTTTTTTATTATCCTATGCACAGATTATAAAATAGATTCATCGTTTGAATTCCATTACCCTATCTTTGTAATGGGCATTCTACATTAGGTTAATAGAAATATAGGAAATTATAAATTACAACTTGAATCCCCAAATTTTCATATAGAAAATAACAGATTATAAGGTAGATTCATTGTTTGAATTCCAATACCCTATCTTTGTAATGGGCATTTTACATTAGATTTAAAAGAAATATAGGAAATTATAAATTACAACGTGAATCCCCAATTTTACATATAGAAAATAATCGAAATTTTGATTATAGGTATTCTACATGAAGTTTTAAGAAAAAGAACTTATAAGAAGTACTGAAATTTTGATTATACAGAAAGTAATTAAAATTTTGATTATATATTGAAAAATGACATAACTAAATTTAAAATCTTCATAAAATTAAATAAACATAAAATAATAATTTTCAAATTTAAATTTGAATTGAGTTTTTTTTTTTTTTTTCTACATAAAATTGTATAGAAAAGTGTTTAACAATAATAAAAAATATAAAAATTCTATTTTTTTTTTTCCGAAAGTAATATTTTTAATAAAATATCCATCTAATCTAAAAAAGCATTATTATTAAACAATTTTTCTTTTTAATTTTTTTCAAATAAACATGTTCACGTTTAACACAATACTAATTTCACCTTATATGAAACCCCACGACATCTTTTAGCTTATACATATCCTCTAGACATCTTTTAGTTTACTTAAGTCATACTGAACGTTGAGATATATCATGGACTATAAGGGCAAGAAATGCCAGCAGCTAGAGGCTTAAAATATTTTTGGAACAAATGGAGTTTAACCCGTATTTCAAACAAAATAGAAATTTTTATTTTGTTTGAATTTTAATTAATATTCTTCAGTGTGTTGCTCCTGATATGTCAAATTAAACTGAGTTGATGGATTATGCATGGTGAGCTTTTAAAAATTTAATATTTTTTTCTAGCAAATTGCAATTTTTTTTTGGGTCATGCGAGGGGCCCCAATCTCGTCACCTTTGGGCACTACACTATTATGACTGTATGGATCCACCCTGACAAGCATCGTATGGGGTTTTATTCTAACTGTAATCACCTTTGATATCTAGGATTCCCTAAATAAATTGACCTCATAATTAAGATCACGCCAATGATCATTATCATCAAGCCTACATGGACCCGCGAAAAATAAGATGTAAGATCAATGTCCAGTTTACAGAAATCCCATCACCGATCGATACTCACCTTGATCGGAGGGATTTTAACATCAGTGCCACCCTGGCCTTTGGAATATATATAATATTTTTTTTATCAACAAATTGGTTATAGTTTTTTATAATTGATTCTGTCATGGGAATTTTAAGCGTGAATCAAGGGTTTCACCATTACTTCCAAAATACTATTGGGCTCACTATAATGTTGGAATGGGTAGTATTGGATGTTGAAAATTAAAATATTAATCTAAAATACTATTGAAACAGGAAACACAATTTTATAATTCGAAAAAGATATTTCTATTAATTTATATCAACAATATTCACTAATATAAAAAATAATAGAAAACACTCCCTATTTTTGTTCAATAAGTTTTGGTATCGTTTACTTGGGTCTTCTACACATCGTGAATACTTTTATAAGATTGCAAGGTAAAGATATGGATTTTTCTCATGATGTTTTATTATTTTTCAGAGATATGTTGGATTCATTAAAGAATTCACTATTTAATTTGTGGTAAAAAGGTTTTCTCGGGTTCCCATGGAAGTTGTTTCCAAACAACTGAAAGGGGAGCGATGATTTGTGTGTCACCGGTCTAGGACCTCTGATGGATGTTCGATTGATCACCAAGACATATATTAGATTCTTAACACTTGAATCTCCTATTGCAGGAACATTGCAGAGAGCATATATGTTTTTCATTGTTGTGATCGAATTCAAAAAATAAAAAATGTAGTTTGGCAAGTTAGAGTTAATGTCATATAGTTTATTCTCTCCCTCAATATTTTCATTTACCTCATCACATTATCTGATGAGAAATTATTGATAACTCTAATTAAGTAATTTTTCAAATCTTTACCTAGAGGTCACATAGAGTTGAAACTCGCTCTCATACCATATGTAATGACCTAAAATCAAAATATACAAACTAAATACATCAAACGGTGTTATTAATAATTGACACAAAACATTCATTGATATAGCATACAAATTTTGAAAACCATGAGCAGCGCGTACTTACCTGTAGACCAAAGTTGTGTATAACTATCGATTATGAAGTTGTGGCACTACTTGAATCCCATTGACCACAACAAAATTTTGGTTATTTCATATAAACCCTTTTTTTTCATATCTTTAATTTTGCTAACCTACAAAGATTTCCCAAGGTTGTTGAAAAGGAAAGGTGACATGAGGAATCAAATATATATCAATTCAAGTACCAATTATAGTTTTTAAGGGAAGTGATGTCAGCTAATTAACACAGCCTCACCTTTGTAGAGTCTCCAAGAAGGAAGAATTTAGCAAAGGGTAAACAACTAGATATGGAATCCTAAGCTACTAGAGATACCAAATTTCTTGTTCAAGTAGACATTGTATACACTACCATAATTAATGGATTTTGTGAATACACTTAATTATTTTGATTAATTGAAAGTAGAGAATGACTCAAGAATAATGAGGACCTAGATGAAAAGAAAGAAGAAGAGATGGTCATAGCACAAACTCTGAAGAAATCGCTTATACACTTTTTAAAAACCATATCTCTAGTGATGTATTATATATTTAATTGAACATACATACATCAAAAAATCAAGAATATTAAACAATCAAGGAAGATGAAATGGATCCTTCACCTCATCTAACCTTAAGGCCTATTGCAAATTATCCAATGTGGAAATCCACTTCACTAATGATTAGCTGAAATATTTCATGCATGAACATGACTACCATGATATTCTAATTGACTAAGTACGAAGAAGGGAGAACTTTCAAAATTTTAAGCATTAAACCCTTCCTAACCACACACCACAAATTAGGATACACTTGGTTAGAAATTTTCGAGAAAATGATACAACTCATGTGAAACTAGGTTGGGTTCCAATTTTGCATGAAATAATTGATGAAGGTAAAGTTTAAAGTGGGTTTCTATACTTCCAAATTCACTTTCAAGAGTCATTAGTAGACCTCAAAAAAAATTTGTCCTCTGGATTTTTGGAATTCTACGTCTTTCTATTTGTTATATGTATTTGTGCTTCTAACACATGCATAGGGTTTGGTTGGTATTGGACTCCGCATTAGCCTCCTATTCATGTCTATTACAAGGATTTATGGAATAATAGATACCATTATTAATATACACTTATTTGTTGTGCTTTTTGGCACCATTATATGAACTTATTCTCTATAAACTATACCCAAGTATATCTCTAGAGGCATTAGAGGTGATGAAAAAAGTTAGGGATTAGTATTTGTAGGAATATATTACATACAATGGGATCTCTGGTTCCATGAAAACACCAAAAGAGATTATTCCTAACCCATTATTTTATCCATAACATGTATGTGCTAACGGATTCCACTTGGGCTAGGATGGAAGGGAAATATACAATGGCATATGATTTTGAATTAGAAATATCCCAAATGTATGACCCTTTGGAAGTGTCGCAAGGTATAAGTTGGATGTAAATGTCTATTTTCCTTATCAACACCAATAAAGAGATGTTGAGAAACCTCATAAATTATAAATGACCTAGGTATAGGTTCTAAATAAATTGTAAGAAATTATCGAGAAAAAGGAAAGGAAAAGAAAGAAAGATGTTGTAAGAGTTGCTAGTAAGAGACAAGCCTTACAAGAAAAGTGGCGGGAGAAAGAAAATAAAATATTGGAATCATTGGAAAATATCAAAATAGAATTTGAAGCTTAGATAAAGGAACTACCAAAAATGTAAGATCATAAAAGAGAATACTAGCAAATAAAACGGAAGAAGGGGCCAAATCCTGAGTTGAATTGGTAGCAAAGAAGGAAAATAAGAAACAAAACTTAAAGTTGAGTCAAAATCCAAAGAGTCAACAAGAAAATAAGTTGAAGAAAGGGTCAAATAATAATAAATAAATGAAGAAGTAAAGAAAATATTTGAATGGCATTTTATCAAAGGAAATCCTACAAGAAAAGGATAGGTTAAGATAATCGATAAGTAAAGACAATACAGTATTTCTATACTCAACATAGATGGAAGAAGTCTTGACCTCTAAAACAAATTCCAATATTTTTGGTGTAGGCATGTTGGAGAAGTAAAGAACCTATTCCAACCCTTATTGATGAAGTTTCTAACTTGGGATTATTTTCATTTAATAAATAGAGGGATTTGGTAATAAATAGAAATATAAAAGGAGGAAAATCAACTTAGTTTTTGAGGTAATACTAACCATTGATATTATGGTTATGGAAACAAGAAAGATAGATTTGGATTCCTATTCTTTTGTTGGATTTTATATTACATGGGATAATGTAAATAAATTCATAGATCTAAAAAATAAAATGAGGGAATATGAAAGAAAAATCACCTTGCTAGAAAATCAAGTCAAATATTATAAGTCTAATGACTTGCATAAACTAACAAAGTTTGTTAATTATGCTTTCAAAGTTAACAATGAGTTGAATAATGTTCAAAGAGAATTTTAGGACAAATATAATCATGTGCAAACTTATTTATGCTATTGTAGATGTCATGACCCACATTAAGCCTAGGAGCTTGCTCTTCAAAATAAATCCCTATAGAAATCAATGTTTTCACACCAAAAACATTTGAAGAAATGTACTTCTAGTTAAAATATTATAAAAAGATAGTCAAATGCTACCATGTTATGGCAAGGAATAGAGAATATGGTCAATATTTTCCACCTATCATCTTCCAAACCAAATATAATTTCTTTCCATAAGAGCATGTGTTAAAGGACTTCAAAGACCATATAATTTCAAATAGAAAATACATAAAATCCATATCTAAACCCAATGAAGCAACCACTCAAAATATTATGGAAACCCATAGTAGGAAAATTACATTGGTTATACCTTTGTTGCCTTTAATATGTGAAAGTTTGAACAAAGAATCAAGTAGAGCATAGATTTTTACAATTCCCTCCAAGAAACATTTTTTTCCTCAAGGACACGTAATGAATGAAGATTTTGAGACATGGAATGAAAATATAAATAAGTTAAGGACATAAAAGGATGAAGCCTCTTCAAGCCACATGGGAAACCTTATAGAGGAGGGGATTCAAAAAATTGAGGAGATTATCTTACCCCCACGGTGCTGCCTTTCTTGATTCTTCTATAAAGGGAATAAATTGAAATTATAAAGGGATTTTTGCTTGTGCATATTGTAAACTATTCTAGGAAATGCTAATGAATGAGAACCCATTGTTTTCCAAGCTTTTTGGAGACAAACATAAGCTTTGGTTGTGGTTTGTGGAACTTATCTTGTTGTTTTACTTAATTTTTGAATGATATGAGCATATTCTTTTTATAGTGTCGACTATTCTCACTTATAAGTAACTTGTTTACTGAATTTATCTCAAATATTGCTTATCTATATCTTCTAAACAGAGTACTATAATAATTTGTTCATTTCTAGAATTTTCTATAATACTCCTTGTTATATAGATCATTGCTTTTATTTACTTAAGTAAATTTTTACTGAAGTTTGAAAGTAGTAATATATTTTATGCTACATTTATTCCATTATTTGTATTGGTTGGCCTATGTATTATCATGCATTCCACATAATATATTAAGGGAATTTCATTTTATTGCATTGAAAATCTATAAATGGAGGACTAGGATGCAATTGGACATAAAACCCCAAACAAAAATATCTAATAGTGGCCACATCAAAAATTGGAAATATTCCCTATTCCAAATGGTGAACTTTTCTCTCGAGAGCTTGTTTTATTTTCCCTAGAATTGGCCAACACCCTTTTGTGATATAGAACATATATAGATTGGTGCACATACTAACCATTATAGATCACTGGTTGGATAGGTTTTTCTGGTTTTTATAAACCTTTCCACAATAATTGGGAGGTACCATTATATTTTCGCATTCTAGACTGAATTTGTAAATACTCCATGAAAGTAGTTTGAGTGGTAACAACGATCACAAGAACTATGATTATAATTCTTGGGGTGGTTTGTGGATCTATGCAAGATTGATATAATGCCATGCATGACACATTAAGAGGGCCACTCCCTTCTAGGCAAATGCATTAATTCCCTACCCATTATTCTTGTTTATGTCAAAAAAACAAGAATATTAAACGATCAAGGAAGATGAAATGGATCCTTCACCTCATCTAAACTTAAGTCCTATTATAATTTATCTAATGTGGAAATCCACTTCATTAATGATTGGTTGAAATATTTCATGCATGAACATTACTACCATGATATTCTAGTTGACTAAGTACGAAGAATGGAGAACTTTCAAAATTTTAAGCAGTAAACCCTTCCCAACCACATACCACAAATTAGGATACACTTGGTCAGAAATTTTGGAGCAAATGATACAACTCATGTGAAACTAGGCTGGGTTCCAATTTTGCATCAAATAATTGATGAAGGTAAAGTTTAAAGTGGGTTTATATCCTTCCAAATTCACTTACAAGAGACATTAGTAGACCTCAAATTGTTTGTCCTTGGGATTTTTGAACCAACTACTATCAATTATAATGACACGTTATTGTTTGTTATTTTATGTAAAAAATAAAGAAAATATCTTACCATATGGGAGCACTATCTACCACTTTCGATCGAAGTCCAACAGAGATTATAATGACACGTTATACCATATGGGACCACTATCCACTGAAAACAGGATTTAGGCACCTTGGGTGCTTCAGGTATTTCTCCTTTGTTTAGTTTAATTAGTCTGTAAATTTGTTTTTAAAATCATGGAAACTCTAGCCAGATTTTTATCAATTTTTGCAAATTTAGATTTTAGTTGTCAAATTTCAAGATTCAAGATTTTGAGTGTGTTGTTGAATCTATTTCCACTATCAAAAACATGATTCAAACACTACCACTGTCAGATATTTTTTTTTTTTTAAATTGGCCAGATTCCAACCACTTTTGACCATCCTAACAACAATTCATTGTCTTTTATACAAAAATTATTACAAAACTGATAAGCATCAACCAACTTACTCTATGTATGTACGTGGAAATTTACATATGTATCGATTAGAAAAGAAAGGAGTTAACTTGTTTCCCTTTTAAATTTGGTAATAAATTCATCATATTTTTTTAGTTTAAAATTGAGAAAGCATATGCAAATATTCTTAGTTAAAACACAATTCTTTCATAATGTTCAAAATCTAGCCAAATTTAAGAACATCCCCACTAGGGATAAAGTAGTCAATTATTGATTTCTTCTACAAAGTATTTAATTTTAAGTTGATTTTTATTTAGATTATCAATTACTTGAAATAATGGTTATTTCACATTCAACTAGTTTGATCATACATCAAATTCAATTTTTTCGTGCTTTGAGCTGAGTTATATTTCTATGCTAACTTCCATTTTCTTGTTTTCCCCATAGAATTAACCAATAAAAAGGAAAATTTGAATTTGAATTGTAATTCCCCATGAAATTTTAAAATAATAATGATAATTCCCTTTGCTAAAGGTTAGGATTAGCATTATTATCCTTGAAAGGTGGTTCATATTTTGAGTTTCTAAGATCGGTTATTTTGTGTAATTTTATGTGGTTCTTTCGTTTAAACCCTTCTTTTCCTATCTTTAATTTTGTTAACCTACAAATATTTCCCCAAGATTGTTGAAAAGGAAAGGTGACATGAGGAATCAAATATAGATCAATTCAAGTACTAATTATAGTTTTTAAGGGAAGTAATGTGAGCTAATGAGCATAGCTTCACCTATGTAGAGTCACCAAGAAAGAAGACGTTAACAAAGGGTAAACAACTAGATATGGAATCCTAAGCTACTAGAGATACCAAATTGCTTGTTGTAGTAGACACCTTATACACTACCATAATTAATGGAGCTCATTAATACACTAAACTATTTTGATTAATTGGAAGTAGAGAAATACTCTGGAATAATGAGGACCTAGATGAAGGGAAAGAAGAAGAGATGTCCATAACGCAAACTTTGAAGAAATCCTTTATCCACTTTGTAATAACCAAATCTCTAGTGATGTATTAGATATTTAATTGAACATACATAGGTCAAAAAAACAATAATATTAAACGATCAAGGAATATGTAATGGATCCTTCACGTCATCTGACCTTAAGGCCTATTACAAATTATCCAATGTGAAAATCCCCTTCACTAATGATTGGCTAAAATATTTCATGCATGAACATGACTACCATGATATTCTAGTTGACTAATTACGAATAAGGGAGAACTTTCAAATATTTAAGCAGTAAACCCTTCCCAGCCCCACACCACAAATCAAGATACACACGGTCAGAAAGTTTGGAGAAAAGGATACAACTCATGTGAAACTAGTTTGGGTTTCCATTTTGCATGAAATAATTGATGAAGGTAAAGTTTAAAGTGGGTTTCTATCCTTACAAATTCACTTACAAGAGCCATTGGTAGACCTCAAATTGTTTTTTTCCTTGGTATTTTATGTCTTTATATTTGTTATATGTATTTGTGCTTCTAACACATGCAGAGGGTTAGGTTGGTATTGGACTCCACATTAGCCTCCTATTCATGTCTATTACAAGGATTTATGGAATGATAGATACCATTATTAATATACACTTATTTGTGGTGTTTTTTGGCACCATTATATGAACTTATTATCTATAAACCATAAACAAGGCTACCTCTAGAGGCATTAGAGGTGATGAAAACAATTAGGGATTAGTACCTTTAGGAATATACTACATACAATGGATGTTTGGTGCCATGAAAACACCATAAGAGATTATTTCTAGCCCATTATTTATCCATAACATGTATGGGCTAACATTTTCCACTTGGGCTATGATGGAAAGGAAAAATATAATGGCATCTGAATTTGAATTAGAAAGAGCCAAAATGTATGACCCTTTGGAAGTGTCACAAGGTATAATTTGGATGTAAAGGTATATTTTCCTTATCAACGCCAATAATTATATTTTGAGAGATTATTGGGTGTGTGTTATATTCTTTCCATGACTAGCCGCACACGCGGGGGGGTCATAGGGTGGGTGAAAACCCCCTCAATTCGTTGCTTCAGGTGCAGCATGGGGGGGGGGGGGCGGTAGCCCCCCTTTGTCGGGGTATTTGCAGGGGGACAGTAGCCCCCCTGAACGAGGTCCAGAGCAGCGCCCCAAGAAAAAAATTGGATCCTATAATAGGTGGGTGGACCTACCTATGGTTTTGTGCATGGGTTTTGCACATGTGTTTAGGCATGATGGTTTTCTATCCATGGTATTTTGTAGATCTGGGCAAGGGACCTATGGTTATGTTCTAATTCAAGGTTAAGGGATTGGGGTTTATGAATTATTCACAATGTAAATGTATGTATTGTAACATTGAAAGGAATATAATTAAAAATAAATCTGGTAGTCCCATTTTTGGGATCTAGGGGAAAATCTGTGTATATTTGCTTTATTTTTTCTGCTCTCGCCATTGTGTATTTTTTTGTTTTAAAGAATTCGTTTGAAATTAATTTCTATACAAGGTTAAAACCTACAGATTCCTCATAAATTAGAAGTGACCCAAGTAGAGGTTCTAAATAAATTGTAAGAAATTTTCAAGAAAAAGGAAAGGAAAATAAAGAAAGATGTTGTAAGAGTTGCTACTAAGAGACAAGCCTTGCAACAAAAGTGGTGGGAGAAAGAAAATAAAATATTGGAATCATTCGAAAATATCAAAATAGAATTTGAAGTTGAGAGAAAGGAACAAGCACAAATGTAAGATCATAAGAGAGAAGACTGGCAAATAAAAGGAAGAAGGGGTTAAAACTTGAGTTGAATTGGTAGCAAAGAAGGAAAATAAGAAAGAAAACTTAAAGTTGAGTCAAAATCCAAAGAATCAAAAAGAAAATAAGTTGAGGAAAGGGTCAAATAATAAGAAATAAATGAAGAAGTAAAGAAAATATTTGGATAACATTTTATCAAAGGAAATCCCACAAGAAAAGGACAGGTTAAGGCAATCGATAAATAAACACAATACAATATTCCATACTCAACATAGATGGAAGAAGTCTTCACCACTAAAAAAAATTCCAATACTTTTGGTGTATGCATGGTTATGAGAGGTGATGAACCTATTCAAACCCTTATTGATGAAATTGCTAACTTGGGATTGTTTTCATTTAATAAATAGAGGGAGTTGGTGATCAAATAGAAATATAAAAGGTGGAAAATCAACTTATTTTTTGAGGTAATACTCACCATTGAGATTATGGTGATGGATACAAGAAATATAGCTTTGTCTTCCTATGCTTTTGTTTTATTTTCTATTACATGGAATAATGCAAATACATTCGTATATATAAAAAATGAAATGACAGAATATGAAAGAAAAATCACCTTGCTAGAAAACCAAGTCAAATATTATAAGTCCAACAACTTGCATTATGTTATTGTAGATGTCATTGCCCACATTTAAGCCTAGGAGCTTGCATACCAAGAATATTAATTTAAATTTGGCAAGGCTAAAAATGGCAGAGCACTTCAAAAGAAAAACCTATAAAAATCAATGTTTTCACACCAAAACATTTGAAGAGATGGACTTCTAGTTAAAATATTATAAAAAAAAAGTCAATTGCTACCATGTTATGGCAAGGCATAGAGAATATGGCCAATACTTACAACTTATCATCTTCCATACCAAAGATAATTTATTTCCATAAGAGCATGTGTTAAAGGACTTCAAAGACCATATAAGTTAAAATAGAAAAGACATCAATTCCATATATAAACCCAATGAACTAGCCACTCAAAAGCTTATGGAATCCCCTAGTAGGAAAATTACATTGGTTATCCTTTGTTTCCTAAGATAGAAAAGTTTGAACAGAGAATCAAGTAGAGCATGTATTTTTACAATTCCCTCCAAGAAAC
The DNA here is from genome assembly GCA_034641835.2 of Pinus albicaulis. Classification (NCBI taxonomy): domain Eukaryota; kingdom Viridiplantae; phylum Streptophyta; class Pinopsida; order Pinales; family Pinaceae; genus Pinus; species Pinus albicaulis. Next base: position 188,219 of record JAXQQM020091355.1, read on the forward strand.
ATTGTTTTCCTCAAGGACGTGTAATGAATGAATATTTTGAGACATGGAATGAACATATAAATAAGCTAAGGACATAAAAGGATGAAGCCTCTTTAGGCCACATGGGAAGCCTTATAGAGGAGGGGATTCAATAAATTGAGGAGAATCAACTCTCAAAATTCTAGAAAGTGATAACTAATTGAAGGATCCCAATAAGAAAAATGGGCAACAAACATTCGATTAGATGCATCAAGGCAATTGATTCTCTTACACCCTGGTGCCACCCTGCTTGATTCTTCTATGAAGGGAATAAATTTAAATTGTAAAGGGATTTTTTCTTTTGTGTATTGTAAACTATTCTAGGAAATGTTAATGAATGAGAACCCATTGTTTTCCAAGATTTTTGCAGACAAACATAAGCTTTGGGTGTGGTTTGTGGAACTTATCTTGTTGGTTTACTTAATTTTTGAATGATATGAACATATCTTTTATAGTGTCAACTATTCTCACTTATAAGTAACTTGTTTACTGAATTTATCTCAAATATTACTTATATATATCTTCTAAACATAGTACTATAATAAATTGTTCATTACTAGACTTTTCTATAATACTCATGCTTATATGGATTATTGCTTTTATTTACTTAAGTAACTTTTTACTAAATTTTGGAAGAAGTAAGATATTGTATGCTACATTTATTCCATTATTTTGATTGGTTGGCTTATGTATTATCTTGCATTACACATAATATATTAAGGGAATTTCATTTTATTACAATGGAAATCTACAAATGGAGGACTAGGACGTAATTTGGTGTAAAACCCCAAACAAAAATATCTAATAGTGGCCACATCACAAACTAGACATATTCCCTATTCCAAATGGTGTAAAGCCTAATTGGGACCTTTAATTGGTGATAATCCCTATTGATTGTATAGGATAGCAGCAAGGATATCTCTAGAGGCATTAGAGGTGATGAAAAAAATTAGGGATTAGTATATGTAGGAATATACTACATACAATGGGATCTTTGGTTCCATGCAAACACCATAAGAGATTATTCCTAGCCCATCCTTTTTCCATAACATGTATGGGCTAACGAATTCCACTTGGGCTATGATGGAAGGGAAAAATACAATGGCATATGATTTTGAATTAGAAAGAGCCCAAATGTATGACCCTTTGGAAGTGTCACAAGGTATAAGTTGGATGTAAAGGTTTATTTTCCTTATCAACACTAATAAAGAGATGTTGACTGACGGTTTTGTTTTTGTTATATTCTTTCCATGACTAGCAGCACGCTGGGGGGGGGTCACAGGGTGGGCGACAACCCCCCTTGTTCGTTGCACCGAGCGCAACAAGGGGGTCACATGGGGGAGACATCCCCCCTTGTCAGGGGGTTTGCATGGGGCAATATTCCCCCTGCACAAGGTCCAGATTAGTGCCCTAGGAAAAGAAAATTGGACCCTATAATAGGTGGGAGGACCTACCTATGGTTTTGTGCATGGGTTTTGCACATGGTTTTGGGCATGATGGTTTTTTGTCCATCATATTTTGTAGGTCCAGTCAATGGAACTACAGTTATGTTCTAATCTAGGTTCAATGGATTGGGGTCTATGAATGCTTCGGCATGTATATATATGTATTGTAACAATGAAAGGAATATAATGAAAAATCAATCTGGTAGTCCCATTTTTTGGATCCAAGGGAAAATATTTGTGTATATTTGTTTTATGTTTTATTCTCTCACCACGTTTATTTTGTTTTAAATAATTTGTTTGCAGGCAATTTATGTACAAGTTTAAAACCTATAGAGTTCTCATAAATGAGAAATGACTTAAGTAGAGGTTCTAAAAAAATTGTAAGAAATTGTTGAGAAAAAGGAAAGGAAAATAAAGAAAGATTTTGTAAGAGTTACTACTAAGAGACAAGCCTTACAAGAAAAGTGGTGGCAGAAAGAAAAGAAAATATTGGAATCATTGGAAAACATCAAAATAGAAGTTGAAACTGAGAGAAAGAAACAATCACAAATGTAAGATCATAAGAGAGAATACTAGCAAAGAAAAAGGAAGAAGGGGCCAAAACTTGAGTTGAATTGGTAGCAAAGAAGGAAAATAAGAAATAAAACTTAAAGTTGAGTCAAACTTCAAAGAATCAAGAAGAAAATAAGCTGAGGAAAGGGTCAAATAATAAGAAAGAAATGAAGAAGTAAAGAAAATATTTGAATAAATTTTTATCAAAGGAAATCCCACAAGAAAATGATAGTTTAATACAATCGATAAGTAAACACAATACAATATTTCCATACTCAGCATAGATGGAAGAAGTCTTCACCACTAAAAAAAATTCCAATAATTTTGGTGTAGGCATGGTTATGAGAGGTGATGAGCCTATTCCAACCCTTATTGATGAAGTTGCTAACTTGGGATTGTTTTCATTTAATAAATAGAGGGAGCTGGTGATCAAATAGAAATATAAAGGAGGAAAATCAACTTAGTTTTTGAGGTAATACTCAACATTGAGATTATGGTGATGGATACAAGAAATATAGTTTTGTATTCCTATGCTTTTGTTGGATTTTCTTTTACATGGGATAATGTAAATAAATTCATAGATGTAAAAAATAAAATGAGGGAATATGAAAGAAAAATCACCTTGCTAGAAAATCAAGTCAAATATTATAAGTCCAACAACTTGCATCAACCAACAAAGTTTGTTAATTATGCTTTGAAAGTTCATAATGAGTTGAATAATGTTCAAAGAGAATTTAATGACAAATATAAGCATGGGAAAACTTATTTATGCTATTGTAGATTTCATGGCCCACATTTAAGCCAAGGAGCTTGCATATCAAGAATATTAATTTAAATTTGGCAAGGCTAAAAATGGCAGAGCACTTCAAAAGAAATCCCTATATAAATCAATGTTTTCACACCAAAAACATTTGAAGAAATGGACTTCTAGTTAAAATATTATAAAAATATAGTCAAATTCTACCATGTTATGGCAAGGCATAGAGAATATGGCCAATACTTACCACTTATCATCTTCCATACCAAATATAATTTATTTCCATAAGAGAATGTGTTAAAGAAATTCAAAGACCATATAATTTCAAATAGAAAAGACATAAACTCCATATCTAAACCCAATGAAGTAGCCACTCAAAATATTATGGAATCCCCTAGTAGGAAAATTACATTGGTTATACCTTTGTTTCCTAAGATGGAAAAGTTTGAACAAAGAATCAAGTAGAGCATATATTTTTACAATTCACTCAAAGAAACATTGTTTTCCTCAAGGACTTGTAATGAATGAATATTTTGAGAGATGGAATGAACATATAAATAAGTTAAGGACATAAAATGATGAATCCTCTTCAAGCCACATGGGAAACCTTATAGAGGAGTGGATTCAAACAATTGAGGAGAATCAACAGTTCCCCAAATTCTAGAAAGTGATAATTAACTAAGGACCCCAATAATAAAAATATGCAACAAGCATTAGACTAGATGCATCAAATAAATTGATTCTCTTACCCCCGAGGTGTCGCCTTGCTTGATTCTTCTATAAAGGGAATAAATTTAAATTGTAAAGGGATTTTTGCTTGTGCATATTCTAAACTATTCTAGGAAATGCTAATGAATGAGAACTCATTTTTGTCCAAGTTTTTTGGAGACGAGCATAAGCTTTGGTTGTGGTTTGTGGAACTTATCTTGTTGGTTTACTTAATTTTTGAATGATATGAGCATATTCTTTTATAGTGTCGACTATTCTCACTTATAAGTAACTTGTTTACTGAATTTATCTCGAATATTTCTTATCTATATCTTATAAACATAGTAATATAATAAATTGTTCGTTACTAGACTTTTCTATAATACTCATGGTTATATAGATTATTTATTTTATTTACTTAAGTAACTATTTACTAAAGTTTGAAATTAGTAAGATATTTTATTCTACATTTATTTCATTATTTTCATTGGTTGTCCTATGTATTATCCTACATTCCACATAATATATTAAGGGAATTTAATTTTATTGCATTGAAAATCTTTAAATGGAGGACTAGGATGCAATTGCACGTAAAACCCCAAAGAAAAATATCTAAAAGTGGCCACATCAAAAACTAGACATATTCCATATTCCAAATGGTGTAAGGTCTAATTGGGACCTTTAATTGGGGATAATACCTATTGATTGTATAGGATCATTCAATCATATCAAAAGAACTCATGAGCTTGTTTTATTTTCCCTAGAACTGGCCAACACCATTTTGCAATAATAGAACCATTATAGACCACTGATTGGATATTTTTTTATGGTTTTTATAAACCTTTCCACAGTAATAGGGAGGTACCATTATATTTTCTCATTCTAGATTGAATTTGTAAATATTCCATGAAATTAGTTTGAGTGGTAACAAGGATCACAAGAACTATGATTATAATTCTTGCGATGGGTTGTGGATCTATGCAAGATTGATATAATGACATGCATGACACATTAAGAGGGTCACTCCCTTCTAGGTGAATGCATTAATTACCTACCCAATATCTTGGGATTTCGTACAAGATTCATGAGACTAAAACATCGATTTCCACCTTGACTCATAGTTCACTTCAACATATGACACGCATCACTTTATCCTAGTAGGAGTGATATTTAGACAATGTGAAACTTTATATTACAGGGTGTTGGTGTTAAATTTGATCCTCTTCGAAAACTTGGCTACCTCTAGGCATTTCGTCTCATTAGTCTTTATCCTATTTTCACCAATATTACCTTATCCACCTAGATTCATATTTGACATGTTATCCCTAGTCACGCATAAAATAAAATCAGTAAAGTAAATAAAAAATAAAAAATAAAACTTCAATCATGAAAAATAACATTCATAATATTTTGTGGCGTTATTTAAATAGCATCACATATCCATAAAAGTATGTGTGCTATTAATTTTGTAATGTTATTTATCACACATAAATAAGCATACATAAATGATTAATGACACTAACTAAGATTTCATAATAATATACACAACTAAAACATTATTAATAATCATAATTGTAACCAAGCATGATTGACAACTAGTTGTCCGCGAAAAGAGGGAGTAATGTCCACAAAAACGGGAAATTATATGATCACAATATATAAATAAAATGCTTCTTATGATAACCTTTTTTTAGGAGAGTTGCCATCCTTGTATATATACACATTTGTAATTCATAAAACATATTTTACAAAGGTTAAAAATAGGTAACATATGAGCGTAATATTCAAATCCGTCTAGTATAATATTAAAAACAAAAACAAAAAAAACAAAAACCTCAATTTCTAACCTGTATCAAATTTATATTTTTCATATAAATTAAATAAATCACTTCATAAAAAAGTTTACCCAAATGTTTTCCATGCACCTTAGTAGTATTGGGTTAAAACGAAAGCAAAACAATTACCATGAGTTTTTTATTTTATTGTTTTTACGTCCTCATGAATCAAACATAAGTAAAGTATTATATAAATGAAAACATGAATCAAAATAAAATGTATAATAAATTTACCCTACAAATACGAAGTTTTATTTAACTCCCATTAAAATATCAATAGTTTTATGCTTCAACCTTATTAGATTATTTTCCATATTTTCAGCAGTCAATCGATCTTCATTGGGTGAGCATGGCTGCCAATTTTCCTTTACAATCCCCTAGAATTCGACATATTTCAGCCATGTATCATTAATTTTAAAAGGTGCACGAGGTTTTGAGGAAATGCCAACTACTTATATGAATATTTAGAGTGATCAGATATGCCACCCGATCCTACCCATTGTCTGATCAAAGAGATTTTGTCCAACAACGATTCTCTAATAAAAAATTTGTCTAGTCTTCTAGATAACATAACATCTCTTATCCTCTGATTTCTCCATGTGGGCTTGAGGTGCACCACTTCAATATCAATAAATTTGTTGGATTGCAACAGATGCTCAAAATACCCAGTGAGCGAGTCCACCTAGGCATGACACCCACAAGACTCTGCATTACCCATGGAGAAATTTAGATCTCCACCCATAATTATGTTATCAGCTTACATGAAAGATATCCTCATGATATATTCCCAAAAGGCTACATAACTTTGACAGGGTCCATAAACATTTACCATCCTAACTTCCAAACATATTTCTTTAGAGGCCACATCAGCTACAAGTAGTCCTTCTCTTACCCACATATTCATGAGTTTAGTCGTTCTGTAATTGATCACTATAGCAATTCCCTCAGATCTGCCTCTAACGTCTAACGCATAAAATGACCAACCCTTCATAAAAGTCTCCAAAAATGACACCACTTCCAAATTATTCCTCAACGTTTCCTATACAATAAAATCACATCCAACTTTTCTAACTCGAAAAGTTGCTTGAAGGCTAGTTTTTTAGCAGGGCTAGCCATCCCCCGAAAATTAAATTACATCCACTTCATCGAGAAAAAAAACCGGGGGGCGTATCATACTCTAAGGACCCCATCTAAGGATAATTGTCTACACTCTGTGATATCCATACTAGATTTTTGAATGGCTTTTAAAATATTGGATTGTCTACCCCAAGGAATTTTAGGACATTTTGACGGTAATGATTGACCTATACCCTTGCCTAACAAAACAAGAATCTTGGATATCGATCTCAGATTACATCTTTGACTTGTATGATATTTTTTTGAGGCATTCGTCGACGGGGCTCCCGAATCATGGATAGTGAAGGGGATGACAAGGAAAGGTGTCAGACAACATACAGGAACAAAGTCAATAGGGAAAGTAATATTATTCAAAATGCACAATGATACCACCACCTCATAACTGACAACCATAACAGATATAACAGAGAAAAGAAATGGATTCAAATTATACATAGGTTCAATAGTTGAGAAAGAGAGAGAGGTACCCAAAAGTGGAACTGATGAGTCTATCTTTGCTGAGGAGTGGGCATCGAAGCACCAATATCTTCTTTGTCTCCCTACATTTCAACATCTCCCACCGAATTTTTCCTTGGATAGCAGCAGAGGGAATTCCTTAAAAATATGACCCAGTTCATGACATTGCTTGCACCGAAACGATACTCCCTCGTAATCAAATTTCTACAATCTGGAATGACCCCTCTATTGAAGCATCAGACTTTCCATCAATCCTTCTCTGGTATCAAGATGTACCAAAACTCACAAAAATCCATTTTTCCAGTCTCTTGGTAGGATTTATCATAGTCCAGAGAATTCCCTAGATCATCTCCTATCCTCCTGAAGACATCTTCCGATCAGAATTGTAGGGGAAATCCAAGCATCCTAACCCATATCAATCCCACCCCTAATTTCTCTCGTTCATGATCGAAAAGGGGGGACCATCTCTTCACATAATGGGTGCCAACTCTATGTGCCAATATTTGGAGAGAACCCATGATGTGTGCTCGGCCCTATTGAAACAAAGTGTGAACCAACCTTTGGTCATCGTAACCATCGACGACAAAACATCTAACACCTTCCCCCAAACTTTCGTAACACACTTCTTTAGACAAGGCGATGAATAATTCTGCCCATGAACTTTACCCACAAGAACTCGATCTGACGTGTTCATTGCTTCATCCAATTTAATACCTTCTCCGAGTACCAAAAGATGCCCCATCTCTTTAACTTTGGTATTCTTCGATTTCTTCTCCTTTTTCTTTTGTAAGCCTTATTCCAATTTCTCTAGGGAAGGAGGAGGGGTAGATTCAACTCTGCAAACCTTGATGTCCTCTCAGTAGGTTGAAAAATCAGTCGCAGATATTCCAGCAAGATAACCATAGGGTGGGACCGTGGCTTTACCGTTGTTGATTTTACCTCACCCGGTTGAAACTCTATCGATATGTTCTGCACCACCCCTCGAATTGTGTCCCTTTTCTACCAATATTTTCTCTGCAGATGAATCATGACTGATAAACTGCTCATTTTCCCCAACTGCTACATCCTTATTAGGGTCCTCAGAAACTAGTCCAGAAGAAGAGTTATGGTTTAAACATTATTCAATAAAGAGATGTGTCTCTGGGGAAGTCACCCTAATTCCATCTAGGAGCGGTTGCTTAAAATCCCAATTCTGATTCTCCAAACCCTCATACCCTTGAAACCCTAGCGAGGGTTACACTTCGGACGATAAAAAAATGATACTAAATCTTGAGACAACGGATCTCCAAAAACCTCTGTGGTAGATGAATTTGGGGAACAAACCCTCAGCTCTGGCGATCCATTTGGCATCGACTGCTCCATTTTTTATTGCTTAGGTGGAAATTTTGTCCATATAGGCACATATTCTAACAGTTCTAAAGAATATTCCACCAGTTCCTCATCCATATCAGCAATCCTTACCTGAAAACAACTGAAGTAAATTGCCACAAGACAACAAAAGGCACCCCAGAAGGTTGAAGGTTAACACCTAACGCCTTACAAATAACCTCGGGAAAATTAAACAGACTTGTTGTTTCCATCCAAATACACATGTCAGTCTCTTCCTCGCTTGAAATTACGAAATTAAACACGGCTTCAAAACTAATCTATCATAACCCCTGCAGCAACAGCAGGACCGAAATTTCACTTCCTCCCAACCGTAGAGGCATCCTCCCCCCCAAACTAAATACCCTGGAATTAATTTTTGGGATTTTTTTTGTTGGAATCAATGCTTAATTGACAAGCATCGTTAAAGTGTTACATATCAAGAGATTCTGGGTTCAAATCCTCTTACCTATCCTTGCTTGCACGAAGGGCATACCTAGGAGTTATAGTGGTTAGGCATAAATAGCCACCTAGGGCTATAATAGTAATGGTTGGAATTTGCCTTACAAAACACTAGTCATGCTTTAAAAAATAAATTGGGAGTTGTCTTTAAGTGTGAATTTTTGGAGTTTTCAGGGCATTTTTGGCCAGAATCCCGTGGAAAAATTTGTGGAAATTTTTTTATTTGTGTTGTTTAAACTGGTTTTTTTACTACATATATGGATTCAACACCCTAAAAAACCCCTAGGGTACTTCTATTGTGCAAATTTTACCTATCAAACTTGTGATTTCAATAAATTTCTATAATATTTTAGACAAATTAGATCAGAAAATAAACCAGAGAAACAAATTAGATCAAAAAATAAACCAAAAAAACTTTTCAAAAAGTGACACTTAAAAACAACTAGAATAAATTATTTCAAAAATATTTTTTTAAATATAAGTGTCCCAAAAAAATTATTAAAAATTTCAAATTCAAAATAATCAATAAAAACAAATATAATTTACCATATAAGAAATAAGAAAATGGATAACATAGGGAAATAAAATATACTCTTAAAAAAAAGAGGCGCAAATGAAGAAAATCCTTTACATCGTGCACTTGCATATGAGAGCAAAGTCCTTTGCATTGTGCTAGCAATATAAATTTCCCATAAAGGACTCAGAATAGCTTGGTTACGCGATTGATTCAAAATTTATAAAACATACTATTAGGTTCTATCAAAAAAATTGATGAAAATATTATTCACAAAATAGATTAGGATTACCGAACTATTGATATGTTACCAGTTTTTGTTATGCTTGTATCTATGGCTAATTTATATATATCCTAGTTTAAAACTATTATTTTAAATATTTATTTAAAAAATATATATTTTTAGGCCGATAGGCTTTTTCTTTTGAATCAGTGTAATTTTCTTTTTTGTCGACACTTCCTGTCTCCATTTCACATGTGTCCATAGATTTTTACGCGACTGAAATTCCAGGATTCCATTTCATTTCTTTTACACTAAAGTTCCAGGATTCCGTTTCAATTCTTCATAGCGCACTATTTTTATGCTTAAGCTCCAGGGGATTTCATTTGAAATCTTCATAGATTTTATGGAAGTGAATCTGAATTTTATAGTGACTGCACGACTAAGACTTTGTTTATGGTAGCGAACAACACAAGGAGATATGGAAATTATTTTTTGAATGCGGTAAGGCCTGGGATCCTGGGAAGCATGAGGCTATCAAAAGTTGAAGCATGAGGCTGTGGGAAGCATGAGGTTGTCAGAAGACGACTTCGTAGCATGGATAAAGTTGGATGATTCTTGAATTTCAGAGTTTAGTTTTGGAAAAAAATATTTATGGTCAGTTGTATAATAGTTTTCATGGAAAGGAATCATGAAGGAGGGCATGGGAAAATGGCAGTGAAAATGTTTCTTCCCCAAGCCTCCCCCTTTGCCAGGTCTGGATTATAATCGCTGCCATTTTCATAGCACATTTTCCGTAACTCATTTCTGCCACAAGTATTCGGGTTACAACTGTGTGCCAAAAGGAACCGTGAACACATGGAATAGGCTTTTACAAGAAGGATACAAAGCTGATGTGAAAATTTTCACATATGATGGTGGCACCATACTAGCTCATAGCAATGTGCTTGTAAGTTTTTATTTGGCTGAGATTTTTTTTCTTGTGAATTGATTTTGAATCTTGCAATCTTCAAGGGCTTTTTTCATGAAATGCAATCAGATGCTTCTGAAAATTATGTGAAATGATGTGCCCGCTATTGCCAAAATCAACAAATCCTTGGATAATTTAGGAAGTAACTATTTCAAGGTTTTAGATCATTACCTTTATCTAGACCATTTATTTTGTAAAATCATGATTTAGAAACAACAATTTTTATAGCTTCGTGCATTGCCTCATTTACACTGGATAATCGGTGCACAAAGTTATTTTGCACTTATGTATTTTAATTCCCATTTCTTTTCTCCTACCTTTTTGTATCAGGATTCTTGTAATCTGATGAAGATTTTTGATATAATAAAACCTTTTGTTTTGTTCATATTTTCTGGATTTACATAGGGCATTGCTTCTAAATATGAAATGATATGCATAATTTTTACTTGACGAATATCATATTTAAATTCAGTTATTCCGATGAAATCCGGGAGAACGAATTTGGGATAAATTATACCATATTTTAAATAAATCTTAAAGGCATTGAAATTGTGTTTACTATGTCAAATACGAAATTTTTAAGAATGGCTACAAAAAAGGTGTTGTGAAATTCACACAAAAAATAAGAAAGAAACTTTAATTGATAAATATGTTGTTTGTATCCTACACATATTTCTAGTCTGTGCCAGATTGAAACACTGGCTATACAAAAATAAAGAAATATTGCATTCATTACAAGCCACCAACAATTTTTAGTCTTCAACCAAAAGAAAAAAAAAATTCCCCACCAAATAACATGATCTCGCTGACGAAATCTCTACTCAGATGATCGTCAAGATTCCCCACATCTCAGGCATGATCATAGAATTCAAACCGCTGGTAGTTTTCGAAGTCGTCCTCTAAGTTTCAATTTTCACGAATGGATTTAAGATTCGGATTCCCTAGCAAACCCTCGGATGTTTCCAATGAAGATAGTCCTTTTAAAACTTATAATATGTTCACTTATTATAACAAACAACAAAGATGTTGATTAATTTTTACACGAGATTGTGTTTTGAATCTAGCTTATTGATTTTATGATGCCTTATTTCAATCAAATTGTTATAATTTTATATTTTAATTTATTAGGTTAATAGGCGTATTTATTTCAATTATGTGTGGTTGTGGATTTTTTTTTTTAATTAATAACCCAGATTTGTTGTGAGACGAATATGTTTCATGTGATTACATAATCCATTGCTACATTTTATGGGAGTGCAAAACGTTACAACTTAATTTAAATTTAAATTGTACTTATTTCAACTATGAGGAGTTGTGGAATTTTTTGGTTTTCCATAGAATATACTTCATCCACGGCTAAGATTCTGGGAGTGCAAAGCCTTACAACTTAATTTCAATTATAATGGTACTTATTTCAACAATGTGGGGTTGTGGATTTTTGTTTATTTTTTAAATACACTAGCAGAATTTATTGTCGGCCAAATATGCTTTATGTGATTACCTAATCCATAGCTGCAATTTCTGGGAATACAAAGTGTAATTTAATTTCAATTAAAATTAAATCCATTATAAGCGTGGCCCATTGCGATTAAATCCAAACGATTTAACCATGTTGCGATAGTGTGGTTCTCCTGTTGCATAAGAATAAGGTTATGCATTGGCAGCGCTATCAAACCAAGAGCGATGTCAACCTTCTACGCGGTCTCGATTTTGGATTCCTTCATTTTCTAATGAAAGGGTGAAAAGCATGGTTGGTAACAGTTCTACCATTCTTATCATATGGGTGTTACATTGTTTTTTTTGTTATACTAGTGCATGGTCTTTCCTGGTCGTGCAACTAGGATTTATTTAGGTAGTAACAGGTAGGGTTTAAGTATGAGAGTAGATATTATATAGGGTTATTGTTGTAAGATTATATGGTTATTTTATTTTCTAAATGTAGTGTATATTTTAAATTTACAAGATGTAGAGTTTGATTGTCAAAGTGATTTGCTTATTTTTAAAAAATTAGATTCAATTATGAGGGTTATTTGTTGATTTTAAGTTGTAGGGTTTGTGATTTGATTTTTTTTTTTGTTATTAGATTCCACCGTTGGTGTTAATGTGCTCTCAGAATTTTAATAAGTATGAGTGATCATATACTTTTACTTAGATGTTCATTTTTTAATGACATTAAAATTATTGGTGAGGTTGTTTGGTTTTTAATGACATTAGCATGTGCCCCTTAACCATTCATATTAGTTTGGAAATTAAAATTTTAAATATAATAAGAGGTATTTCATCATGAAAGTTAGCTATGATTGAAGATATAATGCATTGTGGCATTATGTGACTTTTAAATATTTGATTTCATTTAAATATAATGATATTATTTTATTGTAATATCAACCAAGTTCATTTTAATTTTCTATTTATTAGATTTAAAACTTAAAGTAATAAAACCTAAATAAATTAGGTTTGAGATTTTATTATTATTTTGAGAGTTATTTTAAATTTTATTATTTATAATTTTAATAATATTAAGTTAATATTACTCTTGATGTTAATGAAATTTAAAAAAAAAAAAAAATTTAAAATTGTAATGATAAATGCTATTTAAATTAATTTAAAAGAATTAATGATTTTAGTCGCTCAACAGATTAGGAAATGGATAAATTAGATCATTTTACTTGCACGGATTTATTATGTTTTACCTACCTGCAAGGCAGGTCTACTTCGTAACTTGTCATTCTTTAGCAAGCAGTTTAATTTAAGTAATTTTTTTTTGTCTATAAATAGTTCTGTAACTTCTCACTCCTTAGCAAGCAATTTAATTTAAGTAACTTTTGTGGTATTATTTGCTTGCTTTGATACCAATTTTACCTAGGACCTCCTCTCACAAGCAGCATCAGAACGCTTCAATAATGAGTAATCTTCATCGAGCTTCTTCGTTAAGAGACCCTATGCGAACCCATACACGAACCTACTAACACGTTCACACTTCTTTCGGCTCTTTCTGCGGCTTCCTTCGCCTTTAACGGCCTACTCTGTGTCCCTTGGTGCTTTGGTGAACCTCTGGCGAACTTTCGGCGATCAAAAACAAGACAATACTACCTCAGTGGACATTCATAAATCTCAGAGTTACAGTTCTTGAGAATGCGGAACAAACTTTTCTCTCTTTATTGATTTCAAAATGATTTTACAACAGAGATCAGATTACAATGGACTCAGAAATATCTCTTTTCCAGAGATAGACTGCAGTGGCATTTACCAGATTAGCTACTCAATAAATGAGCGAGCAATACTGGAGGCTACCTGGCCAGTTGCAGACTCTGTCTCAGAGTTCTTAACAAAACACACAAAACATTTACAGACTTTGTAGACTCAATCTATGATCAGGCCACTTTAGGTTCTTGCCTATGCCAAGCACATAGACACGCAGGCTTCTCTGATCACCTAAGGACTTGAGTCTTAGCACCGTGATGCAAGTAGATCGCGAGGCTTTGCGTAGATGCAGAGCAGGGAGCTTCGGCTCGACTCAGACTCAAAACTCAAATGACTCTAGACTCTAGACTCTCCGAATGCGAATGCCGGAGAATGAGCCTTAACCCTCCTTATATAAGAGATTAGGGGGGACAAACATTCAATCGATTTGTCGGATGGCTGACACGTGGAAGAGAATCATGCCTTTTGGGTAACACCAAAGTGACATCCGCACCGAGATTCGTCTATCCGACACTAACATGTGAAATGTGTGTGAAGTACACTGTGGATACCTTTTCTGTACAAGGCCCACGAGGAAACATCACTTATTACATACACAGAGGATGCTTTTTCAAACAGGTGAAAAGCCCTCAGAAAAAGACCTGTCACTGTAAACCCGTGACTGGGTATTATTACACAGTGGAGACTTTTATTTTTAATGGAGTCCACTAGAACCGCTTGATTCTGGAGGAGTCTCAATCATCTGCAAATGAGGAAATCTATACTTATAATTTTCATCCCATTGCTTTGTATAGATTCTTTTGACAATCATAGCCTTATTTAGAATAATTTGGTGTTTTATTTTAGTCATAACTAACCAATAGTTATGCTGCATCATGTGTTGCTTTAGAATGAGTGAAGGATGCAACCCCATAAGAGTACTAGTACTTCGGAAGGGCCTATGATCACATTCATCTTCCTCACATAAATCACATCTGCTTTGGTACCAGTTCTCATAAAAGGTAGGGTCCATGGATGTTGCACTGAGACCAAAGTCATTCCACCAGTCTTGAAACCAACTTGCCTGATGACAGTTTTGCATTATTCCAATGGCGCCAAACTTTATTTTGGTATAGTGGGTTTCTCCTTTACCATCTTTGTTCATTAGATCCCACCAGAGCTTTTTATAACCTGCAAAATCATATACTGTGTCAGGAAATATAAGATTTGGATTATTACCTGGCCATTGATTAAAGCGGGTCCAGGTCCAAGCAGGTTCTCTTGTACGATGAATGGCAATCCATTCGTAATAGATTCTTGATCTATCACCTCCACCAGTGCTTATGACAGTAATGTCATTAAAGTCTTCAGAGAGAGACTCTTTTGCCTCCCATGCCCTCCGCATACTGTGGGTGTATACTTTATCATGGATCCACATGCTGCCTTTTGGGTATACACGTCTTTCTAGTACTAGATGTTGTATATCTGTATGATTCTGGAGATTAGCATCTAGTATTTTTGTATTGTGAAGTTCCCACCTTGGTTCCCATTGTGCCATGTAGGTAGTCCAATCTCTATATTCTGGGATACTTCTCAATGTTTCTTGCTGATTTATCTGATCCCATTCTGTAACAATGATCATAACTTGATCATCATCTTGTTCTTGATGTTGGATGAATTCTCTACTGAGAAAGTCTGGCAAACAATTTTCAGAACCCTTTATGTGTTCTACTTTAAAAGTAAAATTTGCAAATAATGCCTGCCATCTTGCAAATTTAGCATCTTCAAGGTTTTTTATTTCTTTTGAAATAACTTTGTCAAGTGCCCGAGCATCAGTTCTCAGTAAAAAGAATTTGTTTACCAAGTGAATGGAAAATTTTCTGACACAATTCCATGCAGCCTTAACTTCTTTTTCAATTGTGGAGTAATTCTTTTCAGCTTTACTCCAAACTCCCGATGCATACTGCACAATTTTTTCTTCATTTTTCTGACTTTCTTCACTCGGTCTTTGCTTGAGGACACCTCCCCAACCTATATTGTTGGCATCTGTTTCAACAATCTTAAAAGAGCCATCATCAGCAACATATAGAATAGGAAGGTTTTTGACATTGGATTTAATATTTCTGACAGCTAGAGTATGGGCCTGAGTCCAAGGTTTAGGATTATTTCTTAGTCTCTGGTTGAGCAGAGACCTGCCAGTAGCACAAGAAGAATAGAAATTGCTTACATAGTTCAGACATCCTAAAAATCTCTGTAATTGAGTTTTGTCCAGAATTATATCTGGAAATTTGTCTGCAAACTCAAGGGCATGACTTTGTAAAGAAATTTGTCCATTCTCTATGCTGTGTCCTAAAAAATTTATCTTGGTCCTACACAACTCCATTTTATTTTTACTTAGGACCAATCCATTTTTCTGGACCAATTTCATGAATATTCTTAAATGCTTAAAATGGTCCTGGAGATTCTTGGAAAAAACTAGGAGATCATCAATATATGCAAGCAACCATTCATTGTACGGCTTAAAGGTGGAATCCATTACCTTCTGGAACTTAGAGGGTGCATGCTTCAAACCGAATGGCATCACATTCCATTCATAATGTCCTGCTGGCACGCTGAATGCTGTCTTCCATTTATCTTCTTCCTTTATGGAAACTTGCCAGAAACCAGATTTTAGATCAAACTTTGAAAATACTTTAGCTCCAGATATCCTACTCAGCAGATCTCCTTTGTGCGGAATAGGATATGTATCATCTGCAAGAACAGTATTAAGAGGCTTATAGTTTATGAAAAGTCTGGGAATGCCTCTGATCTATTCACTTCTTTTGTTAACATAGAAGCCATAACAGTTCCATGGACTGTTAGACTCCCTTTTCAGCTTTCTCTGAAGTAGCTGATTTATTTCTTTTTCACAAAGCTGTCTATATTCTTTTGACATGGGGATAGCTCTAGATTTTCATGCTTTTCCCGTATATCCATCTTTGTAGGGAAATTCTACATGATGGTGCTTGCAGTGCCAAAAGCGTCAGTTTTCCAGCAACAGGTTTGTTCAAATCAAGCTTGCCAATTCGTAGATTCGTCTTTGAATCCGTGGAGAATTCAATTGTTCACCCCGATCATAATTGAATGATCTTTGAGTTCTGTGAGACTGGTTTCTGCTTTTTGCAACTCTTCCTGCATAGCTTGCACCATGGTAGACATTCTGGTTTTAGAAACATAAGGCAAATTAAATCTTTTACCTTTTATAGTGATGAAGTACCCTGCCCTTTTATTTTGGAATCTCATTGAACCATGTGGTTCAGCTGCAGCAAGAAAAACATTACCAAGAATTCAATCAACTGGAATATCACCTACAACAAACTTCATGGTGATACATCTATCTTCAAAACAAACTACAGCTTCTGGTACTTCATATTCTAAAGTTATTTCTCCTAAACCAGTGAGCTTGCGAGTAGAAGTAACCCAAAATATTGAAGGAATAGCCTTTTTTGAAAACATATTAACATCTGACCCAGAATCAATCAATGCTCTTAGATTAAACAACTGTCCTTTTATCCAAACTCGAATTTTAACATGGTGTTGTTGATATTGGATAGTGAACAGATGCATATCTCTAATTCCCATACTTGGATCAGGATGTCCTTCTGCAATTTCAACTTCTTCAGTAGACTTAGGAGGAGGACCATGCAGAGTATAATTTGTTCTTCTATTGGAGAAGACAGGTGAAGAAACAGGAGAGGCTGAAACCTATTTGTTCTTTTCAAGGTCTGAAATACTGTGTTTTAAAACATAAATTTCCGATTTCATGTTATGTATCTCCTTACTCACCTCCCCCAAAGTGAGTGTACGAGCTTTGCTAGAATTATGCTAGAGATACGATCTGGTATTACGATAATAAGAAGCATCAACAAAGTTTGGCTTCTTACCTAAAGAGGAACTGGAGGGAGTAGTATGCTGCATAAAAGTCTTCAACAATGCAGTTTTCAAATCACCATCCTCCATGGCACGAATTTGTGCAAATGCTTTCATGTCTCCTTCGTCAGACTGGGCCATGAGGACTTTTAATTTTTCAGAGAACTCTTCATGAAAAGAGGATTCTGAGGAAAAGTCTGAATCATCATCAGAAAAATCACAGTGACAAGATTTTGAATTAGAACATTGACAATATGCATGAACCTCTTCTTCAGAAGAATAAGAAACATAAGATTTGGAAGATGAACCAGAAGGGGAATCTTCAGCAGCTTGCTGAATAGCAAGGAAATTATGACAATCTTCAGTTTTATGAAAGGAATAATGGCAATGGCGACATCGGTCTTCAATTTTCACAGCAGTACTGGTACTAGCCTGTTGGGGCCTTTTAGACTGTGAATTTTTGCCGAGTCCTCTTTTAGACTCAAGAGCTGTAGGACACATATTAGATGTGTGGCCAGGTTGACCACAAAGCCAACAGACAACACCGTTCATTTTTTCAACCTTCGCATCTCTGGGATTGATTTCCATAGGAGTATAATAATGAGTCTTTGGGTTATTCCTATAATAACCTTTTTTGCCTTTTGCTGGTCTTCTCTTTGAAGGTCTGAGTTCTCGTCTTTTGTCAGAACTCAGTCTGTAAGTGGAGGCTCGAGCTTTGCGCTAAACCTTCTTTGCTTTTCTCTTTGTCTTTCTGTGAGTGACCAAAGGATCATCAACAGTTATTCCATACTTGCTACAGAAAGACTTAGTACCGGGCAATCTATTTAATTTATCAATAGACTTGGCCATTTTAGAGCTGGTACAAAGATTTATCAACACCTTAGTGATGATAGAATAAAATTCTCCCCATAGATAAACTTCAAGAGGTAATGGGAAGACTTCTTGCATCTTTAATATTGCAACCAACTTTGAAGGAAGGGCTGCAAGGTATACTTGCTTCCACAAAACATTCTTTGGTTCTTTAACCAAAAATATTCTTTGAATCCAATCTCTGTGGAAGTCTTCAAACTGATTAATATTTCTACACTTCAGATTCATCAATACCATCTCATGCTTATCTGTAAGTGTAATATCAGTACCACAAAAATGTTCTTGTATAAGAGCAGTCAATGCACCAATCATATTATTCTGTGCAGTCCCATCAGGATTGAACCTTATATCACCCTGTTCATCTTTTAAAACTTCTTTCTCTAACTTATCAAGCATTGCAGGAGAAGATTCAAGCTCCCACCATCTAGCAAGTGTTCCAGTAAAACAATGTATTAATGTTTTACAGGATTCCACCTCACTTTTGCCAGAAACACACATGAGCTTGTATTCGGTAATCATCTGATCAAGCATCTACCTGATCTGGGCAGTAGTCAGATTGTCTAGATTCCATTCTTTATGACTATCTGCATGAAATATTTCCCTTGGGGGAATCTTTCCAACTCCATATAGATCAGGGGCAGGATGTCTGCTGAACTGAGGTTCAAGGGGCTCATAGACAGGAAGGACATGATGCTCTATCTCAGACTCAGGAAGGGAAGTGACAAACACTTTTTCTGACTACTTGGGCTTTTCAGATTCAACAACTTCTTTAGGGAGAAGAAAGGGAAACTTAGAGACTAGACTTTCACTAAGTTCATGAGTGTGGATTGCTTTCCCTTTTGTTAAGAATGAAGCTGGTATGGGTTTATCAACTCTTTTCAAACCCATTCTGTCTACTTTATCAGACAGGTCTGAAATCATATGCCGAGTAGAAATAGAATTCTCTATAATACAATTTTCTACTTCATCAATCTTCTTAAAAGATTCTATAGAATAATCTTTAGCTGCTGCAGAATTATACTGTACAGAGTTTAAGACATTATTTACATCATTAATAGACACATGGACTTTGTCTATTTGTTCTTTAACCATGACAGCCTTGGCCATATTCTTCTCTAATCCAGTAACAGCAGTGTTTGTCCAATTTATCTGCTCACTGACTATTTGTACTCTCCTTTCTATCCCTACAAGATTTTCTTGATGTACTAAGGGATGTGCTTTAGCTGAATTTTGTCCTTCTCCAAGGACAATTCCTTTGAAAGGAGGGAAACTAGAGGAGGTTTCAACTTTGCTTCCATCAGTAACTGTCCAGGAAGGGCTAGAAGAGGATGCAGAATCAATCATCAAGATCATCTCTGATTCTTTAGCCTTTTTCCAAGAATAGAAAGAAATCCAAACATTTCTTTCTGTCATATACTGCTTCCATTCAGAGGCTAGCTTTCTCTTCTCTTATGTGCTGTAGGATACAGCAAATTCATCCACTTGAGGATTAGTATGGAGATCCCAATTTAGCATTAGCTTCATCCATTTCTTCGGGATCACATGTTTATCACAACCATCCATCAAAGTATAAAACTTTTGAATTTTAGGAATAGATGGTCTTTTTATGTCAGAGGGTAGATCTTTAAATCTACATTCTGGAATCAATCCATCCTTTTGACTGTAAAAACCCACACCATGCTTATCTTTGGGAGATTGCATGTTCATAAATATTTTAGTCAATCTAGGATCTTCATCTTGCAAACTGGGTACTAAGTGCATCATGAGGACATGTTCGTCTTCATGTGGGAATGGGATATCAGAACACTTTGGATTAGGACAGGGAGACACAGATGTAGACGGAGGGGCTTCTCCTGTTCTAGGATTGTGATTCTGATGTCTGATAACCAGTGAAGCAAGAGACTGGAGGTTTACTGACTAGTGACATTGTGGACAGTCAACTTTGACAGGATTGAAATTCACAAGCTGAGAAAACTCAAATAAAGACAAATGACTACAATTTGAAACAATAGATGAACAAGAAGTATCTGTACAATCAGGAGTAATGTACAAAGGAGACTTTTTACATTTAGATTCAATTCTACACCTATCAATGGTAGATCTTCTTGGAAAAGAAAGAGTGGCAGTAGATTGATTTTCCGTGATATTTGCAGATGTGATTTTTTGTACAGAGAGAGGCTTAGGATTAGGCACAACCAAAGGTCGTGAGTTATGATAGATCCTAAAAACAGGGATAGATCCTAAAAACCGAAGGTCGAACACCAAGCCATGAAATGGGAGAGGATCTATCTTTAGGGAAGTTAAAACTGAACTTCGACATCTGGTATCCAAATCAAAAGTTTAAAAATTAAGAATTTTCTCCGAATATTTGGAACTTGAACTAAACAATACGAAACTTTTCCTTTTGTGATCTCCAAAAATGAGGAAATGCATTTTAAAAAGCTTTATTTGAAAGTTTTATATTTATAAATTTGAACTTGCAAAGATTTGTTAGGGTGTCTTTCCCTGGAAAAAAAATTTAAAAATTGGAAACTGAAATTTGAGTGAATTGGAATGTCATAGAAGGGAATCGATTCTAATTAGAAATCCTGATATCACTTTTTAGTGACACACCGTGAAGAAACCCATGGTTCTACACTTGAGGTCTGTACTTACAAATATCATTTGTGTTAAAGTGTTATAAATCTAGAAAAAGTGTTATAAATATATTTCACTTGCAGATTTGACCAATAAAAAAAATAACATCAGATAAAAAACCTGATATCGCTTTTCTTTTCAGTGTTGAAGAAACCCAAAACCCATGGTTCTACAGTTAGAAATTTGTAGTTACAAATATCACTTGTGTTAAAATTTTAGAAACCAAGAAAAAGTGTTATAAATATATTTCACTTCCACATTAAAAACCAATCTCCACTAATATATACTCAATAAAAAAGAACTAATTTATTTTTATTTCTGTCACATAGTCTAGAAATATTTTAAAATTTTTAGAATTTGACCAATAAGAATAATAACATCAAATTGATGTTATGTATTAGTGTTATCTATTTAGAATTGGATTTTTTCCAGGTTGTTGTATTAGTTACTTTTATTAAAATTTAAAATTCCAAATATGTAATATGAGATATTTTGATAATTAAATAAGATATTTTCATGGACTTGATAGTATAATTGTGAATAAATTTAATTATTCTTTTTCTTGGCATGTACATATATTCTTAAAGATTTTTGGCAAGATTACAATATTAGATTTTTGGCAAGATTATGATATTAAGATTTTAAAGCTTAATTTATTTTTAAATTATATTTTCAAATTTATTTTATTTTAAAAATAAAAATAAAACTAATAATTTAAATGTTACAATTTAAAAATTATAATAAAACTCGTGCATGGTTAATAAAATATTATTAATCCCTAATAAACATAAAAAAAAACTCCATATATCTCAATTTGTTAAAAATAAATAAATCATAAATTAACTGATTTTTTTTTTTAATGATAATGATAATTATATTGATAAAAAGAATTTTTATAGAAGTAAAAAATTTATTTGTTTAAAAAAAATGTGTAACAAGATTTATGCCTAAAACTAGGCAAATGTAATCTTCTTCATAATGGTTTTAAATCATTCGTTGGTAAAATAAGTAGTAAATTATATCTTGTAACGTACATTATAATCAACCATAAAATTATAAAATAAATAAATAAATTACCTTAACAAGGTTGACTATATGAATTTACACTTGTATATATCTCTACACCC
Organism: Pinus albicaulis; assembly: GCA_034641835.2. Lineage (NCBI taxonomy): Eukaryota > Viridiplantae > Streptophyta > Pinopsida > Pinales > Pinaceae > Pinus > Pinus albicaulis. Next base: position 210,384 of record JAXQQM020091355.1, read on the forward strand.
TTTTTGAAATCCTAAACCTTGTGTTTCATAAACATAACAAAATAAAGGTTGGGTGATTTCATCACAGGTTTCAAGGTAGAAACTTGCCCCGTATGCATGATACTTGGAAACATATCTAACCATCGACGAAATTCCACATTTAATTCTTCAGGGTACACAAGATACATGTTATTACTGCGTCAGGATGGAATAATTATCGTTAATATATTGTGACAGGATGGAATGCTTATGGTTAACATTATATTAAAATTGATTGAAATAATTCATAGCGGAAAAGTTTGACTAGGGATTTGGGTCTTTTGGAATTAACAGTATTGTACAACCATCCCATCTGGTTGACAGTTGTAAGGGTTAACACCGCCAGATTAAAAGGTTTGGGATCGACGGTGGAGATTGGCGGATTACCCGTTTAGGGTATAGACCTCCCCAAACCCTAACCGTCTTCTATCATTGTTGTCGATTCCTCGCCGCATTGCTCTGCAACCTTTCGGTCTGTCACCATCGTTTGGATTACCTTGGCTCTATTCAGCTCCACTTGGCCTCTTAAGGCACGACTCCACAGGTAACATGATACCCTACTGCTTGAAGCTTACTATGTTCAAGATGTGGTCGTCGTTGAGGAGGTAAATCCCCGTTGGACAGGCGATCCCTACTAGCCCAAAGCAGGTCTCTATAACAAACAAACACGTTATGACGCAAGCTCCTAGTTACGAATGAAAGACTGGGATAAGAGCCGCATCGATTCCAATGCCAGATTCAAGAAGAGATGCCCCCGCCCTTCAACCCCGGCAAGATCACAATCCTTCCACGATCTCCGTGGATGAACACTTGCACGCAGAAGAAACGAACAGATACATGCATAGGAACCAGCATACGTAACTAAACATCGGTCAGAAAAGATATTACTCGCATTAACATGATAGAAAAAGGAGTGGAACCATAATCATAGTCATCTATTAAAGTGATAAACGAATAGTAGTTACAACCAAGTTCTGACGTCGCAGCTTCCTTCGAACGGGTCTCCGGTTGTCCACGTCTCGCAAAGCTCGCCAAGGAAAGGGAAACCTCTCCAGAGTCTCGTAACAATGGTCTCCTCGCTTGAGTGGGCCTTAAGGGAAAGAAAGGATTCTTTACAGCACAAAGGCACTTGGGAATAGGGAGATGCAAAGCTTCAGCACTTCAAGACTAGCTTGCCATGGATTTGAGCAGGCTTTTATAGATGGGGAAGGAGGGAGTTGGGATCCCTATTATTATGGGATTGGCCCTATCAACAAGGAAGGTTCCATGGGAGGTGGCAAAAACAATTCCCTTCCATAGAACTCCCGCAGCCAAACCTCCCAACTCAAGATAGGCAGTGGTTTGTGAGTTTGTTTGAACTCAACTTCCGCCATCCATATTTAAAAACAGTCCCTAAAATGGGTGGCGCGATTGCTGCTCTATGACAGAGCGCCAAGTGGCGCGACCTCTTTACAGGATTTCCCTGATTGGCGCGAGCACTGAACTGTCTACCCGCGCCAATGCAAAAAGAGATGTTTTTTATGAGTTGAACAGAGTATGCTATAATACGGATCCAGGGTATGGGCGCAGCCATCCAACTAAGATCAAATAAATAGACTCAGGTATGGTCGCAGCCATCCAATCAGTGAGTCATGTACACAATGATAATAATCCACAATCGCAGCCTGGATTACAACAGACACAATCCAGGGTCTTGCGCTCCATCTCGACCCAAAAAAAGTACAAGTTCAGGCATGTGAATATGTGAGCTGAAGTCGAACATGCAAGAACATCGTCTGATTACCAGCCAATGATGAAAGCTGTTAACAGACGCGAGAGAAACCACCAATAACGACAATGGTCCTCAAGGTACTACAGGTACAATCTACGGCGTGTGAATAAATGAGTTGACGTCGAACACCCGCAGAATCATTCGATCGGAAGTCAATGATGTAAACTTCACGTCGAATGCGACGAGCCTGCCATTGAGGCATGCAGGCTCCAAGGTACCATCAGGAGTCTCTAGACCAACTTCCTGGATAATGAGTTGAAGTCGACAGGAAGTGACCTTGATCGAAGGTGGGCCATAATGATTCCCACATCATCGACACGAGACAGAGGAACATAATGTTTTGTTGTGAATTAGGACCATATGAGAAACAGAGGAAGGTTGATATTTGCAGAGGTCAACTTCTCTTGAACACATGAACGGCACGACAATGGACTTGGCAGTATTTGACATCAACGGATCAGAGGTCATGGTGACGAGGCAGTGAACAGATGAGAGGTCAAAAGAGATTACCCAAACCCATGGAAGCAAAGTGAAACAACGAGATGAGATGTCCCCAACCCGACACGAATGCAGACAAGTGCCATGTTCAAGAGCGACATACTGCCGATGACAACGACGATGGTTCCATTTTTCCCCCACCATTTCTGGCGAGTACCCCAATTATTTTTGATAACAAGCTTGAAGGGGATAGCATATGCTTGTGATATAAGTCCGCCTTTCGGGCGAATCCATCCTAGTGCATTTAACGAGTCCTAGGAAGGAGAAACTCGGAGAACGTCATTTCGACGGAATCCAATGTCATCAAGGTTTAACGAGTCTGACAAAGGAAGAACTCGGCGTCTTTTCATGTTTAGAGAGTTTGAAAAGACAGCGGAAAAGAAAACTCCACAGGTCCCTTTTCGTAAATAGTTTCCCAGATCCGAAAAGGTAGAAAACAATATCCGGGAAAAACCTCCTAGTCGCGATAGGCTAGGGTATTCCTTTTTCGTAATCGATCCAGCCCAGCCCGAAAAAGGGTTAAACTTATACTGGGTGAATGTCGATTCGCATCCATTTTAACGAGATCGAAACGACAAGGGCCTCGGCGATCTTTTCATATTTAGAGAGTCAGAAAAGAGCTGAAAGATGACTCCACAGTGACTTTTTCGTGTATTTACCGAGTCCGAAAAAGTATAAAATACAACTCGTTTCCACCTTTTAAGTCGCAAAAACCTGCCGCTGCACATACCCAACAAGCGTAAAATCCATTTTCGACATAATACACGCAAATATTTGACAAAAAATAACTTTTAAAGCTCATTTAACGTCGAAAAGTTATAAATATGTCTAATGGTAAAAAATAAAATTACTTTTTACTATTTACCTTGTGGAGAGCAACAGTGGTCCATTTGGAGCAGAATCTTCTGACGGTGATTGCGACCAATCCAGGCAACCATTCAGCGTCTCGTCTGTGACAGGTAAGAGGTGCTCCTTTTCTCTTTCTTTTCATGCATTTTCCAATGATTTCCTTTTAGAAATCAGCTCTGTAAGGGCACTTTTGAAATTTTAGGGCCGGGCCAAGTGGCGCGGGTATCGGGCACGGACCCGCGCCACTGAGCTCTTTTTACCAAAGGGCCCGCGCCACATGGCGCGACTGTCAGCAAAACAGTCGCGCCAGCGGCGGAACCCAAATTTCCGCCTAAAATCCCACTACTTATGCCAAATTTCTTGAATTTTGAAGCTCACAAAAGATCTAATAAGGGGTTTTGGACCATGTGAATGCAGATAAACAGTCAGAATGGCAATCGAATGGAAGGAACGAGAACACGGAGATGAGGACGAAGAGGCCATGCAAAACCAAGCATGTATGAATGCTCTGAGAGACTGTGGCTTAAAAAAGTTCTTCCTCACGCCATGCTTACGAGCTCAGCCTGAGCTCCTCCAATATCTGATCAACCTCTGGGATGAAAATGACCAAGTATTCAGAATACGAGACCCGGTGTTGGAATTGGAGGTCACTGACATTTATTTCGTTACTGGATTATCCCGCAGGGGTCCAATCCCTGTACTGACTGGGAGCAGACCATCAGGGGAGAAGATGGAAGAAGTAATGGCGCGGGTGTGCCGTGGGGCACAAAAAGGAACAGGGAGTAAGAAGGTATACATCTCAACCATCCCTGACCTAGCACTGAGAGTTGTACTCCACACCATTACGCGGGCTGCTGGATCGCAGGCACCGCACGAGGCTACAAAGACTCAACTCTTACTGGCCTCAGAGTGCATGGGTCCTCGACTGTATGACTGGGCAACAGCTGTCACCATCAACATGAAAAGGCAGCTCACAAAGTGCAAACAGAACAAACTGAAGCAGTTTGGGTATGGTTCCATCTTGGTATCGTTCATTCTGGAACGCATACCAACCTTCCAGAGCCAAGAGGCCCCTGTGGCGAGTCCAGTACCACGAGAGCCGAGAATGGCTCGCTGGGCAGCACTGATGCCCAGATCTGGAGGCGGGCAACAGATGTCCTGGAAGCCCGAGTTCTTCAGGTGGCTACGGCGCCAACTTATCGTTGTGGAAGATTGGCCCTATTCGGGAACTGACTTTACAGGGGACCCAGATCTCCCGCTACCAGAAGGAGACGACTGGGATGAAGAGCTGGGTAAGACCTCATATTTTTGGTTTTATGTTTATATGTTTTTTTTGTTAATACACACTTGTCTAAACACAATTATATATGCATGCAGATGTAGGACCTGAGAGACCAGCCGGGATGTCTCCTATCTCCCGGAGGACACAACTCGCCCCTGAGATCCAGGGGGAAGGTACCGGAGGAGAGGCACTGGTTCAGAACCTCGAGGGGATCGTCCATGGGATCCCAGACTATGCCCAACTGTCAGATGTACCGATGGAGTACCAGCGCCATATGGTGGGAGTCCCAAACCGGCTCCACCGAATCCTGAGGCGGCTAGTGCGTGCGGTGACGTGCTATCATGAGCACCATGCTGATTAGTCTCTAGGGTTTAGCCACACCTATTTTTTGAGAGACACAGTGTCTCCGGATGTATTAAGACACTTATGTATATTTTTTGAGTTTTATGTGACACACTTCTATGTAAACATTTCGATATCTATATATATGCATATCTATTTCTGGATGAGTCTTCTTTACATGTGATGATGATTTATAAATTGCGCAAATGCCTGTCTAACACCAAATTTGCTACTGCATCTGTTAATGTATTCAAATGTCTGGGTATATGATGATATGTAATGTATTCAAAATTCATTTCCAGTAATCGAATACGCAAATACAATCGTAAAATGGACGGGTTTCTTACCGAATAGTGCCCGTTCAGCTGCAACACTACAAGCTGTGAATCTAGGTACACGAGCAATTCACGGATACCAAGGTTTATTGCCTCGGTTAATAATTCCAACACAGCGCTATATTCCGCGATATTGTTCGTGGTACGTCCTAAACACACACCTTGCAGGTTAATCAACTCACCAGCAGGATCGTAGATTACCCAGGCTGCGGAAGACAGATTCCTGGTACTGCGGGAGGCACCATCCGCGAAACCAACAAATGGATGAAAAGACATCTGCACAACCAGGAAGACCCGATCAGCAGAAAGATGTTTACAAAGCACACCACACCATGCACACAAATGACAATCACACACCTATGTACACACAAGACGGGCATGCCCCCGGCATGATGTCTCAATTCGAGGTGCATGCCCCCCAAGCTTCAGTCTATAGCAAATGGAGTGAAGGTTGAAAACAAAAGAGATTTTGAACTAAATCTATCAAAACTCGAATTGGACATGCTCATGTTTCATTGTTTTAACGAGGTTGACACACTTAAAGGAACCGTCCTCGTTGCATCGTGCTTCATTATTCGAAAAGCTCGGTACAGACTTGAATCTCCCTAGGAGAACAAGTCACACCCACATAAATGTTCTCAACAATCCCTGGTTTAACAGAGATGTTGATAGGAACTGTTTGAGTAATGTTACTCAGATTGCCCTCCGAAAAGACCTCGTGTGTCAAGATCGGTGTTTGAAGAGGCGGGGAAGGAACCTGAGTAGCATAGCGCTCCAGACAATCAGTCATTGCCCCCAAGCTGGGCATAAACGAGGAGCGATGATGTCCATCGCCCCAGGGCAGCTCCTCAAGAGACATAGTTTCAATGATAACCTCATCTGAAGGAAAAGTCTCTCTGAGAGGATCAGGTGAATCAGCCTGACCAAGCCAGGGGGATTGCGAGTAGACGTCGAGAGCCATGCTCATCGGAGCATGTTGAGGAGGTGGAGGGTCCGATGCGGCAACAATCTCACAGTAGCTGATCTCTACTGGCGTTAAAGGCATGGATTCTCCAAACTCATATACCTGCTCAGGTGTAGGAATGAGCCAGGGGTCATCAGTCCTGGACAACATGTTGACTTGAGCGGTATTCGGTGGCGGCGCGGGGAAAATACCCATGAGGACTGGGTCTTTGAAAAGACCAGGTCCTATGCTGTCTGGGGGATTCAGAATTTGATCCACGTATGGCACGTTGTTCTCAGAGCTAGAGGTAAAAAATGACAACTGATCCACCGTGACAATCTTGCCCTCGTGAGGGAACTTAATGAATCGAAAGACGGTAGATGGCACGCAGAGCATGGCATGGGTCCAGCTGCGGCCAAGAAGTATATTGTAGTTGAGTTTAGCGTCAACTACTTCTACTTCTACGTTGACAGTTTTTCCCTGTAATGTGATCGCAAGACTCTCAAGAACTCCCAGGGGTTTAGATTCCCGACCATCAAATGCCTCAAGGGCATTGGGAGATGACGATAAGGTTGGAGAGCCGATGGCCTTCCAACAAGCGGAGGACATAACACAAGTAGATGCACCCTCATCTACGATGGCTCTGTGAACGTTCAGACCGTTAATCTCGACTTGAATAACCAAAGCGATTTGATGTGGAAGCCGGGGAGTAAAATTCTCCAGATCAAAGGTGAGAAGGCTCGAGTCGGCGGGATCAATACCACCGATGGCAGACAGTAAAGCCTTCCGTTGTGAAGGAAAACTCTGAAGAACCTCAAGTGCAGACATCGCACATGGTGCCTGTGCCAAATCCTCAACAATACTGTAATGTTGAGCGGCACGAGCATTTGGATTATAAGAGGATCTCCGAAGAACACCCTTGGTAGGTGGCTTCACAACGGGTTCGAGAGTCGGCTTCTCGATTTCCAATGAACCAGAAGCAGGTGGGGGAGGCGGTCCTTCCGCCACTGCCTTCCCGGGTGCCTGCTGCTGATTATTGTAATCCTTGGACCTCGTAGCGATAGTGATAGGTGCATTAGTTTTCATCATGAAAACCTGAGACCCAAACGGTGCAGATGATGAACCTTGTTCGACCATCTGGGTCTGCTGAGATGGAAATGGCTCTTTTAAAACAGCCGGAGTTCCCTTTGAGCCTTTAAGAAGTTGACTGATTTCGGATCATCGTGGACAATCCTTAGTGTAATGGTCACCTTCACAGATGAGGCAGGGGAATTTCGGCTTACGTTGGGAGCCATCCTCAGTTCGAGTTTTAGATTCCGGTTTCGGGGCATCAGATTTTGATTTGCCTTTGCCCTTCTTCTTCCCCTTGGAGGATTTGCCTGCGGGATTGGCCTGAACAACATTTACCTCCGCGGATTTACCAGAATCGGATGAGGCGGGATTAGCAGAGGTATTGTTGGAAGAATTAACCTTCTGCTTCCCATTCGAAGACTTCTTCGAATTTTGAGAGACGGAACCAATGACGCCATCCACCGTAGGGGTAGGCGGGGTCTTTTTGGCTCCGGGCCGTGGAGCATCAGGCAGGATGTCATAAAGCGTGCCAGATTGTGAATAAACAAGATCCAGATACTGGGCACGCGCGATGGCTTGTTCCTCCGTCACACACGCTCCCATCGCGATATCCTGAGCGATTTTATTCACAAAGGAGGTTGTGAACCAGTGAGTCAAAATCTGATCAGGTATGTGAAACTTGATCAGTCGACGACGGCGCCGCCACTCATGGATGTGATCCGAGATGTGAGTGGCTGAGTCCTGCTTTAGGGAAGACAGGAGGTGCGTCCCAGTCTCATACCGGACTGGTAACTGGAAATGTGTGAGGAAAGCCATAGCTAACGAGTTGAAATCCTGAAAAATACCACGGGATAGCTCTATGTACCACTTAGCGGCAGCTCCTGTTAAAGTACGCTGGAAAAGACGCAGACGAACCGAATCGTCAGTCCAAGAGTTAGACGAACACCAGAGGTGATACGTCATCACATGCGCCTGGGGGTCTTCGCCAGATTTTCCCTCAAACTTGGGACAATCTCCTGGTATCTTGGTTGGAACCGGAGGCCAATATGGATTATGAGAAATCGGATCATTGGTCAACTTTGAAACGTCCGGCAGGTCCAAGGTAGCCAGGAATGGCAATGGAGGGTTAATTCCCATGCCAGTCCCAGAATAAGGTCCGATACCCATGCTCCACGATGGTTGTGAATATCCCTGCCCCCATGGGTTCTGTCCCGTAGGATTCTGACCGTGAGGGGCATAATTCGTATAGCCAGACTGATTTGGTTGCTGGTAACCATTGTGTGGGGCTTGATAACCAGGGTTCGGGCCCTGATTAGGCGTTTGCCCCGTATAAGCAGCATTTGGATTTGGCTTCCGAGCATAGTTAGAACCGGGTGGAGGAGGTTGATACTGAGAGCCTCCAGAGTGGTTATAGTTCGGTTGAGATTGACCATGAGGATAATAACCACTCTGAGGATGAGTAGACTGCTGATAAGTGGAACCCTGCGGAGCCTGGTACGTAGGGCGCAGCTGTTGATTTGGCTGCGGCATTGAGTGAGCAGGCTGGTGAGCAGAGTGAATGGAATGAGAGGGCTGCCCTGAATGAACAGGTTGACCCGAGTGAGGGGGCGGCCCTGAATGAACAGGATGGCCCGAATGAGGGGGCGGCCCTGAATGAACAGGTTGGCCCGGATAGACAGGCGGCGCTGGTTGCGCAGGCTGACCTGGTTGTAAGTGAGCCCCAGGTTGCGCCGAATAAGCCGGTTGGCCTGGAGGCGGGACACCAGGTTGTGCCGGATGACCCGGTTGGCCTGGTGGTGGAACAGGACCAGGTGCTTGCTGGAAACCAGTTTGACCTGAAGCAGAACCATAAAGTGGTCTTGGCTGATATGCAACGTTAGAGACAACAGGATACTGCGGTTGCATCGGTAAAGAAGGCTGGATTTTCCCCCCAGGACCATAGGCCGGTCCCTGTTGATACCCCGGCTGAGGCTGAGCAGGTTGACCAGCAGGGTTATAATACGGTCCTTGCGGATTATAGAATGGCCCTTGCTGGCCCGCAGAGTAGCCTTGATTGGGCTGTCCCTGTGGGTCGTACTGATAGCCAGGTTGGCCTGCAGGTTGACCTTGGAAAGGCTGTGCCTGCAGGTTCTGAGCCTGGTTGTACGGTAAACCTTGAGCATACAGATAAGCCTCAGGAGCAGGAAGACGCAAAATGTCCCCATGCTCATCAAGTTGACCCGGAAAACCATACACGGGGGTGGCGTCTTGTGCATAATGCGAAAAGAAAGACCGATAAGGATCTTGGTGGAGTTGTCCAGCTCCGGCGTTCGGCTGCTGCAAAAACAACCGATACTCCTCCGGAGAGATATTCTCCGGTATAGCAGTAGCTAGATAAATGTCCTCTGGAGTTGGCCCAGATCTAGAAGCAGATGCTGAGGCAACAGCAGAAGAGGCGGCCACACAAAAAGTGGGTCGCACGGGAACAGAAGTGACGGGCGTCGAAGGAGACACCCCGGGTGTAGTAGCAGCTGGCCTCGAAGCAGGAGATGATATTCCCATAGAGGCAGCAGCCGAAATAATCTGACCCAGAGATCTGTATCCCTGTGGCAAAGAAGGACCAGCTGACGATGTGGTAGCCAGCTCAGACTCGTCTCCCTCAAACAATCTACGAGGGATGCGCTGATAGTCATCAGACCCGGGAATTTCCTCACCAGAATCACTCATGGTTGATCCTGCCGTTAAATCACGGAGAAGACGGCGAGGACTAGGAGGAAAAACAGCAGCAATAAACGGTGAACCCGATGTAAGAGAAAGGAAATCAGCTCCTAATCTCAATTCGGACACAGGGTCCGAAAAGGGCCAGTTGAACTCAACTGGTTCTCCAAAGGGTTGCTCGGCGAGGACCGGTCCCCCGTCAGGGAACTCGGAAACAACAGGCTGCTGTGGTTCAACAGAAGGCTCAGAAGCCTCTGAAGAATCGTCCGTGTAAGGACTACCAGTAGACGAAACCGAGGGTTCCGCCACCGTGACAAAAGCCTAGAAGAAGAGAGCACACACACACACGGGCTGAAAGTGAATTAAGACACACGATCAAACAGTCACAAGCAATATCTAAACGGGTGTGTTATCGTGGGAGATTGATTTTACCACATTGGAAAATAAACAAATCCTACCGTTTCATGTTTTAAGAGTCGAGAAACGATAAAAAGATGACTCTATCTCTTTCAGAGTTGACACAAGCGTGAAAGGACAAGCGCTTGACGATCTTTTCAAGTTTAGGGAGTCAGAAAAGACCAAATGACTGCTCAGGAAAAAACTAGGCACAAAGGGTGTACCAAATATCCGTGAACTGCAATATACACCTTGGTTTCAAAAAATGAAACAGAAATCGACCAAGGACTTTCCGTACGTGCAGGTAGTCTCCCCGAATGCTGTGTTCGGTGTATCACGGGTACAGGGCGGCAGACTCGGCTTCCTGTGGATAAAGGATTGAAAACCTATAGGGGTCTCCCTTTATATACGCGACGGTACGGGGAGCGCAAGTCCGTACTAGCGCTGTCTAAAGCCAAGAGGCGAATGACAGCTGCTAGGTTTAACGACGCCGGAACACGTCTCTAGCCTAGACCTTCTAAATATGTTGCGTTAAGTTCCAATGTTGCCTTAGGTTAATTGAATAAATTTTACAGTTGATCTTCAATTAAGTTTCAATTTCCAGGCCCTATCGTATGTAGTGTCTCCTAAATGCAAGCTATATGTCACGGTGCAACATTTCGTTCGATGAAAACTAGTTAAATGAGAGTTGAGAGCTTTTATGCAAACGAAATGAACGGAATACAAACAAGAATGTCTCTAATGCAACTAATGCAATTGCACACTTTTCACTCAAACACTAATTACTAGCAATATGGAAAAGATCACAATTTGCACTAATTTAACAAAAGTAAAAGAGATTATATATATATTTTTTTGATTTTCAATGTTTAATGGCTAATGTGCACTGAAAACAAAAGGAACAATTTGAGAAATGATATCTAAGAGAGCGAAGCAAACAACATTCACTCAACGAAGCAAGCAACCAAATCTCTAAATCGACCCAAAGTCCCTCAAAGAAAAGAAAGACTCGAAAACTTCCGATGGACCATGTGATCTAGGTCCAAAGCAAGGCAAACGAATTCTGAATGAAGGAATGAACAATCACTCAAAAGACGCAGCAAAACAATCAAAGACTGGTAAGAGAGCGTGGAGAATCAATCAACAAGTTGACAGGACAATCAAGACACCAAAACTCCAAAGGAGGGCTCGATTCACTAAGCCACCAGATGCCCTAGGGCTCAAATCGTGAAACCGATAGACAGAGGCAAACAACCAAAGGATAGCGGTGAACTCCAGTCAAACAAGACTCCAACACACTCAGACAATCAGGAAATCAAGAAGAAAAGTACTGGTCAAGCTCAGAAAGCTAAAAAATGAGAAAACTCAAAAAGTCACAGGGGTGGCGCGACTGTGGACTTGAAACTGGCGCCAGAGGCCGATTGGCGCGAGACAGACAAATGCAACAAGCGCCAAGTGGCGCGACTGTAGGGTTAAAACCCGCGCCAGCCGAGTTCTTCAATAAAAATTAAAAAAACAAGCTACTCTGAAAGTAGACCAATACAAGCTAAGCAAACCAAGAAGCTAAAATAGTGAAAGAATCCAACCCAGAAGGTTCATCAAGCAAGGAGAAACAATCAAAGCGAACCAATCATAAACGGGACGAGGAAAACCGGACGATCCCCAGCGGAGTCGCCAATTTGTTGAGGAGGTAAATCCCATCTGCGGACAGAGGCGATCCCTACTAGCCCAGCAGGGGTCTAGCAACAAACAAACAATGCTATGACGCAAGCTCCTAGTTACGAATGAAAGACTTGGGATAAGAGCCTACCTGGATTCCAACGCTAGATCCGAAGAAGAGATGTCCCCGTCCTTCAGCCCTGGCAGATCACAATCCTTCCACGATCTCCGTGGATGAACACCTGCACACAGAAGAAACGAGCAGATACATGCATAGGAACCAGCATACGTAACTAAACATCGGTCAGAAAAGATATTACTCGCATTAACATGATGGAAAAAGGAGTGGAACCATAATCATATTCATCTATTAAAATGATAAACGAATAGAAGTTACAACCAAGTTCTGACGTCGCAGCTTCCTTCGAACGGGTCTCCGGTCGTCCACGTCTCGCAAAGCTCGCCAAGGAAAGGGAAACCTCTCCGGAGTCTCGTAACAATGGTCTCCTCGCTTGAATGGGCCTTAAGGGAAAGAAGGGATTCTTTACAGCACAAAGGCACTTGGGAATAGGGAGATGCAAAGCTTCGGCACTTCAAGACTAGCTTGCCATGGATCTGAGCAAGCTTTTATAGATGGGGAAGGAGGGAGTTGGGATCCCTATTATTATGGGATTGGCCCTATCAACAAGGAAGGTTCCATAGAAGGTGGCAAAACTACTTCCCTTCCATAGAACTCCCGCGGCCAAACCTCCCAACTCAAGATAGGCAATGGTTGTGAGTTTGTTTGAACTCAACTTCCGCCATCCATATTTAAAAAACAGTCCCTAAAATGGGTGGCGCGATTGCTGCTCTATGACAGAGCGCCAAGTGGCGCGACCTCTTTACAGGATTTCCCTGATTGGCGCGAGCACTGAACTGTCTACCGGCGCCAATGCAAAAAGAGCTGTTTTTCATGGATTTTGCAAGGAGATGTCTCAAGGGGAAATGAAGCTCATACTCAGAGGGATGCATTGATGATGTTTTCAAGGCATGACGGTGTTCACAGGTCACAT
>JAXQQM020075753.1:0-136078 GCA_034641835.2 Pinus albicaulis
GCGACCAGAGGAAGTTGGCGCTCAAGGATAAACTCAGGAACATAAAAATGGAGAAAGGCGACAGTATGCCCAAGTACCTCACGAAGTTCATCCAATGCAGGGATGAGCTGGGAAGTGTGGGGGTGACTGTAGATGATGAGGACTTGGTGAGCTTGGCTCTCTTTGGGCTTCCGAAGAGTTGGCATTCCTATCAGGACTCTGTCAATGGTCGGGAGAAATTGCCAGGATGGGAGCGACTTTGGTCGGATCTTGTGCAAGAGGAGATAAGGCGAAGTACCAGGGACGGATCTTCATCAAAGAACTCTGATGAAGAAAATTGCGCTTTGGCTGCCAAAGCAAAGAAGGGGAAGAGCAAGAAAGCTTCTCAATCCGGTGCGAAAGGCAAGAAGCAGGACATGTCCAAGGTGAAGTTCTTTCACTGTCACCAACACGGACATTACGCCACTAATTGTCCACAGAAGAAGAAAAATAAGCAGGCTGCTGGGACTACAGCTGGAGAGGCCTTAGCCTCGCAGTTTGAGCTAGATTTTTCACTGATCGCATGCTTGGTCTCAAGTGTGGTTTCTGGACAGTGGTGCGTATTTTCACATGACAGGAGATCGAGATTTGTTTACTGATCTGGATGAGAAAGATCTTGGAGTGCACATCGAGATGGGTGATGATGGTAGATACAGTGCGACCGGTATCGGTACCATTTCCTTTGAGAGGGAGTCTGGTAAACCCTTCGTATTGAAGGAAGTGATTCATGTTCCAGGATTGAAGAAGAATCTTATCTCTGTGGCGATGTTAGAAGACAAGGGATATGATGTTGTCTTTAGCGAGGGAAAGGCTTTCCTGCGCAGTAAGGCAACTGGTGAGACCTAGAGGATAGGGGTTCGAGTTAAGAACCTTTATCAATTGCAGGTAGATGGCTGCGCAGCAATGGCAGGCAAGGCAGAAGGAGTGGTGAGCCGGGATGATGGCGAGTTGTGGCACTAGAGATTGGGCCACCTTCACCATGGAGCTTTGAAGATACTGTAGCAGATTTCTACTGGGCTTCCTAAAGGCACTCTTGCGCAGTCAGATCAGTGCAAGGGGTGTACCTTGGGAAAATTTGTGAAAGCCACCTTTCACGAGAAGGATAGTCACGCCACGACGATTCTTGAGAGAATTCACACAGACGTGTGTGGACCTTTCTCAGTAGCTTCGACAGCAAAGCACAGGTATTATGTGATATTTGTTGATGATTTTTCTCAGAAGTGTTGGATCTTCTTCATGAAAAATAAGAGCGCTACATAATCAAATTTATGTGAGTTCAAGGCACTGGCTGAGAAAGAATCGGGGAAGCGGGTGAAGGCTCTTAGGAATGACAATGGTGGTGAATTCATCTCTGGCGAATTCAAGGACTTTTGCAGCACAGAAGGAATTCGAGGAGAGCTCATAGCACCTCAAGCAACCCATAAGGTGATGGGGTTGCTAAGCGAAGACTCAGAATGACTGGGTGGGTGGTGCACTCTGCGATGTTGCATGATCAAGGCCTTCCCATACACTTGTGGGCTGAGGCATGCAATACTGCGGTTTATGTGCAAAACCGTTGTCCTCACAGGATACTTGGCATGAGTACACCCGAGGAGGTGTTTTCTGGTAAGAGTTCTGATATTTCCCATTTGATGATTTTTGGTTCACCTGTTTACATTCATGTGACGAAGGATGCCAGGAAGAAGCTAGAGCCGACTGTAGAGGTTGGGATATTTGTGGGGTACACTGATACACCCCACAACTATCGTGTGTATTTTCCAGACAGTCGCAAGACTGTTGTGTGACGGGATATCAAATTTCATGAGGAGAAAGCCATGAAGTGCCCTCTGAGAGGGAGCCACTCTGCAGCATGAGGAGCTATTAGTTCCTAAATATTAGTCTCTAGATGTGGATCAGCCACAAGAGGAGGTTCATGGAGTGGAAGATACCACCAAGCAACACCAACCATCGCAGGGTGGAAGCGCACTATAGAACCCGAGCGATCGGCCCAAGATGCAGAGAAGGTTGTAGGAGCACTTCACATCACAAAACACATGGCTGTGGACAGACACCCGACTCAAGATACTGGATACATGGCTCTTATGAGCAAGTGTATTGTGACGGAGCCATCCTCTTTCGAGGAAGCTGTGGAGGATCCCGCATGGGTAGATGCCATGGTGGAAGAGTATGATTCGATTGTCAGAAACAGTGCATGGGAGATTGTCCCAAGGCCGGAAGGGAAATCAGTGGTGGGTTCGAGATGGATCTACAAAGTAAAGGTGCAGATGACTATGAACAGAGTCGGTCCTTACAGCCCTTCCGTCAAGGATCATTTCGTCTTTTTCATTCATTTTTAGGTGTCTCGTTTGCTCCACTTCGTTGCATTTCACTAGGAGACCCACACCGATTAAGGGGTCTCGTTGTCTTATGTTCTCTCATACTCACACTCATAGCAGTTATTTTAAAAATTTCCTCAAAAAAATCACTCAAAGTCATTGCCATTTCATATGGTCATTAAAAGTGTCAATAAGTGTCTTTGGTCCCAGTGTTCAGGTTTTTGAGTCATTTGTATATCACTATGTAAAGCCCAGGATGAGTGATGGTTCCAAGCAAATTTTGATTTCATGTTTTATTATCATCAGTATTTTAAAACATTTCTAGTCCAAACTCGTTGGAACTAGAAATTGTTCATTATTATTTTTAATAAATTGTGCTTATTTCACCAAGAAGAAAAATTTCAAAGCAGCACTCTGGGTCTTTTCCTTAGCTAAATAGCCACTCATAAGAAGACAACAAAATCATCAAATCTCGAGCTCGTAAAAGCCAAAAAGAGATTGTATTAAAAAGCCAAATGAAAATTCAAAAACATTGTGATATGGGTTATCAAAAAGATTTGAATCAAATCTGATTGTGAAAGAAATTTACATCATATATAAAAAGCTAAACAAGTTTCATTTCCACCAATCTACAAAGATACAACCGAGAGATTTGGAGTTGGAGGGCCGAATTCAAGTTTTGAAACATCGCGATTGTGGTTTTGAGCTCGAGCGACCCACTTGGCGCGAGCGACCCACCCCGGGGCAGAGCGACTCACTTGGGTGATTTTCGCAAGGCAAAATTACAACGCGAGCGACCCACTTGGGCAGAAAGACCCACTTGAGGAGAGCGACCCACTCGCCAAATGTGTCCCGGAAAACCCATTTGAGCGCCCCGCTTTCGTTTGGGATCGCCCTCAACGGCCTTCAAATGTGTTTTTAACAATTGCTCAATGGTTTTTAATGTGTTGGTGGCATCATTGATGATTTCAAACATTTGAATGGAAGATTTAAACCCTACTACCATGGCAAAGATTGTTCTTCGTGTTTTTAAATGAATATGGATGGTTGCATGAGTTTTTCTCCTATCTTTATACGTGATATATTCACCCTTGTATATATTATCAAAACCCCATTATTCTCATACCCATTATACCATTGTGGTCATCATATTACTTTACCATGTTCAAGACTTTTTTTCCATGGTGACTATGGTCATATTGTGTCTCACTCGCCAATGATAAAAACATTCTCATAACTCTGCTTTCCACTCCCATTGACACTTTATAACTCGTTGTTATTGCTCATGTATTGTAAACACATTCATATGATGTCGTGCTCCCTTGACAAGATTTGCTCACATTCCAAGGTTGCTCCTCGCTTCCCTTGGTCAAGTTTCACTTGCATTTAAAACAGAGACTGTGTTTCTTTTCCAATCCACCTAAATCGTAGATATTATCATTGTTTGTTTCCTTGTGCTTTATTAAAGGGGGGATATTTGTAGGTGTTAAAACACACATCATAACTTTGTTTTTACCGCATTTATATCAAGATAATATAGTGCCAATAGCTTACCTTAACAGAAATGCCATGCGTAGATAGAGTCGAGTATGAGCAAGGGTCGTGCAAACTGATTCGTGACCGAAGGTAATGTGCCACGGGGGTCTCATGAGATAATAAGTGGTAATCATCGCAGTAGAGGAGCCTACTTCTTTGGCTCGGTTATGCATGTCCATTAGCAATGGATTGCTTTGATATTTGTCATGTTTCGATTTTGTGATGATTGCACAAACCCGGCTTCATCGTGAATTCGCCCGTCTGGTTTGTTCTACATTTACGAGATGGCCGGGTAAATCTTGCCGGGTTGATTTCATTCGTCACCCTTGACTATTGCTCAAGCCACCTGCATACCAAACATGGGCTAGGAATGGAACAAGCGTCGCATTTAGAGAAATTCCACTATGAGCCATACATTAAAAACCGGATATATGGGTTACTCGAGCAGTAGTTTTTCCATTCATTTTGAGAGATGAGCATGCACCACGATGAAGCTCATCATTCGCATTTTAGCTGTGAGGGCAGGGCGCTCGTCTTTCGCGTACCTCATATTCGTTTGTCGATGCACTTCACAAGGGTACGATGATGAATATTCCGTATTTCCATCGCAACATAGAGAGGCATGGTGATGTTTCAGCAGAAGAAGACGCAGCCCAAGGCAAAGTTAAAGACAGAGTATATACCATTTCGCTGATCAAGATCATAGTGTTGCATCTGCTAAGTGCAGCAGGCATCACTTGGGAGGATTTACTTCTAGAGACTTTTCTGCAGTGCCACAAATGGCTCCCGGCATACCATGATGGGCAGAGAGCCTTTCACATCAGCTTCTGACATGCTTGGAGGGGCTGAGTATATCAGCACCCTTTGGTTCGTATACGGGCCGAGGCCAACAGGTTCATTTATGCCGACACGACGAGTATTATCTCCACATGAGGTGGAAGGGGTCTTGCCAACTTCATCGCGCGTTAGCGAGTATTATCTCCACATGATGTGGAAGGGTCTCATTTCTTCTTAGCGCAGTGCATGTGTACGGTGGACAGTGCAAGAGGCCCATGCATGATGAGGGCCCACAGAGGCTCTGGACAATGCATTTCTGCTACCATTGATGTTGATGCTGCCTCCCACTGAAATCGAGGGAAGTCATCCAGGAGCAAAGGGCCGAGAATGACAAGTCGAAAGATCAATCAGGCAGGCTCAGCACACTATTTGGAGTACAGAACAAACAAATGGAGGATGAGCTCACATTTTATGAGGTACGCCAAACCGTGAGGCCGTGCGTGGAATCGAAAGAGACCTCGTGACATGACACCAACCGATTGCAGATACCGTACTCACGCGGGTGAAAATCATCTCGAAAGGTTGCTGGCGAAGGCCAATCGAGACAAAGACATGCTTCACACATGAAAGGCCATTATTGGGCCTCAGTGGCTGAAACCGCAAAGCGAGAATGAAGACTGGCGAAGAGGAGGTTACGCAAGGCACTTAGACGGCGAAAAAGCCTAATCCACTGGATTTTGGCCGAGGCTTCATTGATCGGCAGACACATGATGGAGGGACCTCCGCTCCGAATTTGGGAAAATTCTGAGAAAATTTTGTCATTTTCAAATTTTTGGGTCAAAAAAAACAGTTTTGCAGTTTGATGTCGCGCACTCATGCGTCACTTTTTTTGGGACACTTGTTGGAGGAAATTTTTACATTTTGATTTTTCTCATGATTATTTATGCATCCTCGTGTCAACTTAGAATTTCATCAAAATCTTGATGGTCAAAAAGCTCAAAAACACCATGAAAACCACCTTGCTGCCACCTTTTGCACCAGCAGGAGTACCTCGGGGAGAATGAGGTTTTGGAGGGTCAAATGAGCTCCAAATTCAGAAATTCTACTTGGGTTGGATAGTCAACATCCAGGGTTTTCCAACGAGCTATCATGAGCTCAATTCTGATGTTGGAAGTACCTCAACCAGGCTGGAAAACGCGCTGACCCACTCGGCTCAAGAGCGACCCATTTAAATTTTCCCGAATTTTCACTGCCACGCCGCCTAGTATGGACCAGTTTTGCTTGTGGGATGGAATTTTTGGGTTTTTATGATGTAAATTCATGTTTGACATGTAACTTTGGCTTATTTTTATCTCTTCTAGAAGATTCACTCTACAAAAAGGGTAAAAATCATGTAATGAGATCAGCTTTCCACTTTTTAGAGGCAAGTTTAATACGCTAGATTGTAGTTCCATGAATAGAATTGGTTGAAACTGATCCCAAAGAGGGAATTCGACCTTAGGAGGTGGGGAAAGGTGTTAGGATGCTCATATATTGTAATTTCTCAATCATTTTCGCAGGTTGGAGAGGTTGGACTCTTGGGATACTTTTGATATCATCGTACATATTTTTCATATTTTGGCTAAGGAAAGATCAGGGTTTTTATGCACTTGTTGGGATCCTTGTGGTGCCCCTGTTCTTGATGGTGTGTTTCTTCTTTGTTTACTTTAAGTTTCTTCATGTTTAATGTATGCCATCCTTTCATTATGCTTCCGAACTAAATTGAATGAGTGAATAAGGTTGAATCCATCACATGTGTTTGCCTTAATTCAAGCTAGTTCTATATGTTTTCAAATTGCTTAGAGAGGATCCAAGTTCTCTTTTTGCCCTCTTCAGCTTCCTCATCTGATCTGTCCATATATTCAATTCAAAGCATCAAGACATTCACCTACCTCGCCCCAACTCGAACTCGCAAAGGTCTCGACTCATCCCCCGGACCCAAAATTTGTTTTCCCATTACTCCAGCGAAAACCCAAAAAACCAAAAAAAAAACATACCTATCTCTTTACTAGCCTAAAATCAGTTCTTATTGTAAGTCATCTCGCATCCTATTGCTTATTTTCTCGAGATTGACGGAGAGAGCCCTCTCCCGTCCTCGTAGGGCTAGCTACGAGGCTGAGCGTGGTTTGATGTAGCCTTGAGTTTTACTTCATTTCAGCCTGAGGTAGATTTGAGTGCTAAATGGGCTGACGGGAGTGTGGAGAAGTATAAGGCAAGATTTGTTTCCCGAGGCTTCTCACAGATCGAGGGGATCGATTATGAGGAAACCTTTGCACCTGTCACAAGGTATTCTTCCATACGGACGATCCTAGCTCTCTCAGCGCAGATGGGGTGGCACATTCATCAGATGGATGGGAAGATTACGTTCCTCAACGGGGTGATTGAGGAGGAGGTGTACATAGAGCAGCCCGAAGGTTTTGAGATCTTCAGTAGAGAGTCGCATGTGTGCAAGCTCAAAAGAGCGTTGTATGGGTTGAAACAAGCACCTCGTGCTTGGTACACATGGATCGAAAATTACTTTACCGGACTTGGATTCTCCAAGAGTGAGGCGGATCCGAACCTATAACGATTGTGGTGGAGGGTAAGTTGTCGATCATTGTACTTTATGTAGATGATTTGATTTTGACAGGTGATGAACTCTTGATACACTCATGCAAGGCTAATCTTGCAAAGGAGTTTGAGATGAAGGACTTGGGCCTCCTTCATTATTTCCTGGGATTGGAAATTTGGCAGCACAGTGATGGACTATTTGTTTCTCAAGGCAAGTATGCCCGAGAGATACTGGAGAAGTTCAACATGCATGGCTGCAAGCCTGTTGATACTCCTCTTCTTGGTGGATGGAGGAAGGAGGATGCTACTTCAGCGAAGGTAGTGGATGCCACTGTTTATCGACAGTTGGTGGGGTCGCTTATGTATCTGGTCAATACACGACCCGACATATGCTATGTTGTTAACCAGCTTTCACAAGATATGGTTAAGCCTACCAAGCTCTACTGGAAGGCAGGCAAGCATGTATTGAGATATCTCAGAGGCACATCGGGATATGGATTATGGTACAGACAGTTGGATGAGGTGAGGCTATGTGGCTTCATGGATGCAGATTGGATAGGGAGCCCAACGGACAGAAAGAGCACATCTGGAGGGATTTTTAGTATCGGGTCGACAACAGTTTCTTGGTACAGCAGAAAGCAGAGATCCGTGGCACTCAGTTCAGCAGAGGCCGAGTATATGGCAGAAAGTTTGGCTGCATGCGAGGCTATATGGATGAGGAAGATCCTGGTCGAGTTGTTCGGTTCACACTTAGAGCCTACTGTGATTTATTGTGATAATCAGAGTTGCATCAAACTCTCGGTTAATCCAGTATTTCATGATAGATCTAAACACATTGACATCCGGTATCATCATATCAGAGATTGTGTGCAGCAGAATATCATGTTACTTTCATACATTCCCACAGAGGATCAGGATGCTGATATCTTGACGAAGGCGCTCACCAGGAGCAAATTCGAATACCACAGAGGCAGGATAGGGGTGGCAGATAATCCTTATCTTTTTGAGAGGGAGTGTTGAGATTGCAACAAGATGATGAGCTTAGTGGAAAGAAGTCGCCTTCACTAAGTGGGCCCGCAGGCTATTTTTGGCGCAAAGTCTATTTTTAGACTATGTCTATTTTTAGACATATGGATCATGTTCTATGAGTTGCAGGATGCTATTTGTGGATGGTTGGTCAAGTCGGGAAAAATATATGGACTTCTATTTTTAGACATATTGGGCGGAATCTATTTTTAGATTGCCAGTCTAAAAATAGATATGTCGAATATTATTAGATCTTAATAATATTTGGACTATAAAAATTATCTTATTCTCTTGGAGCACTTCAGTTAAGTGCACAGATGTGGCACAGGAGCTGACAGAAGGAATTACGCTATTCCTGAGGGTTAAGTGGAGCTATTGCATAGATACTTCAGTTAGAACTCATGTGACAGAGTTTGGTGGAGTTGATTGAGGAAGTTAGTGGAGTTGTATTCAGTTTAACTAATCTAAAAATAGTTGAGCTATTTGTATTCAGTTTAACTAATTGATACAATTAGTGAGAGTGGTGTGAATTAATTATTAATTAATTCACTAATTATAAACTCATTAATAAACTAAAGAATACATCAGTTAACTTCAGTGCATGGACAGTTTCAGTGGAGACCAGTGCAGAGATAGGTGAAAGAGCAGGTTAACTATCAGTTGTGACTATATTGTTGCATATTTGCAACTACCAGTGATTGGAGAAGCCCATGAGGATTGTGCAGTACAAGCCAGGTGTTTTATGTTATTTAATGAGCCATCCTACAACATTGATTATGCAATAGAGGCTGGCTATCAAGTGGCAAAATATTGGAGCATGTGTTTTGCTAGATCTAGCTTGATAGTGTGTAGCAATTGAGGGTGTGCATGAGAGCTTGTGAGGATATTTTGTACTATGATTGTTACATGATCTCCATGACATATAATATACAGATAGTTGGGGTTTTCAGCTTTAAGCTTTCCCATTAAATACTGTGTTCATATATGTGATTGTTTGTGGTTTTAATGTATGCATGCAATTGATTTTATTTCCGCATGTGATGATCAATGGTAGAAGAGATTCTAAAATGCAGAAGAGATTTATGTATCGTGCATGAAGTTAAAATAGTTTTTGATCAGAGAATCTCTTGTGAATAATATATTAGTTATTCAAATTTCTACATGAGCAATGAAAATGTTTTCATATGATGATGAATGAAGAGATTGTGCTAAGACACTATCTTTTTGGTGTAGGAGTACAAGTTGATCTGACAAATATTGAGGTAATATTAAGAATTCCCACTCCTAAAACAAAAAAAGGGATACATATTTTTTCAACGCATGCAGGATACTATAATTATTTTATATATTTTTTTCCTAAAATTGCATCCTCATTGTTTTCCTTACTTTCATAAGATGTATAATTTATATGGACTAATAAATATAAAAATGAGTTTGCAAGTTTAAAGAGGTGTGTAATATAATATCCTATTTTATGTGGACCTAGTTGTATCTTTATGTTCCATATTTTTGCAGATGTCTCTGACATTGCTATAGGGGTTGCGTTGTGACAACAAGAAGAATGCACGACTTATGTTATCTAATACATTATCAAGAACTTAACCCCTTTCGAATTGAATTATACTGTGACTGAAAATAAATATCTCGATGTTGTACATGTTGTCAATGATTTTCCACCTTATATTATGTGTTATAAAGTTTTTGTACGTACTAACCACTCTTTCTTTTGGTTCCTAATGAAAAAACTAGTCACCAATGGTAGGGTTACTAGGCGGTTACTCTTATTGCAAGAATTTGATATCATTATTGTGAACAAGCTTGGAAATCATAATGTTGTTGTTGAATTCCTTTCTAGACTTCACAACAATAGTGATATTTTACTTGCTGAGGATTCTTTTCTAGATGAATACCTTTTTGTAGTTTCCACTTGCTCACTATGGTATGCATACATTTCTAATTATCTTAATATAGGAATACTTCCTCACCAACTTTGCCCTAGTGAAAAATGAAAAATCATTTAGTAAAGTGCCTGATTCTTTTGGGTGGATGGCTACCTCTTTCAAACTAGAACAAATCATCAAATCAGAGAGTTTGTAATGGAAGATGAATTCCATGAAATTTTCAAGCTTTGTCATGATGTGTCTTGTGGAGGACACTTTGTTGATAAGATAACAAGTCATAAGGTATTATGGATGGGCTTATTTTATCCTACCATATTTCAAGATACAATAAATTATGTGCGAAGATGTGGTAGCTATGAAAGGATCGAAAAACCCATTCGATCATATGAGATGTCATTACAGACTTAGGTGGTTATAGAACCCTTTGAGAGATGGGCTTTGGACTATTTTAGCATGTACACATTATGTCACTAAGTGGGTTGAAGCTAAGGAGCTTATTAAATCTACTAAACATGATGTTTCATATATTTTTTTAAATACATATTTGTTCATTATGGAAGGACAAAGGAGATATTTACTAATGGCGGACCACAATTATGTTGAAAAATAAAGAAATAAATTCTTAAGTTGACTTTTCCTTGATTAAATTGAGAAATTTTGAATTTCCACATTAGCAGACAACTTGGATGCAATTAACTTGTCTGACATGGCTTGTGTTACCTAGTTTACTTAGTAAATTTGAGTTGGAGGAGTTAGAGTTCAGTTAAGCATGTGTGAGATCAAGGTCAGTTATTTCAAGTTTTTTTTTTTTTTTTTTCTTCTGTTAAAATAGTTCAAACTGTTGGAGGAACTAGTGAAAGGTCAATTGTTCAAAGGGAATTCATTAAAAATCATTGATCATCCAGTTAACTTATCAATCATCCCAAAATATCTAGTGCATGCAGAGAATTAGAGTTCCCCAACCATGGTGGAGATGCTAAGGAAATGTAACATCATTTGTAGACTATTCTTGAGTGTAAAGGTGTTGCATGCAGTCTGATGATCAACGTTGAGAAATTCTGAAATTACTTAGAGTAATTTACTAAATAATAGGGGCCTAATTTATCAAGGATTGCACAAGGAAATAGAGATTCAAGCATAGGAGACATTGACTAATTTTGGGTCAGAGTTTCTTAGTGAACATAGAGATATGTTATGCACTTATAGGTTTTTCTCAATTAAACAAAGAAATTGTAATACATCTTTATTCATAAAATTAATGCAATCAGAAATTGCGGTTTCAATGAACATAGAGATAGGTTATGCACTTGTATTTTTTTCTCAGTTGAACAAAGAAATTGTAATACATATTTATTCATCAAATTAATGGAATCATACATTGGGTTGTTTAGTAGATTGTTTTTCCCAAAAAAAATACTATTTGCATGTGTGTGATTTCTTATTGCATGTCTGAGATTTTTGTTATAAATTGTGAATTAATGTCCGAAAATCAATAGAGTATGTTTATGTCTTATGATTTTGATTAAAACTTCATAAAAAATTTCAAATATACACCATAATTTCTACATGGTATCGGAGTTGGATTCACATTAGAGCATGAATTTTGAAGTTGTTTCTTAGGAGGTGCGAATTTGGAGTTCGGTGCAGAAGGATCTCTTCAAACCTGAAAAGGTGTCCTTCAATGGACTAAGGCTAGATTATTCCTTGGAAGTAAACTCTAACATTTTTCCATGGAAGGATCACATGGAGGCAGTATTGGATGAAAATGGATTGCTAGAATACATCAAGATAGATGTTGCAATACCACTGGAATATGATGCCCAAAGCCTTGCTCGGTGGAAGAAATTTTTATCCAAGGCAAGGAGATTAATATTGGAGGGAGTACGGGACCACATTTTTACCAATATACACGGGAAAGAAACTCCTTATGCAATGTGGTAGGCACTAATAGATCTGTTCGAGAATAGTAGTGACCAGAGGAAGTTGGTGCTCAAGGATACACTTCGAAATATCAAGATGCAGAAGAATGATACTATTCTGAAGTACCTTAGGAGGTTCATGCAAGTTCATAATGAGCTTGCAAGAGTTGGTGTTACTATTTTAGATGATGATTTCGTAAGCCTAGCCCTTCTAGGCCTTCCCAAGAGTTGGCACAACTACCAATATTTAGTGAACAGGTGAGAGAAATTAGCGAATTGGGAACGCTTATGTTCTGATTTGGTACAGGAGGAAATAAGGTAGAATATGAGAGATGGGACTTCATCCAAGGGTGAGGATGAGGAAAATTTTTCATTTGTTGGAAAGGAAATTAAGGGGAAAAGGAAGGAATCTCAATCCAAACTAGAATGCAGCCAAGGGGGAAAAAAGAAATATTTATCAAAAATTAAATGCTTCCTTTGTCATGAATTTGGGAACTATGCCACGAAATGTCCACATAAAATTCCACGCAAGAAGACTTCAAGAGGAGCAGTATGTGAATCCTTAGATTCATAATTCGAGCTTGAGTTTACCCTTATCGCATGATTGGCCAAAAAAGTGATGCAGAGTGTGTGGTACTTCGATTCAAGTGCATCATTCCACATGACAGGGTGTGGAGATTTTTTTAGTGACACGGAGGAGAAATAATTGAAAATGCACATCAATATGAGGGATAATGGAAGGTATAGAACGACCAGGGTTGGTATAGTCACCTTTCAAAGGGATTGAGGCTCCCCCCTCATGCTCAAAGATGTCATGTTTGTTCTGGGCCTAAAGAAAAAGCTCATATTTGTTGCAGTTTTGGAAGATTGTGGTTATGATGTGATCTTCAATAGAGGAAAAGCATTCCTTAGACACATAGGCACAGGATAGGTGAAGCAGATTTGGGTTCATGTGAAGAACCTGTAAAATATATAAGTGGAATATTGTGCTGCATTAAGCACAAAGGCGGATAAAGTGTCGAATCGCGATGTCGGTGAATTTTGGCATAGAAAACTTCACCATTTTCATCATGGCACTTGAATACTATGCAACAAATAACCATTGGCCTCCCCAAAGGAGCACTTGACCAGCATGATGTATGCAAAGGATATACTTTGGGGAAGTACACAAAATCCACTTTCCATGATAGGGAAAACAAAGCACATGCAGTCCTTGCAAGAATCCACTCTGATGTATGTGGACCTTTCTCGACAGCCTCCACTTCCAGACATAAATATTATTTCATCTTTATTGGTGACTTCTCACGAAAGTGATGGATCTTCTTCATGCAAAATAAAGATGAGACATTCTCCAAATTCGTAGAATTAAAGGCACTGGTTGAGACATAAATCGGCAAGAAGGTGAAGGTTCTCAGAAGAAATAATGGAGGTGAGTATGCATCAAATGAATTTAAAAATTTATGTGTGAAAGAATGCATTCGACGAGAGTTTAAAACACCCCAAAAACCATAATAGAATGGGGTGGCTGAGAGAAAGAACTATAGCATTTTGGGAGCAGTGAGGGAATTGTTGCATAAAAAAGGCCTACCTCTACATTTGTGGGCTGAAGCATGCAACACAACACTCTATTTGTAGAACTGGAGTCCTCATCAGATTTTGGGCATGATTACACCAAAGGAGGACTTCTCGAGGAGAAATGATCTAGATGTGTCATACTTCAGGGTTTTTGGAGCCTTTGTTTGCTGCCATGTCTGCAAATAATCAAGGAAGAATCTTGAGCCAAAAATGGAATTGGGGATATTTTTGGCTTTCAAAGAAACTCCCCACAAATACCATATGTACTTAACATCCCTTAGAATGACAGTTGTGTGAAGGGATGTAACATTTTATGAGGATAAAGTGATGCAGTGCACTCTTGATAGAGAGCTTCAGATCACACCAGAAGAGGAGATTTTAGCTCCAAATGAGGAACCTCAGGAAGTTATGGAGAAACCAAAAATTCAGAATCAGAGATTGGAGACAACCACTCAAGCAGAACCATATGGAGAAGGAAGGAAAATAACCATGAAAGTTGAAATACTTGTGCAAGATGTGAGGGAGAATGTGGGTTCTCCTTTAGATTAGTGTAAGTAGAGAAGGTCACCTTATCAATGCACTAGCTACATTGATTTAATGACTAAGCTTGTAGAGACTAAGCCATCATATTTCGAGGAAGTAGTAGAGCAATATTTATGGGTTGATGCAATGGTGGAAAAATAAAAATACATTGTAAATAAATAGTTTTGGGAAGTCATCCTAAGACTAGCAGATAAATCGTTTGTGGGTTTGAGATGGATCTTCAAGGTTAAGCATGCAACATACAGAAGCATAGAGAAGAATAAGGTCAAATTTGTGGCCAATGGGTACTCTCAAGTTAAGGGAATTGAATATGAGGATATCTTTGCTCCTGTAGCAAGGTACTCATTCATTAGATAATTTCTTTCTCGGGTTGTGCATATGGGGTTGGAAGATCCACTAGATGGATGTAAAAACAACATTCCTCAATGGAATTATTATGGAGGAGGTTGAAATTGAGGAACAAGAAGGTTTTTATACTTTTGATCGAGAGACTCCTGTTTGTAGACTCAAGTGAGCATTGTACGATCTCAAACAAGCACCTCGTGCTTGGTACACCAAGATTGATAGCTATCTCACTGATTTGGGCTTCAACAAAAGTGAAGCGGATGAAAACCTCTATCATATCTTAGTAGAAGGAAAATTAATTATTAGTTTCTTATATGTTTAGGATTTGATTTTAACTGGTGATGAAAAATTGATCATATATTGCAAGGAGAACCTTTCAAGAGAATTTGAAATGAAGGACATGGGTCTCATGCACTACTTCCTTGAGTTGGAAGTATGGAAAGCCGGTGGGTAATTGTTTTTCTCTCAAGGAAAGTATGAAAATGAGATATGATATAAATTATGCATGGAGAGTTGCAAACCCATGGAGACACCTATGGCGACCAATTGGACGAAGGAAGATGCCACTTGAAGTGAGGAAGTGGATGCTACCATTTATCGGAAGCTAGTGGGTTCACTTGCTGAGAGGTATTGTTTAAATGAAGCAATAAATTCTCAATTTGTTTTTCCTTGAAAAAATTTAGAAAATTCGAATTTCGAAATTAGCATTTAAATTTTGTGACATGGCTTATATCACCTAGTTTAATTAGTAAATTCAAGTTGGAGGAGTTAGATTTTAGTTGAGCATGTGTGATTGCTAATTTGTAGCAATCAAGGATGGTTATTTCAAGTTATTTTTATTTAAACTACTTACAATTGTTGGAGGAACTAGTGGAAGGTCATTTGTGCAGTGGGACTTCAGTGAAACTCAGTGATCATCCATTTAACTGATCAATCAGCACAAAATAGCTAGTGCATGCAGAGAATTTGAGTTCCCCTACTACGACAGAGATTCCAAGGTAGTGTAACATCAGTTGTAGACTAGTCTTAAGTGTACATGTTATTAGGCCCTGAAACTGTCGTGTTTAATTCACATTTTCACCTTATGCTTGCTCATGTTTTTCATTGTTATTACTATCATTTTTCACAATTGTTGGGCTAGTATCGTAAACTTGGAGCAGATCAGGTAATTATTCATTATTTAACCTATTTCCTTTATTTCGATAATATTTGCATCAAAATGATTATTTATGATGGTGATTTTTTTGTTTCAGGAAGGCATATTAAATCATGAGCAAATATACACATGTGTCAAAAATTAATTGCACGAAGTTCTGTTCCTCCACAAAAACTCCTACACTAGCATTCCTGCACCGATTTGGGGCTTCGATATCTCTGCACGCTTTCAGAGAAAACCAAAGATGGTTATTGTCCAAAATGATATTCTAACACCTTCCCATGATTTGAATTTCACCCAGGTCTCACGTGTGAGTCTATAGAAGAAAATAAACAAATCTGCTCAAAATTCACACAATTTTAAAACTTCCAAGTTTGACCTCAATTTTCGTAAATATGGAAGAGAATATAAAATATACGAGCAAACGAGTTTTTTACCTGTTTAGAAAATTATCTAGAATCTGAACCATTTTCCAAGATTTGCATTGGTATAAAAGTTACACGAGGTTATTTGAGGAATTTTTATAAAAAAATATTGTTTTCCAGAATTATAGGATCGTGCTAAGATTTGCTAAAAAATGAAAAAAATTATATTAGATCTACATTTTCTTGATAGGAAAATGGTTATGATGGTATCATATTGATGTAAAATAGTTTGGCTTCGATTCCTCATCTTGTTTTGTAATGGATTGGCTGGCATAAATTCAAATTTGTACTATGAAATGTATAAAAACAGAGCTATGGCTCCAAGCCAAGGACAACAATCCATTTTTTTGTACTCTCATGCTATTAAGCTGAATTTTGGGCGTCTTCCCATTCCTTAGATTGATTTGGATCTGGATTACTGAGCTCAAGATGTATTTAAGGACTGAAGTTCATTAATATAAGTTGAATAACATGATAATTTTGCTCACATAATCTAAGCATCTTCCTTAAATGGAAACGAGCTAGTTGGTTAGGGTCCAACCAACCCAAATTGTTCTCCCAGTTTACCGTGTTGTGTGCTAGGTACAAGAATAAATGGTATGTGGATTTATTTTTAATGGTGATTGTGCATATTGGTAATGCTCTTGTGTGTTTACATTTTTCTGCTGAGCGATCTTAGATCTGAGGGTTTGCACGTGTTGGGTGTGTTCTTTATTTATCGACCATTGTTTTTTAATTTTCTTTAGAACAAAAATCTGTCATTTTCTTAGAATATTCCTCTCGAATCATTTATGGTTTATTGATTAGGGTTGCAAGGTTTGAACATTTAAAGTTTTTTTCTTAAAGATTTATTTCCAGCAAGTGTACTCTGATCTATATAGATTGCACATGTGTGGATACATTATTCCACCTTTGTAAACCATTATATTCATACTACATTCCTTAGTGTATTAATCGTTTGATTTTTAAGGGTGAAAACTACAAGAATCGTTGACTGTTATTATTCAGATTCGGGACTGCAAATTAAATCTTCAATGTTGAATCCCTTTATACATAGGGTGTACTTAACACAATGATAAAAGTTCAGAGAATATAAGAGTAGGGAATATTTCTAAGCAGTAATTTTTCACTTAAATACAATAGCTCCTATTTTCACTCTGATTGATGGTTTCCCATTTATTTTCACAAGTTACAATTTCAAGTTGAAATTTGTATTTAATTTAGGATTTCTTTCATTATCACCTGAATTTAGGTTTTCCTTTCTGCACCTTTAAAATTCTTGTTTGGAAACACAAAATTTTGATTTTATAGATTAAGGGATGAAGGACGTTGAGTGTAGATTAATTCTGGTAGAGGATCAAAGTCATACTAGTACAGGAACAAAGTGGTTCTAATACAGGAACAAACTTTTTCTAAGTACAAGAACAAAATTTCTCCAGTATAGGAGCAGAGTTGTTCCAATAAAGGAACAAAGTCAGTCTAGTCCAAGAAAAAAGTTATTATAATACATAAATGAATTTTCTTTATTTTCCTAGTGCATGGAAAAAATTGTTCCAGTACAAGAACATGGTCATTTCGGTACATGAACATAATTTTCATAGCACAGAAATGAACTTACTATGTATTCCTAGTGGAGGAACCAAAGTATAGGAATAAGTCTATTTTTTGAATATTTTGAGTTTTGCAATTCATTTATTGAGTAGCATGAATTATGAGTTTATTTATCTCTTTTAATAAGTGTCTTTCCAGTAAAGTATTTGATTGTTCTTTCCTGAGTAAGAGTCCAGTTTCCAGTGTGGTGTGTCATTGTATTAACTAGTGACATGTGAGCATTTTATACACAAGTTAAGGTTTTTTTTTTTTTTTTTTCTTCAGGTTGCTATAGTACTTCACTGGCATTTCCAATGTTGCGATTTGAAGTTCAAGAACTCTCGGATTGAAAGTTAAATGTTGGTCCATTAATATGCATATACTTCACTCAACATTTTTGTGTTGTTTCCGAGTAGGCGCTTAGGGGATTGAGCTTGGTAACCTGTTGTAGTTTGGTTTTGTTTTCACCCACCTTCTCTTGTAATATTTTGTTCTTTTAATTTATTTATATCTTTCATATCTTGGTTATTTTAAGGTTTTTCATTTCTTGGGTGCTATAAGAACCCCCCCCCCCCCCTTTATATATACTAATCAATGTGATGACAGTATATACTAGTTGGCTTGTTAAGAACAGGAAAATGGTATTTTAAGGAATCCTTCAATGAGTTTTGATGTTTCCACAAAGATATAAAAATCATCTAGTGAAGAACTCACAAGTGCATAATTCAATATTTTTCTTGAACATAAAAATACTATTATCAAATCTTTGATTTCAACATTGGATGATTTGCGGGAAGAATAGAAAAAGGATGAAGAACCACTATTTATCTATTGTGCCAACTGTATGAAGAAGCACTTCCTTGGAGAATGCCCACTTAATAGACTGAATGTTTGCAAAATTTGTGAGGAGGCTCACTCAACAAAACGTTTCCCATCACTCCCATGATTACTAAATGTACTCAGGAAATCAAGTAAGGAATAAAATCAACTTCCAGTTATAAATCAAAACCCATCATCATTTGATACTTGGATTAATGCTTATTCTCTTGAGCAAGTTCCTCAACATGTTTTTAGTCCTACAGTTTCATGGAAAAATTTCAAACCTCCTCCAATTGAACATCCTACTTCATGGCCACAGTGGCACTCTCCTTAGCCCTCTTCTTCGAGTCATATATACGCATGACCTCAAGAATGGTTCAGAAACTCTTCCCTAGGCCAACCTTTCATGAAAAATCAACAACAACAACCATAATTCCCACTTAATGCACCACCAAGTCATCCTCCTTCATGGTCTTAGTTACCTACGAAAAATTTCTTTAACCCTAACCTTAATCCACTCCCTAATCCATACCCTAGCCCATACTCCAAATCAAACCCTAACCTAACCCTAGTCCATACCTTAATTCAAACCTGAGACCTAACCCTAGTCCATACCTTAATCCAAACCCTAGACCTAACCCTAGTTCAAACCCTATACCTAAACCTAGTCCAAGTCCTAACCCAAATCCTAATACTATTATAGAGAATATTCCAAGCCTTAGCCCAAAACATAACCCCATAAGTCAAACCAACAGGTTTCACAACAATTTGAAGCACCTATTCTTCCCGTTGATTCCCCAATTGAATGAAATGTTACATCTTCCATATTGGGGAAAGGAGTGAAATTGGAAACTTCCCCCATCACCACAGAACCTTTACCCCAGGAAGAATCCTTGATTCAAATACCATTAGAGGAGAAATATTTGATTAAAAACTATTCTGAATTTGTTGTTGAAACTCAAAACCCTGTAATTTCCCTTAACCATTATTTTCTATCTTAAAAGTAGATATTTGAGCCCGAACACGAGGGATTTTTCTTTTGTCTTTCACCATATTCCTTATGCCTCCAAGAGAGTGATTATCAAACTATGGAAGACTTTCATAAGTTAGAGAATCATAAATATGTGATCCTGGTTTCAAAAAATCTTCAACACACCTCACTCATTCATCATTCAACAACCCTTGGTACCATATCAATTAAAGAAATTGGTTTATCATACTTTGGTATGTCTTGAATTTTATTATTTAAAACTAAGTGTGAGTATATTTAACATTCTATTACACACATGGCTACATTGGAGATACTCCTACAGTCTTGAAGGAGAGATTCCTCTCTCTAAATTAGGGTAGGGTAGTATAAGAGAAATGAATAAAAGTGTCATTTGAAATAAATGTTGAGAATGCAGCAAGATGATGGAGCTTAGTGAAATGAAGTCGCCTTCACTAAGTGGGCCCGCAGGCAAATTCTGGCGCAAAGTCTATTTTTAGACTATGTCTATTTTTAGACATACGGAGCATAATTTGGGAATTCTACTTGGAAATTCTTGAAGTATGCGACATGTCGGTAAAAATAGATGAGACCCTATTTTTTAGGACCCAGGCTATTTTTAGACCGATCTCCTAAAAATATGGAAGTCAAATATTATTTACCCTTAATAATATTTTGACTATAAACAGCAGTTTACTCTCTTGGCGCACTTCAGTTTGAGTCATGGAGGTGGCTCATGCAACTGACACAAGGAATCACGTGGTTCCTAGGGTTTGATGGCATCTTGCATGGTTTACTTCCGTTAGACTTCAGTGGCAGCAGTTTTGGAGGAGTTAACGGGACAAATAGTGGAGTTGTGTTCTATTTATTTCAGTTGAACTAGTTGAGATTAGTTAACTAGCTAATCAATTAGATATGAGTGGAGTAAATTAAATAATATTTAATTTACTAAATATTAACTCATTAGTCAACTCAAGAACACTTCATTTCACTACAGTGCATGATCAGTTCAGTGAAGACCAGTGAAAGAGATAGATGAAAGGGTAGAGTTAGCTATCAGTTGTAACTATATTGTTGCTATTTGCAACACATAGATAGGTGGAGTAAGCTATGAGTATTGCAAAGTTTAGGCTGGTGGTTTATCTATATAAGGAGGCCATCACCTAGCATTAAAATACGCAATCAAGGTTGGCTATCAAGTGGCTAAGGATTGGAGCAAGTGATTTGCTAGATCTAGCTTGAGAGTGTGTAGCATGGGAGGTAGTGCATGAGAGCTTGTGAAGAGTTTTTGTACTATGATTGTTACATGATTTCTCCATTATAATATACACAATAGCTGGGGGGTTTTCAGCTATAGGCTTTCCCCATACATACTGAGTTAATGTGTGATTGATTTGATATGCGATTGCTTCTATATTATTTCCGCATGTGACAATTAATTGTAGAAGAAGGTTATGTGTTATGCATGCAATTCGAAATTGATGTATGATCGGGTTAATCTTCATTGAATAAGTGATTTATTCAGCTAATTTCTACATGGTATCGGAGCAGATTAATTGTCGAAGTCTATTACGGTGATTGCAAACTTATTTCCTCGGACAGAGTCTGCATGCGGGCCAGGTAGCCTCCGGAATATTCATCCTTCTTTGTAAGGTGAAAGATCTGTGAATGCCCTTTGCAGTCAATCTCTGATTTGGAAATAATTTGTTTTCAAGTATAGATCGGAAGCGATAGAGCTTGGAGTTTGGAATTCGAATTTTGCAGAAGGTTGTTCTTCTTGGTGCCGGTGTCGAAAGATGTCTTCTTTCAATGGTTTGCGACTCGAATATGCTCTTGAAGGCAGTTCGAACTATGTTGCATGGAAAGATCGAATGGAAGCAGTGTTAGAAGATAATGGTCTGAAGGAGTTCGTGGATGCGGATGTCCCCAAGCCCACTGATGCAGCTTTGGTCGATGCATGGCAAAAGAAGATCGCGAAATGTCGAAGGATCCTGTTGGAGGGCGTCAAGGATCATATTGTATCCAGCCCTCATGGAAAGGCTACTCCATATTTAATGTGGAAAGCTTTGACGGATCTATTCCAGAGTAAGAGTGACCAAAGGAAGCTGGCGCTCAAAGATAAGCTCAGGAACATCAAGATGGAGAAGGGCGACAGCATCGCCGAATACCTCACGAAGTTCACTCAGTTCAGAGATGAGCTGGGAAGTGTGGGGGTGGCTGTCAAAGTTTCACTGATTGCATGCTTAGTTTCAAGTGTGCTGGGATCGGTGTGGTTCTTGGACAGCGGTACGTCATTTCATATGACGGGAGATCGGGAGTTGTTCTCAGATCTGGAGGACAAGGATTTGGGTATGCACATCGAGATGGGCGATGACGGTAGATACAGTGCGACTGGTATCGGTACCGTATCCTTTCAGAGGGAGTCTGGTAAACCCTTTGTACTAAAGGATGTCATGCATGTACCCGGATTGAAGAAGAACCTGATTTCAATAGCGATGTTGGAGGATAAGGGGTATGATGTGGTCTTCAGCGAAGGAAAAGCCTTCCTGCGCAGTAAGACTACTGGAGAGACCCGGAAGATAGGGGTTCGAACTCGGAACCTTTATCAGTTGCAGGTAGATGACTGCGCAGCTATGGCATGCAAGGCTGGAGATGTGGTGAGCCGGGATGATGAGGGCGAACTATGGCACAGGAGATTGGGGCATCTTCACCATGGAGCTTTGAAGATTCTGCAGCAGATTTCTACTGGACTTCCTAAGGGCACCCTTGCGCAGTCAGATCAGTGCAAGGGGTGTACTTTAGGGAAGTATGTGAAAGCCAACTTTCACGAGAAGGATAGTCGCGCCACGACGATCCTTGAGAGAGTTCACACAGACGTGTGTGGTCCTTTCTCAGTTGCTTCGACAACAAAGCACAAGTATTATGTGATCTTTGTTGATGATTTCTCTCGAAAGTGCTGGATCTTCTTCATGCAGAAGAAGAGCGATACATTTGCGAAGTTCTGTGAGTTTAAAGCACTGGTCGAGAAGGAGTCGGGGAAGAAGGTGATTGCTCTAAGGAGTGATAACGGTGGTAAATTCATCTCGGCTGAATTCAAGGAGTTCTGCAGCGCAGAAGGGATTCGGAGAGAGCTCATCGCACCCCATAACCCACAGCAGAACGGGGTGGCTGAGCGGAAGAACAGAACGATCGTGGGTGCTGCACGGGCGATGTTGCATGATCAGGGCCTACTCCTTCACTTGTGGGCTGAGGCATGCAATACAGCAGTGTATGTGCAGAACCGTTGTCCTCACAAGGTTCTTGGCATGAGTACACCAGAGGAGGCTTATTCTGGCAAGAGGCCCGATATTTCCCATTTGCGGATTTTCGGATCTCCTGTCTACATGCATGTGACGAAGGATGCAAGAAGGAAGCTGGATCCAACTGCTGAAGTTGGAATATTTGTGGGGTACACCGATACACCTCACAACTATCGGGTGTATGTGCCAGACAGTCGCAAGACTGTTGTGCGACGGGATATAAAATTTCAGGAGGAGAAAGCCATGCAGTGTTCGCTTGAGAGGGAGCTACACTTGCATGCAGATGAGGAGCCGTTAGTTCCTAAGGAGGAGCTTCCGGATGTGGATCAGCCACAAGAGGAGGTTCAGAAGGTGGAAGAAACCACCCAGGCAGCGCCAACCATCAGAGGGCGCATGCGCACTACAGAAGCTGAGCGACTGGCTCGGGATGCAGAGAAGGTTGTAGGACCACCTACAGCACAGCGCAGACAGAGACAGTCATCGGATCGGTACACTGGATACATGGCTCTTGCGAGTCAATGTGTTGTGATAGAGCCATCCTCTTTTGAGGAAGCTGTGGAGGAACCCGCATGGGTTGATGCCATGATCGAAGAATATGATTCGATCATCAGGAACAGTGCATGGGAGATTGTCCCAAGACGGGTTGGGAAATCAGTTGTAGGTTCGCGATGGATCTACAAGGTGAAGCAGGCGGCTGACGGGAGTGTGGAGAAGTACAAGGCGAGATTTGTCGCCCGTGGCTTCTCACAGATCGAGGGGATTGACTATGAGGAGACTTTTGCACCTGCCGCAAGGTACTCTTCCATACGGACGATCCTTGCTCTCTCAGCGCAGATGGGGTGGCACATTCATCAGATGGATGTGAAGACTGCGTTCCTCAATGGAGTTATTGAGGAAGAGGTGTACATAGAGCAGCCTGAAGGTTTTGAGATCTTCAATAGTGAGTCGCATGTGTGCCGACTCAAGAGAGCACTGTATGGGCTGAAGCAAGCACCTCGTGCTTGGTACACTCGGATAGACAGCTACTTCACCGGGCTTGGATTCTCCAAGAGTAAGGCGGATCCAAACCTGTACCAGATTGTGGTGGAGGGGAAGCTGTTGATCATCGTACTGTATGTAGATGATCTGATTTTGACTGGCGACGAGCAGTTGATACTTTCATGCAAGGAGGATCTTGCACGAGAGTTTGAGATGAAGGACCTGGGCATCCTTCATTATTTCCCGGGATTGGAGATTTGGCAGCGCAGTGGAGGACTGTTTGTTTCTCAGGGCAAGTATGCCCGGGAGATTCTGGAGAGGTTCAACATGCAAGGCTGCAAGCCTGTTGATACCCCTCTTCCCGGAGGTTGGAGGAAGGGAGATGCTACTTCGGAGGAGGTAGTGGATGCCACTGTCTATCGACAGTTGGTGGGGTCGTTGATGTATCTGGTCAATACTCGACCCGATATATGCTATGCAGTTAACCAGCTTTCGCAAGCTATGGTTAAGCCTAACAAGCTCTTTTGGAAGGCGGGCAAGCATGTATTGCGCTATATCAGAGGCACATCGGGATATGGTCTATGGTACAGACAGGAGGATGGAGTGAAGCTTTCTGGTTTCACTGATGCAGATTGGGCAGGGAGCCCAACAGACCGGAAGAGCACTTCCGGAGGAGTTTTCAGCATTGGGTCGACAGCAGTTTCCTGGTACAGCAGGAAGCAGAGATCCGTGGCACTC
Source organism: Pinus albicaulis (assembly GCA_034641835.2). Classification (NCBI taxonomy): domain Eukaryota; kingdom Viridiplantae; phylum Streptophyta; class Pinopsida; order Pinales; family Pinaceae; genus Pinus; species Pinus albicaulis. Next base: position 24,538 of record JAXQQM020075753.1, read on the forward strand.
AGTTCAGCAGAGGCCGAGTACATGGCAGCAAGCTTGGCTGCATGTGAGGCTATTTGGATGAGGAAGATCCTCACAGGTTTGTTCAGGTTGCATTTGGAGCCTACAGTGATATACTGTGATAACCAGAGCTGCATCAAGCTCTCGGCTAATCCAGTTTTTCATGATAGGTCCAAACATATCGACATCAGGTACCATCACATCAGAGATTGTGTTCAGCGGAGGATCATGATGCTTTCATATGTTCCCACGGAGGATCAGGATGCCGACATCTCGACGAAGGCGCTCACCAGGAGCAAGTTCGAATTCCACAGAGGCAGGATAGGGATTGCAGATAATCCATATCTTGCTGAGAGGGAGTGTTGAGAATGCAGCAAGATGATGGAGCTTAGTGAAATGAAGTCGCCTTCACTAAGTGGGGCCGCAGGCAAATTCTGGCGCAAAGTCTATTTTTAGACTATGTCTATTTTTAGACATACGGAGCATAATTTGGGAATTCTACTTGGAGATTCTTGATGGATGCGACATGTCGGTAAAAATAGATGAGACCCTAATTTTTAGGACCCAGGCTATTTTTAGACTGATCTCCTAAAAAAATGGAAGTCAAATATTATTTACCCTTAATAATATTTTGACTATAAACAGCAGTTTACTCTCTTGGCGCACTTCAGTTTGAGTCATGGAGGTGGCTCATGCAACTGACACAAGGAATCACGTGGTTCCTAGGGTTTGATGGCATCTTGCATGGTTGGCTTCAGTTAGACTTCAGTGGCAGGAGTTTTGGAGGAGTTAACGGAACAAGTAGTGGAGTTGTGTTCTGTTTGTTTTAGTTGAACTAGTTGGGATTAGTTAACTAACTAATCAACTAGATATGAGTGGAGTAAATTAAATAATATTTAATTTACTAAATATTAACTCATTAGTCAACTCAAGAACACTTCAATTCACTACAGTGCATGATCAGTTCAGTGGAGACCAGTGAAAGAGATAGATGAAAGGGTAGAGTTAGCTATCAGTTGTAACTATACTGTTGCTATTTGCAACACATAGATAGGTGGAGTAAGCTATGGTGGTTTATCTATATAAGGAGGCCATCACCTAGCATTAAAATACGCAATCAAGGTTGGCTATCAAGTGGCTAAGGATTGGAGCAAGTGATTTGCTAGATCTAGCTTGATAGTGTGTAGCATGGGAGGTAGTGCATGAGAGCTTGTGAAGAGTTTTTGTACTATGATTGTTACATGATTTCTCCATTATAATATACACAATAGCTGGGGGGTTTTCAGCTATAGGCTTTCCCCATACATACCGAGTTAATGTGTGATTGATTTGATGTGCGATTGCTTCTATATTATTTCCGCATGTGACAATTAATTGTAGAAGAGGGTTATGTGTTATGCATGCAATTCAAAATTGATGTATGATCGGGTTAATCTTCATTGAATAAGTGATTTATTCAGCTAATTTCTACAATAAAATTGTTACAAAAACACTCTTGAAATTGCAATTCCTAAGGCACAACTATTGAATTTTTTGTCATTAAGCACTCTTGTGGTAAGACTTGCCATAAGAAATTCACACTTGATGCCTCAGATTTTATAGAGTGACTTTTATTATTGGCCAAGATTATTCATTGGGTGAGTTTGGGGTATTTTTATAGTTATGTTTAATACTTTCGATTCATAAGCTTAAAAACCTACTTATGGCCTATTCATTCTAACTTTCATTCAAGAAACCTTTTCAAGTTTATCTTCGAAGTTATTGATGAAAAACCTCCTAAGGTGGACCACTCCTATAAAACCCTAATGAGCTCGTGTAAGAACCCTAGCATGATCATCACGAGGAATATTTCAATCATTATTTGAGATGTTTTCTTTAAAATGAGCATTTAGGGTAGAAGGACCAACCAGTAAATATTAGTAATTAAAAAAGTTTCATGCCATCCCATGCTCTTAAGGAGAATATTTGTCTCCCCACCTATTAAGTAACCTATTTGAGGTTAATCATAATCACAGTTTTTTAACATAAACATATCAATTGAGGGATATGAGGTCTCATTACGAGTCTTCCTACTTTGATCATGGTTCCTAACCAGAATGACATTACCACTATTGGTCACCAAGCCAGGGTAATGTCTTTCAGTCGAGAAGTTGGAAGACAAGAGGTCTCATCATGAGTTGACTTGTCCATTCTTGTTATCAGTTTTGAATGGAACTCTTGTTTGTTGGTTACCAAGCCAAGACAACAACCTTAAGTTAATTCTGGAATCAAATTAAATGCTTTTAAATGACTCTGAATCTATATCTAATAGGTGGGACATAGAAATTTCATTGGGTTAAAAGGCATCCCTATTGAAGCTATAGATGTCTGTTGGAAACAGGGCCATGCCTGTGGTATTAAAGTTAAATTTATACTATTATTTACTTGTTAATTTTTATCTTTCCCTCAACTCATTATCATATCTTCTGTTGACACCTAATCCTATGGGATGGGTGTGCACATGTAATATTGTATACGAATGGTGACCAGTTGCACTCACCCCAAACCTGCGCGGACCACCTCCCTCTGCGTACACTCTTAACCCCTCACAATTCACATATAATACGCTGTCACCATTCGTATACAATACCACTATTTCAACCCCATCCTTTAATACCATTTTCACTTTATATTACCAGTCCTCCATATATATATCGCCCTCCATTTTTCGTTCTATCCCCCTGTCATATGTAATAACACCGACTATATCACCCATGACTCAACGCAGAACTCGCCTTGACTGTAACACGCCTTACCACAGCGCTTCGACTCTTCACTTATACGCCGTCATATAAATACCACTGTTCGCTGTGTAATATGTTCGCTCTGTCATTTATTTGCTACATGTTATAATACGCCGTTTGGTTTACATCCCATTTTGTAATACCTCCACGCAGTTTGTAAAACCAGTGCTGTCCATAGAATAATATGATGTCTATCTTTGACACAATACACGGTGTATATATTTAATACCGCTCTCATATATTATAATACCGCCCTCCTCCAGCGCTATCACATATTCCACCTTGTAATACCGCTCCCCATAACAGTGCTCTATCCATATATACACTGTCCATACATAACATGCTCTCCATAATACGCTGTCATATATATATACAGTCTTCCCCTCCTGTAATACCATTGCGCTGTCTGCATATGTAAAAGCCTTCGTTTGTCACCAATATACGACCCCACATATAATTAAACCACTCCCCGTCCTTGCTCTGTCATACAACGCCCCTACCATATACGCCTCCACGAGTTTCTAATACCATAATACTGCTATTCCATTTCATAATACCGCCCTCCCATGACTTTCCATACCGCCCTTCCATTTCACAATACCACCCTCCCATAACATTCCATATCGACCTCCCATACAAATTTTTTTTTCCAAAAAAAAAAAAAAATACATATATTTTTTTTTGGTGCAGAATTCAGTTTTTAGCAGAGTTTTTGTCTTTTTAAATTCAGAGTATTTTCCAGCAAAGATTTTTTGTCCCCTTTAATTGAGCAAATTTCCAGAGTTGAAAGTTTTTCTAGCAGAAATTTTTTCTCTTCAGAAGAATTTTTTCCAGCAAACTAATGCATTCTCTCATCTCTATTGTTGGGGTGGTTCTCTCCGACAAAGAGAACTATCTTGAATGGTCTCGGAAGATTAAACACACACTCATTTTTAATGAGTTGTGGAGAGGAATCTGTGAAGGACAAGAAGGAAATCCACCAGCAAAGCCCACTTCATACAAAGAGCTCGCCATTTAGGAAAACAAGAACTGCAAGGCCTATGCCTTGATTGCAGCTTCCGTAAATCAAGAGGTGAGTCACCACATTTCATCATTCTCAAATTCCTATGATGCCTTGAGCAAGCTAAACGAACTCTATGACTCACATTCAGAATTATAAAATGTTCAATTGATGATTAAGTTGTTCAGTCTTGAAATGAAGAATGATGATCCCCTTTCCTTAGCTTCGGAAGTTAGATCGATCATGCATGATATTGATAGCACTGGTGTAAAAATGGACATACCTCTCATAGCATATGTTAAGGCATTATATCCGAATTACTCACATTATCTTGAGTCTTTGCAAGCAAGTGGGAACCTTGAGCATATCACCTTTGATACACTTGAGAAAAAGTTTGCAGAAAGAGAGAAAGCTTTTGGGAAGATGACAGTCCCTTCATTTCCGAAGAGGCTACATACTTGGCACATAGAGAAAAGAGTCATGCTCCAGATTTATCTAGAGGAAGAGGTGGCAGAAGAGGAAGAGGAAGAAGAAACTTCACAGAAAGGGGGGGCAGACAATCTGACAAATCCAATCTTCATTGCACACGTTGCAATAGAGATGGACATGATGCATCCAAATGCAGAACACCATGGGAGAAAATTGAGCAGCAAAGAAATCAAGACAAAGGTAAAACTAATGACAAAGACAAAGGTAAAGCACCTGAATCCGCTCATTATGTTCTAGCACATTGTAACAATGGAGTAACCGAAGACTTGTTTGATGTTTCATTTACTTCATGGAGAGATGATTGGTTGCTAGATTCAGGAGCAACATGTCACATGACATTTAGAAAAGATTTTTTTGAAGAATTCACTGACAAAGTTGATGGAGTAGTATATTTCACAGATAAATCCAAACTCAAGCCATCAGGGCTTGGCACAGTCAGGCTTAAACTGCCTGGTCTTCCTGATCATATCCTACATGAGGTTCTATACCTCCCGGAGTTGAAGAGAAACTTGTTGTCCCTGATCGAAATCCGGCAGCAAGGACACTCAGTTCACTTGTTTGATGGCAAGGCAAAGGTCAGATCAGCATCAGATCACTCACTTGTCATGGAGGGAATAGAAGAAGGGAGACTTTTGAACCTGAAAGGTTCATCTGCTCATGCTCAAAACTTTGCATTCAGTTCACATCATGATGAAGGTACATTTCCATCAAGTCTTTTATGGCATGCTAGATTTGGACACTTAAATTATGACAGCCTTCGTTTGTTGAAGAAAAATGGTGTTGATGGACTGCCTACAATTCCTAGAAATCCTAAGGAATGTGATGCTTGTATTCTAGGAAAGCATAGCAAACAGCCATTTCATGATTCACACTCAAGAGCACATAGGAAACTTGAACTTGTTCATTCATATTTATGTGGCCCTATGCCTATTTCTTCTGCAAATGGAAACAAATACATGATGACATTTATTGATGACTACACCAGAATGTGTTGGATTTACTTACTGAAGAATAAGTCTGATGCTTTTCAAACTTTCAAGAATTTTCATGCATGGATTGAAATTGATGCACAAACACATATTGGCTCTCTACGTACTGATAATGGAAAAGAATACACTTCAAACGAATTTGAAAATTATCTTCGTCAACATGGAATCAAACATCAAACAACTGTGCCATATAATCCACAATAGAACGGTGTAGCTGAAAGAATGAACAGAACTATTTTAAATATGGTTCTCTCCATGTTATTTTTCAAGAATGTGAAATTGATGTTTTGGGCTGATGCAGTTCTATGTGTTGTTTACATAAAGAATAGGTGTCCTTCAAGTTCAATTAGAAACAAAACTCCTTTTGAAATGTGGCATGGCCACATTCCTTCGGTAAAGCATTTCAGGGTCTTTGGGTCCACCTGTTATGCCCTGATACCCAAGGGTCAAAGGAACAAACTTGGTGCTAGAAGCAGAAAATGTATCTTCTTGGGGTACTCCAATACCTCCAAAGGATATCGTCTCTATGATGAAGCAAATAATAAATTTGTAATAGCAAGAGATGTCATATTTATTGAATCTTCCAAGAGTGACAAGGTTGTTGAGCGGCAACTTGATCGCCTAGATAGATTCACACATGCAAAGTCTTTCCAAGAATTTGATAATGTGATTCCACACCTTGAAGGGGGGATTCCGATATTGAATCAAACTGTGGAATCATATCCTGAAGCACTCTCTCCCCCACATGAAGAAACAACCACGAATGACACATTGGATGATGTGATTGACAGAATTGGGAGATTGAATCTTGAATCAATCCCAACTCAGTCAAATGACCAGCCTGGGCCATCTCAAAAAGGTCCTCCCAAATGGCTGACAAAGACATTGGAGAATGTTCATCCCGATGAGGTTGGAAAAACAGGAACAAGAAGTTCCACTCAACAAATCGAAGGTGATGTAGATAATTCTGATTCCCCTGTTGATATGGATATTGCTTATAACTGTGAATTGAGTTTGTCTACAGATCATGAACCAACTTCCTTCAAAGAAGCCGCTTCTCATGATGAATGGAAAGAAGCGATGCAGAAGGAGTATGATGCCTCGATAAAGAATGGCACTTGGAAGCTGGTTGATCCGCCTTTGGGAACGAAACCAATTGGCTGTAAGTGGGTCTACAAGAACAAGTACAAAGCAGACGGCTCACTTGACAAGCACAAGGCCAGGCTTGTGGCAAAAGGTTTTGCACAAAAATAAGGAGTCGATTATGAAGAAAATTTTCCTCCCACAGAAAAATGGACCACCATCCGAACTCTCTTTTCCCTAGCAGCTCAGAATGGATGGAAATTCCATCAGATGGATGTAAAAAAATCATTTTTGAATGGAGATCTAAAGGAGAAAGTTTATATGTCCTAGCCAGAAGGATTTGTTGTAAAGGGTCAAGAACACAAAGTTTGCAAACTTGTAAAATCCTTGTATGGCCTCAAGCAAGCACCACGAGCCTGGTTTGAGAAGTTAATCGAGCATCTTCTGAAACTTGACTTCAAACATTTTGATCTTGATGATGCAACTTTGTTTGTTAAGAAAGTTGGAAAAACAGTTGTATATCTTGTGGTATATGTAGATGATCTTTTGATAACAAGAAACAATGAGAGCTATATTGCATCCATGAAGAAAGAGTTGAAGAAAGCTTTTGAAATGACTGATTTGGGTCATGTTCATTACTATTTGGGTATTGAAGTAATTCAACATCCTAAATTCATATTTCTTTCTCAAAAGAAGTACATTGGAGATCTCTTGAACAAATTTGGCATGGATGATTGTAAACCCTTAAGCACTCCAATGGAACAAAACTTGAAGCTCACATCTATTGAAGGGAAGGAATTTGAGGATGCAACTAAGTATAGACAGCTTGTAGGAAGTCTTATCTATCCGACCACCACCAGACCTGACATTTCATTTGCTGTTGGAATCCTCTCAAGGTTCATGCAAAAACCTTGTGAAGGACATTGGTCTGCTGCAAAAAGAGTGCTAAGGTACTTCAAGGGGACTCAAGACTTTGGACTCAAATATACACAGGTAGGCGACTTCAACTTGACCGGATACTCTGATTCAGACTTTGATGGCGACAAAGAAACAGGGGTGTCTACTATAGGTTACACCATGAGTCTTGGATCAGGAGCTGTCTCATGGAGATCACGCAAACAGTCAGTTCCAGCAGATTCCACGACCGAGGCAGAATATTTGGCAGCAACTGAAGCAACAAAGGAAATTGTGTGGGTCCGGAAAATCCTGGAAGATTTGCAGATGAAACAAATGTATTCCACACCACTCATGATCGACAACACTTTTGCAATAAAGTTGGCCAAGAACCCAAAGTTCCATGATCGAACAAAGCACATCAATACAAAGTACCATCTAATTCGACATCATGTTCAGGCCAAAACCATCCATCTACATCATTGTTCCACAAATGAGCAAACTGCCGACATCTTCACCAAAGCACTTGGAAGAGAAAAGTTTGAAAAGTTCAGATCGATGCTTGGACTCACCAACATCCCTTCGGATTAAAGGGGGGAATGTTGAAACCTAATCCTATGGGATGGGTGTGCACATGTAATATTGTATATTATTTAATATTAGGAAATCAGGAAGGCCAAGAGTCATTGGGAGATGAATCCCAATAGCCTCACCTCCATGTATAAATACATATGCATTCTTCAGCTAATATACATTCTGATTTGAGGAGTTACCTCCTGGTTTGACATCTTCTGATAATGGCTATAAGATCCTTTTAGTAATGTGCTTTGGAATTCTATCTTTAAGAAATATGAAGGTTGTGTAGAATTGTTTTCTAGATTTGTCACATCTATTATTGATTGAGTCGCCATTTCGAACTAATCCACCTTGTTTCATCACTAGGATAGATCCATGAGTTAGTTAGATCTCACTAAAAGATATAAATATGAGGTGGTGAAAATGAGCGGATGGGAAATATCAGGGAGGGCAACCTAAAATGATGTAGTGATCAACATGGGGGGATGTTAGGCCCTAGAATTGTCGTGTTCAATTCACATTTTCACCATATGCATACTTTTTTTTTTTCATTTTTATTACTATCATTTTTCACAAATGTTCAGCTAGTCTCTTAAACTTGGAGCATGATCATGTCAATTATTCATTATCTAACCTATTTCCTTTATTTCGATAATATTTCCATAAAAATTATTATTGATGATGGTTCTTGCATTGTTTCAGGAAGGCGTATTAAATCATGATAAAATATACACATGCATCAAAAATTAATTTCACCAAGTTCTGTTCCTGCACCAACACTCCTACACTAACATTCATGCATCGATTTGGGGCTTCGATAACTTTGCACACTTTTTGGGAAAAAAAAGATGGGTATTGTCCAAAATGATGTTATAACACCTTCCCATGAATTTGATTATTCCCATGGCGCACGTGTGAGTCTCTAGAATAAAATCAACAAATCTGCTCAAAATTCGCACAATTCTCTAACTGCCAAGTTTGACCTTGATTTGCATGAACATGGAGGCGAATCTTGAAAATTAGAGAAAATAGTTTTTTTACCAGCATAACAAATTATCTATAGCCCAAACCATGTCCCAAGATTCACATTGTTATAAAAGTTACATGAGGGCCTTTGAGGAAGTTTTGTAAAAAAATATTGTTTTTCCAAAACTCTAGGATCTTGCCTAGATTTGCCAAAAAAATGGAAAATTCCAATCATATCTAATTTTCTTGATGGGAAAATGGTTGTAATAGTCTCCTATTGATGGAAAATAGTTGGGATTCAGTTCCTCATCTTGTTTTGTAATGGATTGGCTAGCCTAAATCCAAATTTGTACCATGAAATGTATAAAAGCAGAGCTATGGCTCTAAGCCGAGGACAATAAGCCATTTTTTTTGTATTCTCATGCTGCTAAGATGAGTATTTGGGGTCTTCCCCTTCCTCAGATATATTTGGATCTAGATTACTGAGCTGAATATGTATTGAAGGATTGAACCTCATTAATATAAGTTGAATAACATGTTCATGCATCTCGTTTTCATTTTGTGTAATGATAATTTTATTAGCATAAGCTAAGAATATTCCTTAAAGTGAAATGAGTTGGTTGGATAGGGCAAACCCAATTGAACTCATTCTCTCGGTTTACTGTGTTGTGTGCTATGTACATGAATGAATGGTGTGTGGATTTATTTGTAATGGTGATTGTGCATATTGGTAATGTTCTGGTGTGTTTACCTTTTTCTATCGAATGATCTCAGATCTGATGGTTTGCGCATGTTGGGTGTGTTATTTATTTATCAAGCATTATTGTTTACTTTTATTTAGCACAAAAATATGTCTTTTTTCTAAGAAGCTACCTCTTGAATCGTTTCTGGTTTATTGATTAGGGTCACAAGGTTTGAACATTTAAAGTTTTTTCTTAATGATTTATTTCCAGCAAGTGTACTCTGATCTATATATATTACAATTGTGTGGGGGCATTAGCCTACCTATGTAAACCATTATATTCATCATGTGTTCCTTAATGTATTAATAATTTTATTTTTAAGGGTAAAAAGTACATGAATCGTTGACTGTTATTATTCTGATTCAGGACTGCAAGTTAAATCTTCAATGTTGAATTCATTTTATTCATAGGGTGTACTTAACGCAATGATAGAAGTTCATATAAGATAAGAGTAGGGAATATTTATAGGAAGTAATTTTTCATTTAAATACTAGAGCTTCTATTTTTACTCTGATTGATGGTTTCCCATTATTTTGGCAAGTTACAGTTTCAAGTTGTAATTTGTAGATGATTTTGGATTTCTTTCATTATCACCTGAGTTGAGGTTTTCCTTTCTGCACTTTTCACATTATTGTTAGGAAACACAATATTTCAATTTTATATATTAAGGGATGAAGGATTGTTGAGTGTAGATTTATTTTGGTACAGGAACAAATTCATACCAATACATGAACAAAGTGGTTCCAGTATAAGAACAGACTTGTTTTGAGTACGGGAACATAATTGTTCCAGTACATGAACAGAGTTTTTCCAGTACAGGAACTGAGTGTGTCTAGTACAGGAATAAAGTTATTATAATACATAAACGAATTTGTTATGTTTTCCTAGAGTAGGGATAGAATCACTCCAGTACAAGAACAAGGTAATTTTGGTACATGAACAAAATTTTCATAACACATACATGAGCTTACTCTGTATTCCTATTGCAGGAACCAAGGTACAAGAATAGGTCTATTTTTTGAATCTTTTGAGTTTTGCAATTGATTTATTGAGTAGCATGAATTTTGAGTTTATTTATCTATTTTAAGAAGTGTCTTTCCACCAAAGTCTTTGATTGTTATTTCCTGAGTAAGAGTCCAGTTTCTAGTGTGGTGTGTGGTTGTATTAACTAGTGGTGTGAGCTGTTTCTACACAAGTTAGGGTTTTGTTTTGCAAGTTGTTAGAGTGCTTCTCTGGAATTTCTAGTGTTGTGCCTCGAAGTTCACAAACCCCTGGATTGACAATTAAATGTTGGTCCATTAATATGCCATATATTTCACCCAACACATGTTGCATGCAGTCTGATGATCAACCCTGAGGAATTGCGTAATCAATTTGAGGAATTTCCCAAATAATAAGGGCCAAATTTCTCAAGGAACTGCACAAGGAAGTAGGGGCTCAGGCAGAGGTAGAAATTGACTAATTTTGGGCTAGATCTTCTCAGTGAGTAGAGAGATAGGTTATGCACTTGCAGGCAGTGCTCAGTCGAGCAAAGCAATTGTATTACATATTTATTCATCAGATTAATGCAAGTACGAATTGGGGATTTGAACAAATTTATTTCCTTAGGATAAATATTATTTTCATGTGTGTGATTTATGATTGCATGCTTGATAATTTTGTTCTAAATTGTGAATTAATATCCACAAAGCAGTAGAGTAGTTTTGTGTCTTGTGTTTTTGATTAAAATTTCTTAAGTAGGTTCAAATATAAACCATAATTTCTACAAATTCACTTCCCAATTGATTGAAAAGATTTTCAAGAAATATAAGATTCATCACAATATTACTTCACCTTACCACCCACAAGCCAATGGACAAGTGGGGAGTACAAACAAAACGCTTGAGGCAATTCTTACAAAGACCATGGCTAGTCACCATCAATATTAGGGTGAGAGAATTCCATAGGAACTTTGCACCTATAAAATTGCAGGGCGAAACACCACAAGTTAATCTTTATATGAGCTTGTGTATGGTCAGAGTCCCATATTTCCAAATGATTTCAAGATCAAGACACTTAGGATTTATTTATAGGTGAATTTGAATTTGACTATAGCACATAAACATTGTTTGGATCAACTAAATGAATTGGGACAAATGTGCTTGGTTGTCGTACAACACACTAGTATCACCCAACAACAACATGCCAAGTGGTATGATAGGTTCATTAAGAAGGTGTTTAAGAAAGGTGAATGTGCTCTTATATATGGTTACATGTTCAAGGATCTCAAGGGAAAACTTTGTACCAGGTGGTTAGGTCCTTGGGAAGTGGACATAATCTTCGAAAATGGGACTGTTGGGCTGACAACTATCGATGGGTCGAAAGCATATTTTCCTTCTAATGGACATCATATTCAGTTATATCATAATCCATCTTCTAAGAATTACATTCTTTCACATTGTCTTATATTCCAAACATGAAATTGTTGCGGAAAGGGAGATTTTTTCTACGTTGTCAACCACTTGATTTATTTTATTTTGTTATTCACTTAATAAATAAATATATAAAAAATAAAATAAAATAAATATAATGGTGAAAACCCATTTGGGGCATGGTTAGACATGTGTCTATTGAAAAATAGCTTGCTAGCTATCAGTAAGTAGTTATCCTTATAGTAATTTTAATAGTAACAACTTCATATTTTCAGGCGTTGTTACATATGTTTTTGTTACAATTGTTTATGATATACTTGATGGTAATAAATGCAATAATTTGTTGCAGATACTGAATACCACACGTTGTTTTTTCTATTGAAGAGTAGATGTTGTTGCTAATGTTGATACTAGAAATTAGGAGCTACTATTGGTGTTTCCATTGACAACTAGTTGTAGTTACATTTTTCTGCTGCTACAATGGACATCGCTAATGCTAAAGAAGTATCATTGTTGCTTCCACTGCAATCGCACAAGGGGATCCACCAAATATTCTTGCGATGATCTCTGCCAGTGTGCACTCCCAGTCGAGTTAGCATTGTCCTAATTAGCCGCCGCGTCATCATAATTGATAAGTACCTGACATGTAATATTTCTCATGATTCAAAATATTGTTTTTGTGTATTACATGACCACCCTGCGATGGTGGCTTAGCATGACCTCCATTTCGCTTGGGTGGGTAGGAGGCTGATTCGTATCATGCTATCGTATGATAGAATGTAAACACCTTGACTTGGAATGATTGATAATTAATTATTTCATATAAAAAACCATTTCCAAAACTATCCATAACTTAAAACCTTTCAGTGTTGTTAATCTCACGTGATTTCTCAAAATTTGTCCATATATTATGGATTACTTTCTACTTATGGCATCCCAACTGCCAATTAAACATCTTGTTGTAATACAACTTCCAAATTATGCAAATTCTACATTCTTCTTTACATGTTATGACTATTGCACATGTAATAGTGCTTTGCATAAACAACTAAAGCTATGAGGGGAGCAGTTTTGCATCAAGATCTAGACTCAATTAATGCACTAAAATATTACCCAAGAACATATAGGATATTTTAAAATACAGGATGGTTGGAATATTTCAACAAGTTTTGTTTCATTTATAACATATTTAACATGTATAAAATTTGAATAGTAGAAATTTACATAAATAAAACAACAAAAGGATGTATAACTAATATAATGGATCGATTTTGGTGTTCCTCTTGGGACCATCCAACTGAATATATTCCACCCTACCAAATAGGAATTTATATCCAACTTCTTAGCCCAAGGAACCTTCATAGGTTCACTAGTCCTCAAAACCTAAGTCCAACAATAGTTGTAGTGTGTCAAATTTAGATCTAACACCCTCCAACAAAAAAATAATCTTTTAATTTTGCCTCCTCCTAAAATAACAAAAGGAAAAAACCCAAGAAGAATCCCCTCCTTCATCTTCTCCTCTCGTCTTATGCCTCCCCCAAAAAATGAATGCCAACCACAACCGTTCATCCACTTTCTCCAACCTCATAACTTCTCCCCCACCCCCCAACTCCTTATCCAAAAATAAATTTGAGGAGACAACTTGTCAAACTAAGAAGTGATAAACAATAAAATAATAGAATACTAATATTAAGTAATATCACTAAATTTTATAGATTCACAAGAATCTTATCAATTTAATATTAATAAGTATATTCAAATATAAATTAACAAGCATAAGCCAATATTTTAAGGTTAATTAAATACTAACTAATATATCGAGTAATAAATCTTAAGGCCAACCATAAGCTTGATCATTAATCAAGTTTAACCATTTATTTAATCATTTAACATATTAATATTTAGAATACTAGCATATTTGTGCAAGTTGTGGGTATGTAGTTAGCATACACATACCTCGTACATATACTAATAATACTTATTGGAATCAAGCACAAAAAGTAAATCACTCGGAAGGTAGGCTAATAAAATAATGTAAGATAATAAGATCAAGTAGGGCATTACATGAATTTATATTCATGTACATGATGATTTCTTACAATGGGGCTCTTCATGGGGTAGGAACTCGTAGTCCAACAAGCATATAACATTCAGTTCAAGCACATGTTTTTTATAAAGAGCATATAAATGAAAATTTTGAATGCATTGCTATACCCCCAGATCTCAAAATTCCTTTGGTTGTTGGTTAAAAAGAAAACTTTTATTTGGAATGAACTCATCAATCAAGGATTCAAGGGGCCCCATATATTATTTATGTGTGGAGAAAATGAGTAAATGTTGGAACATTTGTTCAATAAATATCCTAAAACAAGTATGATGTGGGATGTGAAAGTAACCCTCTAAAAATAGATGGATAGATCAGATCATGAGATAGTGTAATACTTAATTTTGAGAATTGAAGAGTCTCACAATTTAAGAACCCAATGCTCAAAAAAGTGTGGAATGCATTTATAGGTTCCTATTATGGATGGAACAAAAGGAATGGAGCATAGAATATTAAAATATTTACATGGAAAGAGGGAAGACATTTTTTTCTGTATCAAAAAGAGAGACAAAAAATCAATTTACTCTTCCCCTTAGCCTGGAAAAGAAAACCAATTATAGGGAATTAGAAATGCTATCCTCTCAAATTGATAGTTCCATAACAACATCCCACACGAAACCCTATGTTTTTTAGAACAAGACTAATCCCCCCATAGAGTTTGTCCAAACCACTAGAAAACTTCATGAAGATGAACATCGATGGGACATCCAAAGGGGATTAGTGCATTACAAGGGAAAGTGGTGTATTTTGTATTGACTCTTGCAATATCATCCTCATTTTTTCTTGTCATTTAAGGAAACAACCAATAATGAAATGGAGCACCAAACTCGTGTCCAAGGCTTGTATATGGGAAATCAACATGGATACCATTAACATGCAGTGGAAGAAGATTCAATCATTCATTATCATCCAAGCCTTGCATAATATTCAATATGGGATAAATCCAAAACTAGTTTCCACAAGTTGGCACCTTTCAACTAAGTTTCAAGACACTACATGCCTATTAAAAGCTATCACAATCATAATTCCCTCCCACATATAATGAAAATCCAATAATTTGGTTGTTTATGTTGCTGATGAAGGGTTAATATTATAGGAAAGAGACTTAGCATTGAAACGAAATGACATAATCCTTAATAAACTTGGTAAGGATAGCTCAAAAATTAGCCAAGAGATAAGACCTCCTTAAATGGACTATTACATTGTCACCATGAAGCGTTAATATATTTTGACACTACTATGGAGCCCCCATGATGCCATTATACTAGAACATGTTAGCAAGGGAGGCTTGGTAGAGAAAATATAAAGTGACATTAGGAGGATTCATGGTGACAACATAGGTTTTAGTGGAAGTTTGAGGCTCTAATGGCTTTGGTTTGATAATAATGTGTACATTCTGTTAGTGTCCTGTTATTTAGCAGATTGGTAGATCAAATGCACAGGGTAACATCAGACCAGTCTTTGGAGTCCTAGGACTTAGCCTTCCTAGACTCAGAGAGGGCTCTCTCTATTGTTTGCAAAGGATGTGAACTTGTTTTCTTTAGATGGTTGATTTTAGGCTAGTTATTAAGTGTAGGTTTTGTTGTTTGTTTTGGTTGGGTAAGATGAAATAGATAGAATAGGTGGAGTGAGAGATCATCAAAACATTGGGCTATGGAGTATATAAAAGTCATGTATATCTCAACAAAGAGTCATAGTGCATAACAGGAAAAATCTAGTGTGGTCAATAGATCCTTAAGGTTTATGTGTGAAGTGAAATGGACATTAAGTTGGGGAAACAAGGTAGGGAAAAGGGCAGTTAAGAATCCTTTGTCAAATACCCATAAACAATAAGGTATAAAACACCATTAACGTGAAGAAGAAATCAATAGACAGGGAAAACCAGTAACTCTTTGATCCAACTTAAGAAAATAAGCATTCTAGACTAACATTCCAATGAAATATAGAAGGCGAGAAACTCATTTAACTTCTAGTGATTTCATCTTCAAGCTTCAGCAAACATTTAAGATCACAAAATAACTTTAATAAACAAATAGGGAACTCCTAAAAATTATTGATCAAGCCACAAATAACTTTGAAGAAAAATGATAGGCATGGGCAAGGGGCAAGATCAGAACAAGACCTCCTTGGCTTAACCTAACAAGTAATACTCCAAAGAGAGATTTGAAAAAATAGTTTAGACAACATCAAATAAGCAGGGCTTACCATGAAACATACTTGGAAACTAGAAAATTAATCCATTAATGAAATAATCAAGCTTAGGGGGTCTGAGGAGAAATCAAGAATTCCTTAAAATGTCCTAGCAGAGGAAAACATCAAGGCAATAAAAGGCAGGAAGGACTAAGGTGCTTCAAACAACAATTCTTAGCCTATAATTTTCTGTTATAATGGATATAGAAGGATGAAACATAATGATAAACAAGAAAACATGAACAAATTAGAGACACATCACTATTAGCTAAGCTCAAGGATCCTGCAAGCAAGCTTCATCATCATCAATCAAAGCAAATCATCCACAAGCTCCACAACACCAAATTTCTCTTCAACCTCAAAAAAAAATGTATTGCTCTCAAAGCTCATCAAATGCCAACATTTAAAATGGAGCCTTCATGCTCTATTTAACTCAGAAAATGAGGGCAAAAACCCTATATAGGGTTGGAAAATGTCAAAATCACTCATAAATGCCATTTATGCCTAGGAGATCATGCAAGGCCCAAGGCACAAAATATCTCATAAAATAAATGCCAAAATAACTTCTAGCACCTAATTCTAGAGTGATTTGCCTTAAAAAACACTAAAATATGATTTTAAAATAAATGACTGTGTTTTGTTGACTTTTGGCCAAAAACACACTAAACAGTGCATTTGTGCAGTGCCACCTCACGCAGAAAATAAACACTTTTGCAACCAAGTTTTGGACCCTTTCCTGATGTCGGATTTGGCTCCGTGATGGCTCGTTGGAAAGCCTGATGAGTCTAATTTCTAGAAATTCTTGTAGTTTCCTAATCCAGATTCTATATCCTGATAAAAATTATAAAATACCAACACTACCATTAGCGCAGTGCCAAGCCTGAAATAGGGGCAGAAAGGTGAAAAATGAGGGGTTTTTTGACCTTTTGAGGGGTCAAACCTACTCCAATTTCTCTAAAACGTGGTGAAAAAAGTGTACTAGTGATGAGAAATCCAAAAATATTGATTTTTCTTCCTGAGTACGCTCCATGGATTGGCGTAGTGCTAGTGGCGCTGCGCTAATAGGCCTTCAAAATCACAAAAAACAACAAGTTGCCCAAATTCCTTCAAAATTGGTGGAAGCCTCCTTCAAAGGGTTTGGGAGACCTGTTGAGAAGCTGATGCTAGAAATCCAAGGTTCTCATGACTCTTTGCCTCCTTTAGGGTTTGGACTTCAAGGAGGGCTTTCTCCAGTTTGGCACAAGTAAGTTTTTTTTTCATGGCATAGTACTTGGTCATCTTTTTCTGGAGAGAAAGGCCCATATTTATCTTCTTGAATTACTTGTGTTCATTCTTGTAATACTGAATGATACGTTGTGCCATCTCAAAATCCCTCTCCCACTCCCTGATTTGTGCATCTTTGCGTTGGAGCAGTAGTCTAGTGGCCACCTCCTCATCTTCATTATCACTGTTTAGGTCAATGAATTGGGGCTTTTGAGTAGTTTGCTTGCTCCCCTTACCTTTCTTACCCTTGTCCATATTTTCTTTTCCCTTGTCAAGCCTTTGAGCTAATGTAGGTGGCAAGGTCCCTTGCCTTTTGGAGGCAACAAACACTTGCCTTGGCCTTCTTTGGTATGTGCATGCAAGAGGTGGGATGGTGATTTTGTTGGTCTCTTTTCCATGGTTGTGATCATCATTTAGACCATGAGCCTCTTCCCCTTGTTCACTGTCATCATGACTAGGGTTTCCCTCATCTTCATCTTCTGCACTGTTACTGTCATCATGGTCATGATCACTAAAGGGCTGATTGTTGTTATAACTTTCATGACAGCTGTCGTGACTATCATGACTATTCTCCTCTTTGTTATCTTGTCCCTCATTGTCTTCCTTGTCATCTGCCTCTTTGTCACTATCTTTCACCCCTTCCTCACTGTGATCTGTCTCATTTGCCTCACTGCTGCCTTCAATTTTTGTGTTGTCCTTATTGTCTTCTTCTTGTTTTATGTCTTCATTATCTGTCACGGCTTCATCATCATTTGTTATATCTGCCTCCTCACTTTACTCTTTTCTTTCTGCCTCTATATCCTCTGTTTGATTTTTGATGTCCCCTCCTTCAATGCTCATTTTATTTTCACTTTCAAACTCCTCACTTCCTCCAGCATCTTCTTCCATAGTGGCATTGTTTTGTTCATTGTCTTGTTCACTACTTTCACTGTCATGCTTACTGTCCCTTTGACTTTCAACCCTTTTATCTTCATCAACATCCTCTTGGTCAGCACTTTGTTCATCAGTATCATCCTTTTCCTCACTTTGGGTTGACTCAATTTCACCATTACCCTCACTGCCATTACTTTGTTCATCATTTCCACTATCATCCTCTCCATTTGATGCATCAAGAGAAGGGGAAGAAGGGAGGTTTCTTTGAGGTGAGGGTATTTGTGCCGATGAGGAGGGAAAATTTGGTTGATGAGGGGACTGGGGGTTTGTGAATACTTCATGTGATATGAATACCTCCCAAGGTATACCTTGTTGCTCCAACTGATGTAATACCACCATATTGATCAAGGAATGGTGAAATAAAATTTGCATTTGTTGGGAGGGATTCCTCCTCCAGACAATAGAAGACATCTTCTCAATGCTCCTATAGAGATAGTAGGGTAAGTTGAGCATCTTAACCCTTGAGAAATTCATGAGGAGTCTGACATGGTAGGAGTTGAGCCTGGAGTATCTCCCCTCATAGGTGAAGTACTTCATGACAACCATCATTAAGGGTACAAATATTTGTTTGAGGTGTGAGAAAGGGAAAACTTTCTTGTTGCCTCCTCTATACCTAGTCTTGACAAATGGCTCTAAAAATTCCTTGTCCAATTTCCCTTCTTAAACCACTTCTCACCAACAATAGGGATACTTGTGGCATCATAATGGTATCTGTTGAGATCTCAAAATCTACTCCTGCAAGGCTTGAGTGTTTGTTGTGCAAATTTAGAATGAGAAGCCTTGTAAGCTCTGGGTGGCTTTTCACTTGTTTGACCTTCTCACAAAATTGGAAGCACCCTGCATTCTAGAAACATGATAAGATACTAGGAGAGGAGGTGATGGCCACTGTGCTCTGATGTTCAACTCTGTTCACTTTCCCTCCTTTATGATTTGGTCTCAAAGGCCTTTGACCCTTTTCACTGCTACTTTTGTTTTCTATTCCTTGTTAGCCTCCTATATCAATAGGTTTCATCTTTCATGATTGTCTTGATTAAACCATGGAATATGTTCAAACCTTCTTTCTTGAGCAAAGGTGTTCCATATTCTTGAAAAACCAAAAAATCAAAAAATTTAAAAAAAAATGTAAAGAGGGTATACCCTAAAAGAAAGATCAAAGGGTAAGAAAAATAAAAGTGGTCAAAAAAGAGAAAGAAATGAACCCCAAGAAAAATAGACCAAGGAAAGTGTGCAAATCCAAATGCCACTACTATTTTATTTTTTGTAATAAAGCAATTGTGTGCAGCTTGTCAAACCTTTGCCACAATTCATGAATAAGTCAAACTGTTTAAACTTGGCTTAGTCATATTTCAATTTCATGTTGCAGATTAGAGAATAAATATCTGACCAAACAGTTTAATCTTGGCAGATAAGTAGATAGGTAGAGTTAATAAAAGGTGCTCAACAGCTTAATCTGAGCCCTTGGATGTAATAAGGGTAGAAATAGATAGATTTATCATGTAAAAAGGAAAAGATTGAAAAGGGTTTGCAAGTCTAAATGCACCCTAATAAAGAAGAGAAAATGGCAGTGTTAAGTAGATAGGGTAGGTAGGTGGTGCTGCAAAGTGTTATCTGATGAATGTTGCTGCTACATATTGTTGATCCTTTACTTTCATCATAAGTACTGAAGCAGGAAATACACTGGAAGATTACAGCGAGCAAAGCTAAAAATCATTAACTTCCCTCATCACTTTTTCCCTTAAAAGTTTTACTAATTTCCCCCAAAGTACTAAGGTATTTGGAGATCAAAAGGACTCAAGGCATTTCCTTGACTTCTGGAGGGACCAGACCCTCGGCCTAATGATCAAAAAGACCTAAGTACTTGAGATGATCCATCAGTATAATCATCCATCTTTAACCTTGTCCTAAGTAAAATCCTATTTTGCTTAGGAAACTCATGCAAAATTCCATAAAAATCCCTCAAGATAACTTGCTATTCTAAGTTTAAGTGTTGGAGATCAGATATTGCAATTTACTTCAAAAGTTTTCACTTTCTTGGATGTGCAAAAATGTTTTGAGTTTCCCTATCCCTTTGTCATATTAATGTTTAACTTTATTTACTAAATCCCTAGTCAAATACCCTATCCTACGTATATAAATCCCTTTTTATAAATAACCCAAAAACCCCCCTATTATAAAGTTTAACCAAAGTATTTTATATTCCCGCACATTTAAAATAAAAACCCATTATATGCCCTTTGGTTAAAATTATCAATATGTTATAATCCCGCCCCTATGGTGAATTAGTTATATTAATTAATTTACCATATAAATAAAAAATAAATGCACGAAAACTTTAAACATGCCACATGTATGTTTAAATACAAAAATTTGAATAAAACTTCGGGAAATTGTCATGCCACTGTGGTCTGTCCACGTGGAATTCCACTTAAGCAAACCCCCGTCGCGACTCCTTTCATTATACACATGGGATTAATTAGTCATCCAGACTAATTAATAACCTTCTCCGCCTATTAAAAATCTCCCGGGGTGATTAAATTACGCGTTAAAATCTTTTAAAACCCGACGGGCCCACCTTTGAACCCTCCGCATGTTCCCCCATCTTTTCAGCCGTCGGATCACCCCGCCGTAGATCAACGGCCAGTGTTCACCCCGCTGCCCATCCCTTGTCAACATTTTAACCAGCGGGGGATGGGTGGTTTTTGAATAGTCAACCATCCACGTGGCGATCATCCTGTGGAATCGCTGCCATTCCGATATATACCACCCTCGACCAAAAGCGGTGCGGGGACTTGCGCTTCAAGCACTTAGACCTTGAATACGTCACCATGCGTGTCCCACTGAAAAATAAAAACCCTTTTGACTTGTAAATAAAACCATTTTCATGTTTTTTCTTTTTGTTATTTCGTTGTCAGAAACGACAGAGCTCCCGCTGCGATTTTCAAATTTCCACTACAATTGACCAATTTACTCCAAGATTCCGCTGCGCCCGTGCTGAAGAACAATTCCGCCATTGCCTGTTACCTGTTAAAGAACCAGTTTCCGTCTAAAAACAGGTATTTATCCTTTACGCCCCGACTGCACGAAAAACTCAGTTTCCTTTGTTTTTCCGCTTAGAAAGTGGTTAAAAATCATCCATGAGCCTTTTCAGGAGTTTTAAAGCGTATAGTTGCTCACTGAACCAAATTAGGCCGATTTCCTCATTTCGAAATCCCGACTATTACGCAAGGAAAAAAAAAAACCTCATTTTGAATCCCTGAGAACCGAGAATGGAGGTCGTGACTTGAATATCGCCCCATTGAATGCTCCTCACCGTGAATTATACTATTCCTCACGATAGATGAAGATTTCCCAATTAAAGACACTGCATTTTGATGAAGGCCCTATTGAGCTATTATCGGCTGTGACGAATACTCAAAGGGCAAACAAGAATCTTATAGGGTTGTGGGAATCCAATCTCCCAAGGTATCTCATTCCTTCAGTCCTTATTTTCCTAGAAATCATTCACTACTTGTTGAGAATGCAGCAAGATGATGGAGCTTAGTGAAATGAAGTCGCCTTCACTAAGTGGGCCCGCAGGCAAATTCTGGCGCAAAGTCTATTTTTAGACTATGTCTATTTTTAGACATACGGAGCATAATTTGGGAATTCTACTTGGAGATTCTTCAAGTATGCGACATGTCGGTAAAAATAGATGAGACCCTATTTTTAGGACCCAGGCTATTTTTAGACTGATCTCCTAAAAATATGGAAGTCAAATATTATTTACCCTTAATAATATTTTGACTATAAACAGCAGTTTACTCTCTTGGCGCACTTCAGTTTGAGTCATGGATGTGGCTCATGCAACTGACACAAGGAATCACGTGGTTCCTAGGGTTTGATGGCATCTTGCATGGTTGGCTTCAGTTAGACTTCAGTGGCAGAAGTTTTGGAGGAGTTAACGGGACTCAGTGGAGACCGGTGGAAGAGGTAGATGAAAGGGTGAGTAAAGCTATTCGAGTTGGAGGATAAGTTTTGCATGGTTGCATTACAAAGGGAGAATTCTCCCATGACAATTGCTGATCAAACGAGAAGTTCGAACCACGGATCTCTTCATATACGAGGCCATGATTGCATGATAAGGCAGGCGATCGAGTAGTTTTGAACCCGAGACTTGTTCAAAACTGAGTTAGATTGTGTGTGACTTTATGAGAAAGTACTGAGTACTTGTGAGGAGTATTGTAATTTGTTGGTTACATGATTTCTCCATTATAATATACACAATAGCTGCGGGGTTTTCAGCTATAGGCTTTCCCCATACATACTGAGTTAATGTGTGATTGATTTGATGTGAGATTGCTTCTATTATTTCCGCATGTGACAATTAATTGTAGATGAGATTATGTGTTATCCATGCAATTCGAAATTGATGTGTAATCGGGTTAATCTCCATTGAATAAGTGATTTATTCAGCTAATTTCTACATGGTATCGGAGCAAGATTAATTGTCGAGATCTATTATGGTGATTGCAAACTTATTTCCTCGGACAGAGTCTGCATACGGGCCAGGAAGCCTCCGGATTCATCTTTCTTCGGAAAGTGAAAGGTCTGGTAAAAGCCCCTTGCAGTCAATCTCTGATTTGGAAATAATTTGTTTTTCAAGTATAGATCGGAAGCGATAGAGCTTGGAGTTTGGAATTCGAATTTTGCAGAAGGTTGGTTTTCTTGGTGCCGGTGTTGAAATATGTCTTCTTTCAATGGTTTGCGACTCGAATATGCTCTTGAAGGCAGTTCAAACTATGTTGCATGGAAGGATCGAATGGAAGCAGTGTTAGAAGATAATGGTCTGAAGGAGTTCGTGGATGCGGATGTCCCAAAGCCCACTGATGCAGCTTTGGTCGATGCATGGCAAAAGAAGATCGCGAAATGTCAAAGGATCCTGTTGGAGGGCGTCAAGGATCATATTGTATCCAGCCTGCATGGAAAGGCTACTCCATATTTAATGTGGAAAGCTTTGACGGATCTATTCCAGAGTAAGAGCAACCAAAGGAAGCTGGCGCTCAAAGATAAGCTCAGGAACATCAAGATGGAGAAGGGCGACAGTATCGCCAAATACCTCACGAAGTTCACTCAGTGCAGAGATGAGCTGGGAAGTGTGGGGGTGACTGTCAAAGACGAGGACATGGTCGACCTAGCTCTCCTTGGTCTTTCGAAGGCTTGGCACTCATATCAAGATAGTGTCAATGGTCGGGAGAAGCTGCCGGGATGGGAGCGCCTTTGGGCGGATCTCATGCAGGAGGAGATAAGGAGGACTACTCGAGATGGATCTTCATCAAGGGGAGCTGATGAAGAAAATTGCGCTTTGGTTGCCAAAGCAAAGAAGGGGAAGGGTAAGAAAACCTCTCATTCTGGTGCAAAGGGCAAGAAGCAGGATATGGCGAAAGTGAAGTGTTTTCATTGCCATGATCACGGACATTATGCTACCAATTGTCCAAAGAAGAAGAAGAACAAGCAAGCGGGAAGATCTGCAGATGGAGAAGCTTTGGCTTCACAGTTCGAGCTTGACTTTTCACTGATTGCATGCTTGGTTTCAAGTGTGCTGGGATCGGTATGGTTCTTGGACAACGGTGTGTCATTTCATATGACGGGAGATCGGGAGTTGTTCTCAGATCTGGAGGACAAAGATTTGGGTGTGCACATCGAGATGGGCGATGATGGTAGATACAGTGCGACTGGTATCGGTACCGTATCCTTTCAGAGGGAGTCTGGTAAACCCTTTGTGTTAAAGGATGTCATGCATGTACCTGGATTGAAGAAGAACCTGATTTCAGTAGCGATGTTGGAGGATAAGGGTTATGATGTGGTCTTCAGCGAAGGAAAAGCTTTCCTGCGCAGTAAGACTACTGGAGAGACCCGGAAGATAGGGGTTCGAACTGAGAACCTTTATCAGTTGCAGGTAGATGACTGCGCAGCTATGGCATGCAAGGCTGGAGATGTGGTGAGCCGGGATGATGAGGGCGAACTATGGCACAGGAGATTGGGCCATCTTCACCATGGAGCTTTTAAGATTCTGCAGCAGATTTCTACTGGACTTCCTAAGGGCACTCTTGCGCAGTCAGATCAGTGCAAGGGGTGTACTTTAGGGAAGTATGTGAAAGCCACCTTTCACGAGAAGGATAGTCGCGCCACGACGATCCTTGAGAGAGTTCACAGAGACGTGTGTGGTCCTTTCTCAGTTGCTTCGACAGAAAAGCACAAGTATTATGTGATCTTTGTTGATGATTTCTCTCGAAAGTGCTGGATCTTCTTCATGCCGAAGAAGAGAGATACATTCGCGAAGTTCTGTGAGTTTAAAGCACTGGTCGAGAAGGAGTCGGGGAAGAAGGTGATTGCTCTAAGGAGTGATAACGGTGGTGAATTCATCTCGGCTGAATTCAAGGAGTTCTGCAGCGCAGAAGGGATTCGGGGAGAGCTCATCGCACCCCATAACCCACAGCAGAACGGGGTGGCTGAGCGGAAGAACAGAACGATCGTGGGTGCTGCACGGGCGATGTTGCATGATCGGGGCCTACCCCTTCACTTGTGGGCTGAGGCATGCAATACAGCAGTGTATGTGCAGAACCGTTGTCCTCACAAGGTTCTTGGCATGAGTACACCAGAGGAGGCTTATTCTGGCAAGAGGCCTGATATTTCCCATTTGCGGATTTTTGGTTCTTCTGTCTACATGCATGTGATGAAGGATGCGAGAAGGAAGCTGGATCCAACTGTTGAGGTTGGAATATTTGTGGGGTACACTGATACACCTCACAACTATCGGGTGTATTTGCCAGACAGTCGCAAGACTGTTGTGCGACGGGATATAAAATTTCAGGAGGAGAAAGCCATGCAGTGTTCGCTTGAGAGGGAGCTACACTTGCATGCGGATGAGGAGCTGTTAGTTCCTAAGGAGGAGCTTCCGGATGTGGATCAGCCACAAGAGGAGGTTCAGGAGGTGGAAGAAACCACCCAGGCAGCGCCAACCATCAGAGGGCGCATGCGCACTACAGAAGCTGAGCGACTGGCTCGGGATGCGAAGAAGGTTGTAGGACCACCTACAGCACAGCGCAGACAGAGACAGTCACCGGATCGGTACACTGGATACATGGCTCTTATGAGTCAATGTGTTGTGACAGAGCCATCCTCTTTTGAGGAAGCTGTGGAGGAACCCGCATGGGTTGATGCCATGATCGAAGAATATGATTCGATCATCGGGAACAGTGCATGGGAGATTGTCCCAAGACCGGTTGGGAAATCAGTTGTAGGTTCGCGATGGATCTACAAGGTGAAGCAGGCGGCTGACGGGAGTGTGGAGAAGTACAAGGCGAGATTTGTCGCTCGTGGCTTCTCACGGATCGAGGGGATTGACTATGAGGAGACTTTTGCACCTGTCGCAAGGTACTCTTCCATACGGACGATCCTTGCTCTCTCAGCGCAGATGGGGTGGCACATTCATCAGATGGATGTGAAGACTGCGTTCCTCAATGGGGTTATTGAGGAAGAGGTGTACATAGAGCAGCCTGAAGGTTTTGAGATCTTCAGCAGTGAGTCGCATGTGTGCCGACTCAAGAGAGCACTGTATGGGCTGAAGCAAGCACCTCGTGCTTGGTACACTCGGATAGACAGCTACTTCACCGGGCTTGGATTCTCCAAGAGTGAGGCGGATCCAAACCTGTACGAGATTGTGGTGGAGGGGAAGCTGTTGATCATCGTACTGTATGTAGATGATCTGATTTTGACTGGCGACGAGCAGTTGATACTTTCATGCAAGGAGGATCTTGCACGAGAGTTTGAGATGAAGGACCTGGGCATCCTTCATTATTTCCTGGGATTGGAGATTTGGCAGCGCAGTGGAGGACTGTTTGTTTCTCGGGGCAAGTATGCCCGAGAGATTCTAGAGAGGTTCAACATGCAGGGCTGCAAGCCTGTTGATACCCCTCTTCCTGGAGGATGGAGGAAGGGAGATGCTACTTCGGAGGAGGTAGTGGATGCCACTGTCTATCGACAGTTGGTGGGGTCGTTGATATATCTGGTCAATACTCGACCCGATATATGCTATGCAGTTAACCAGCTTTCGCAAGCTATGGTTAAGCCTACCAAGCTCTTTTGGAAGGCGGGCAAGCATGTATTGCGCTATCTCAGAGGCACATCGGGATATGGTCTATGGTACAGACAGGAGGATGGAGTGAAACTTTCTGGTTTCACTGATGCAGATTGGGCAGGGAGCCCAACGGACCGGAAGAGCACTTCTGGAGGAGTTTTCGGCATTGGGTCGACAGCAGTTTCCTGGTACAGCAGGAAGCAGAGATCCGTGGCACTCAGTTCAGCAGAGGCCGAGTACATGGCAGCTAGCTTGGCTGCATGCGAGGCTATTTGGATGAGGAAGATCCTCGTTGGATTGTTCGAGTTGCATTTGGAGCCTACAGTGATTTACTGTGATAACCAGAGTTGCATTAAACTCTCAGCTAATCCAGTATTTCATGATAGGTCCAAACACATCGACATCAGGTACCATCATATCAGAGATTGTGTTCAACGGAGAATCATGATGCTTTCATATGTTCCCACGGAGGATCGGGATGCCGACATCCTGACGAAGGCGCTCACCAGGAGCAAGTTCGAATTCCACAGAGGCAGGATAGGGGTTGCAGATAATCCATATCTTGCTGAGAGGGAGTGTTGAGAATGCAGCAAGATGATGGAGCTTAGTGAAATGAAATCGCCTTCACTAAGTGGGCCCGCAGGCAAATTCTGGCGCAAAGTCTATTTTTAGACTATGTCTATTTTTAGACATACGGAGCATAATTTGGGAATTCTACTTGGAGATTCTTGGAGTATGCGACATGTCGGTAAAAATAGATGAGACCCTTATTTTTAGGACCCAGGCTATTTTTAGACTGATCTCCTAAAAATATGGAAGTCAAATATTATTTACCCTTAATAATATTTTGACTATAAACAGCAGTTTACTCTCTTGGCGCACTTCAGTTTGAGTCATGGATGTGGCTCATGCAACTGATGCAAGGAATCACGTGGTTCC
The DNA here is from genome assembly GCA_034641835.2 of Pinus albicaulis. Classification (NCBI taxonomy): domain Eukaryota; kingdom Viridiplantae; phylum Streptophyta; class Pinopsida; order Pinales; family Pinaceae; genus Pinus; species Pinus albicaulis. The sequence continues at coordinate 52,014 of JAXQQM020075753.1, forward strand.
TAGGGTTTGATGGCATCTTGCATGGTTGGCTTCAGTTAGACTTCAGTGGCAGAATTTTTGGAGGAGTTAACGGGACATATAGTGGAGTTGTGTTCTGTTTGTTTTAGTTGAACTAGTTGGGATTAGTTAACTAACTAATCAACTAGATATGAGTGGAGTGAATTAAATAATATTTAATTCACTAAATATTAACTCATTAGTCAACTCAAGAACAGTTCAGTTCACTACAGTGCATGATCAGTTCAGTGGAGACCAGTGGAAGAGGTAGATGAAAGGGTGAGTAAAGCTATCAGTTGGAGGATTAGTTTTGCATGGGATTTGCATTACACTTGGAGGAATTCTCCATGACAATTGCGTAGTCAAGCCAAGGGGATTCGAACCCTGGATCTCTTCATATACAGGCCATGATTGCGCAATAGAGGCAAGGCAGTCAGTAGTGAGTTTTGAACCCGAGACTTGTTCAAAACTGAGTTAGATTGTGTGTGACTTTATGAGAAAGTACTGAGTACTTGTGAGGAGTATTGTACTTTGTTGGTTACATGATTTCTCCATTATAATATACACAATAGCTGCGGGGTTTTCAGCTATAGGCTTTCCCCATACATACTGAGTTAATGTGTGATTGATTTGATGTGAGATTGCTTCTATTATTTTCGCATGTGACAATTAATTGTAGAAGAAGGTTATGTGTTATGCATGCAATTCGAAATTGATGTATGATCGGGTTAATCTTCAGTGAATAAGTGATTTATTCAGCTAATTTCTACACTACTGTCATTCAAACTATGATCCCACATAGAGGGCTGTATTAGCTCCTGATCAAAATGTTCTGTTTCCCATCACTCCCCAGGCTATCAATGCCATGTTACACTTTGAAACAGACCAAGAATTAGCACCATTGTCCATGGAAGGATTAATTGAGAAAACCAGGCAATTAACCCCAGAAAAGCTAAAATCCATGTCCCAGCATTTCATGTTACCTGAGCATCAGCCAAAAGGGTCTCCCCCCTATGGTTTTTACTATTTCAATACATTGGGAAGGCTCATTGTAAATATAATATCTTTTGTCTTAGGATTTAACACCAGTGAATATGTGGATGAGATAACCTTGGCTTTTCTATCCATTTTTACTCCTGGGCAACCTCCTGAGATCAAATATGACTATGCTTCCTTCATAGTCAGCAAGATCCATGATCAATTCTTAAGGCTAGATACTGAAAAAGTTTTTAAGTACTCCTCAGTTATCTATCATCTCATGATCTTCTATCAGTCAGAAAGGTTCCCTTTCCCTGTACAGAAACTTGATGCCAAGGGAAATCCCAGGTCAGTCATATTTTGGTCCCCCATCATTCATTTTTCCTCTGATTCTCCCTACTCCTACTCAGAATTCATTGATCAGTTTGTATATCCTGCAACGACTTTGTTAACAGGAATTTCTCCCCCTAGACTCAGCAATGAAATTAGAAAGACCTTGCAATTGTCAAAGAGTTATAAGGTTGGGGATTGGTATTTGTATCAAAACCATACAGTCATCAGGATTTATGGATGTGAATTACGTCCATTCAGGTTACCCAGATATGTGCCCATGAGGATTTTGCCTTGGAATACTTCAGGCAGATGAACAATTCAAATGTGATCCATTTTTGTAATGTAAAGAAGAAAGCTCAGTTAAGGATCAAAAGCCAATTAGGTCCTTTCATCTGCAATTCTAGGGAGGCTGAGAGAGAAGCGGAAAATCTATTAGAGAAAAAGTTCCAGACATCTTTCCGTTGGGTTCCTTATGACCCCTTTGGTTTTATTTGTGAAAAGAGATTAAAAAATAAATCATCTCCTTATATACACCACAAGATTCCTGATCTAGAATAGTATGCAAATCAAGATGAATGGGTTGAAGGAACTCTTGTTGAGGAAGAAAGTGAAGCAGACAAAATGAATAAAATTATGAAAGATGTTGAGAAGAACTTTGACCTAGAAACGTGTGGTCAAATGCAGGTACCCTACATTGGCACATCTTCAGCAGCCACTCTACAGCAAGCATTACAGGAAAGCAGTCCATCAGTTGTAACAGAACCCAAGGGTAAAGGAAAGGAACCTGTAATCCAGGTTATTGAAACTTTGGTCATGGCTGAAAAACCACAGAGTTCCAAAGCACCGGAACAATCACAGGCTTCTCCCACACCAGCAAAACACATCCAAGTTCCAGAGATGCAAACTCCACTGAATGTGGAAATAGGGGAAAAAAGGCTAGCTCCAGATACCACACCTCCAAAAGGGGCCTCACAGGTACATCAGACTAAAAAACACAAATCTGATCCACCTCCAGATGTAGAAATTATAGATGAAGTATTTGATGATGGAAGGGAAGATAGTCAGCAAATTGGCACAGCAAGTGAAACAAACATAAGCCAGAAAGGGAAAGCTTTACAAAAGCAATTAAGCACTGAAGTATCTTCTTTCAGACCGCCAAAGACAGACACTGGAGATATTAAAATAACCTTCATTAATATTAAAACAAAGAATGATCCATTAAAAATGAAGGTATATGATCAATATATGAAGATGGCTCCCCATAATCAAGAAAGGCTAATGTCAGCGTTTGACCTTTCACAAGGTAAAATGCTGATGAGCCACTTCAAAGCAAAGGTGCCAAAGCCAACTTCAGCAGCAAATTACATCAGAACAAATTTTGAAGTTTTAGAAAAGGATATCCATCCCCTGGACCAGATAGAGCTACACAGACAAACTGGGGAAATGGTCTATTCTACTCTCACCAACAAGGCCATGGCAGCTATAACGCTGCAGGATTCTTTGAATAACACTACTGCACAATTGAAAATTGAGAAGGCCTCATCACAGGCCAAAGATAATAGAATAAAGTCGTTAGAAGAGATAATCATTGGTTTGGGTCACAATCCCAAAGACATTAAAGGTATTGAGGCATTGATAAAGAAGAAAGAGGATGATATAGCTGCACTCAGAAAACAGCTAAAACTACCAGCCTTGAGGCACCCTCAGACCCAAGAAGTTATAAAAGGGAATTCACAGGAAGAAATGATGGAGTTGCTCCTAAATATGAATGAGCGACTAAATGAAACAGAAAAGGAATTGGAAAAAGCATTGCAGGAACAGGAAACTATCAAGCAGACTTCAACAACAGGTACTACAACAACAGGGCAGCAGATACAGTCATCTCAAGTGAATACTTCTGGCTTGAGTTCTGAGGACTTAATAAAACAAATGGAGAGTTTGCAACTGAGGGTCACAGAACTCCAAGAAACTAAATTGCAATTAGTAAAATTGGAGGAAAAATATGACACATCTAAAAAGACAGCTGCTGATAACACCAGGGAGATAAAAAGATTGGAAAAATTGGTTCAGGATTTGGAAAAATATCTTTCATTGGAGAAGCCTTTAAATGAAATAAATGACATTCTTTGGGGTAACATCATTGAGTTAATAAAGGGTATTTGGCCCTCTATTCAAGCTATTTTTGAGCAAAATGAGTTAGTTAAGATAGCCCAAGAAGAAATAAATAGAACCAGAAATGAATTGAGAGGTAGGCCTGAACAGGCCAGTCAGCTCGTTCAATTCTTGAATTCCAGAACAAAACAACAACTTGCATTGTTAGGAATTGATGACAGGACAGGCGCAGTTTTGGAAGCAAAGAGAGTTTTTACCAAGAGGACTTTCATGCAAAATTTAGAAAGGAAGTGCACAGACATTTTGGTTGATATCAACATTTTCAGAGAGAAATTTCAAGCTTTGCTGGATAGTGGGTTACCAAGTCCCATGCTCACAGAAGATCAAATATTAGACTTGGAAACCTATGAGAAGAGAATAAAGGCTCATGCTAAAAATATAGCTGTTGGTTCTACTAGCTCATCAGAATCGACATTACCAACTGGGAAAATTATTTATGATAAAGTGAGGAATTTATTTCATCTGGAACATGAAATAAAGTATCTATTTCCGAATGAGCCCACCTTTTATAAACTTACTGAAGCAGATGAAACTTTAAGAAAGCTCAGAAGAACTATGATACCAGATGATCAATGGTGGCAGGAAATGTTTGAGATTCTATAAAAGTTGTTTTCAGGATGAGAATTTATCTTTACTATCAAGTAAATGGTAAAAACAGGAAGACAGATGAAAGAGTATCAGGTGAAAAGGTTAAAGAGTATCCGTGAGAATAAAGAGTGTCCAACAAGCCAAAGAAATACGCAAGGGACAGCACAGAGCACTATTTCAGCACTTACCTCCGGCACATCCACGGAAAAAGGAACAGCACATCGGCAGTTGCCCATTATTCTATCCACGAGACCCTTTGTCTCTTGTTTGTTTGTAAATTATGCTTTAAGTCAGCCTAAATTATTGGCTAAGATAGTGTAAGATTGTTTAAGATTATTTTGTGTATAAATAAACCCTCAAAAAGAGTGTTGAGGGTGGATTCTATTACTCTGCTGTAACATTGAGATTTTCGGAATAAAAGATTTTGGAGAAATTTACTTGTGGCTTACTGGATGACGATTTAAAGCATTGGACTTGTTGCAGGATTCATGTGTTGGACTACAGTTCAATAAGTGTTTCTACCCTTTGTCTAAAATTTTATATTAGTTTATAATACCATCTTATCCATTTCTGAATAATTTACATAAAGGATTGAAACAGAATTTGCTTAATTGTACTCTGTTTTCAAATGTGGTTATTCTTAATGTTTTCCTCTAAATTAGTTATAAGCATGAATTCTTAAATGCTCCTGCTTTGCTAATTTGAACACTGTTGATTACTATAATAAAGAATTCTTCATTGCTCTTTGTTTGTAGTCATCTCATTTCTTTCTTTTGAACATGGTGAAATATTCTTAGCTGCCTTTCATCCCTTCAAGATCATCCCATCCACTTTAAATTTTAAGGATTGTTCTCTGTCTAGCTATCTTGCTCTGTAATACCATCTTGTGCTTAGAATAGAAATCCAGTAAAGCCATCCTTTGACTCCATAGCCCAATGGACTGAAAGCTCTCAACCTTGCCCTTAGTTTGTGGATTCCACCATTTTCCCAAAACAAACTTTGAATCTATAACTAGCCTAAAACCTTCCAAGAACAAAAATAAATCATAAAGAGAGAGCCCTCTCTGGATGCAGATTGGCTAGATTCTGCATCTAAAAGGTTGGTTTGTGGTTACCTCGGGTATACTTTCCTCTTACACAACTTCTAGGAAAACCTGAGTGATAACATAGTGGCGACCATACTGGGGATCTGAATCAATTTTATTTGTTAATATTGTTCATTTATAAGCTATAGACAGAGTCTGAAGATCAGCCAGGAAGCCTTTGAAATTTCTTTTGCTCTGCAAATGCAAAAGTAAATAAAAGTTGCTTCAGTCTATCTCTGATTTAGCTTACATACTGGACCTTAGTTTCAAAAATTTTCAATCAGATTCTCTAGTTTAAACAGATCTTTGAGAAAATTTTAACCATACATCATTATTTCTTGAAGAATTTGTAGAAGTTGTATTTATTTTTTCAATTAAAATCAAAAAATCCAAAAAACACATAGTCTAGGAAAACTGGCTTCAGAAAGGATTCGACATACTAGGTCAAACCCTGACCCCAATCCACCACCAATATTTGAAAATCCAAATCTGATTCCTAGGATTCTTAGAAGGCAAGGAAGTCAAGAAAGTTCTGAAAGAGGAAGTCAGGAGAGTACAGGAAGTTCTAGACCACTTTCTAGATCTGCATCTTGTCCTGTGAAAATTATTTATATTAATGACATTCCTTTTGATGCACGATTTGAAACATCTTTGTTTGTAAATTTTTCTGAGACTGAATTATCTAGATTAGTTCCAGATCCTTTGTTCTTTGAGGATTTGCAATACAGATTTGTTTCACATCATCTTGACAGAGAATTGCATAACTCCATTCAGACCGAGCAAACCTTTGAAGAAAGTTCAAACATCTCTGTAATTACTGAAGCTTCTGCAAGTTCAATTTTTTTTTCCCAAGCTTTTCAAACACCTGTTGCACCCCCTACTCCTCCATCTCCTCCTGCTAGACCATCTTCTCCTCCTGCTAGACCATCTACTCCTGTTATCCCACTTTATCTTCCAATGGCTAATCGATATGCCCCTTTACAGTTACCAGCCAACCCTCCAGCTTTACCTCAGGACTACCAGAGTAAGATCACACATTTCGATGGATCAGGTACTTACACAGCTCAACAACACACCAAAAGGATGACTGATTACTTTGAGTTTTATGAGATTGATACTGATAATATCCGAATGAGAATTTTCGTTCAGAGTATAACTGGAGAAGTTAGAACTTGGTTTAGGGCTCTTACCCCGAACAGTATTGCTGATCTAGAAGCTTTGTATAGGGCATTCTTGAACAGATGGGAGAAAAAGAAGGATCCTCTCCAGATCCTATCAGAATTTGAGAAATTAAGAAGAAGACCAAACGAAACCGTACAAGATTACATCATAAGATTCAATGAATCATATAATGTAGTTCCTCAAAACCTAAGACCTCCACCCAACAACGTGTTGGTTAAATTTCCGGACGGTTTTGACTCCGATATAGCTTATTCCCTTAGGGAAAGAGCTCCTCAAACGCTAGAGGAAATGCAAAGTATAGTGGTGAGTGTAGAAGCAAATCTGATAGAAAAACGGGCCAGAGCTAGGGCAGAGAGAAGAATGCCTATGAATGAAGAACCTTCAGCTTTTGAAAAGAAGCTGGATGTAATCATTAAAGGTATGGAAAGATTAGGAGACAGAGTGGAAACCATTGAAAGAAAATCTTCTACTGATAACCAGAATGTTGCAAGAAATCTAAACTTTAGGAGGAATCTGAACCAAAATATTGGAAAGAATGTCCCTGATCAAAACATTAGGCCACCTTTCCAAGAAAACTTTGTTGAAGGTTCAACCTCTGAAGAACCTACAGAAGATGTAGAAATAAACAATGTAGATGATGACAAAGATGAACCAGAAGTCTTCCTATCTCAGGATGATCAAGAGAATCATATCCTTGAAACGTTCCAAACTCATTCGGGTGAGACTTTTGATTTCAAGGAAGGCTATGACACAACAATCTATGAGGTTCATAAACAGTACAACTTGAGAAGTAGAAGGATTGATGTACCAGAGAATAACAAACAGAAAACCACAAAACAAAATGTCAAAGGTAAACAAAACATTCCCCCTGTACAAAACAGTCCCCAAGTACAAATTTTGTCTAGAATAACTCCCAACCCTTCAAATCCAATAATTGAAGATGTCTCTGACAACCAACCAATCAATAAACAAAAATCTACTACATTTCCTCCTGTGGAAAATGCAGAAGAGACAGTAGAAGTTAGTTCAGGTACCTCTTCAAAACAGAACTTTATTCATGAAAAAGAGAAAAACATTGAAGATCCAAAAAACAGAGAAAATCCAACTGTGCAAAACACTAAAACTCAAACAGAAAAACCCTTCAATCTAGAGGCTGAAATAGGCAAACTTAAGATAGCTGTTCCTTTATCAGAATTGGCTAAACATGATGTCTATAGGAGTCATATTACCAAGTCCCTAAACATTAACATTACTGGATTGGATGATTCAGTAAACATTCTTGATGATCAACCCAAACTTCTTTTTGGCCCTGAGGTTAATGGCAAACCAAAAAGTGGAGGAACTCCTCCATTTTTGTAAGCCTGAATGTTCATGACAAGATACTCCATAATGCAATGCTTGACTCTGGAGCATCTCACAATTTGATGCCAAAAGCAGTAATGGAAAGATTGAATCTAGATATTACCAGACCGTACAAAGATTTGTTTTCATTTGATTCTAGTCAAGTAAAATGTTTAGGTTTGATTAAAGATCTGTGTGTCACTTTGGTACAATACCCTGCTAAGTCTGTTTTAATGGACATAGTAGTTGCTGATATTCCACCTAAGTATGGTATGTTATTGTCTAGATCTTGGGGTGCTAAACTTGGAGGATCTATTCAACTAGACATGTCATATGCAACTATTTCAGTATTTGGTCAGCCTAAAAGATTATATAGAGAAACTTTGATGAAGTACTTAGTGAGTAGCCATGAGAAGCCTGAAAACTTCCTTGTTTATTCTGTACATTCTGATATGGATTCTTTTATTTTATACAACGCTGAGTCAGATCTTCCTACTGAAATAGAAGCTCCAGAATTGGAAACCATAAACAAAACCACTGTTAAAATTGAAGAAATCTCTGAAAACAAAGAAACAACAGATGATCAAGAAATACCTGAAGAAACTAAACAGCTAGCTCCTGTCAAGAAACACTTTAAAACAATTGATGAAGATTACGAACATGAAATTCTATGGCATTTAGAGTTTGATGGCTCAGTAAACAGACTAGGGGCAGGAGCTGGGATTTTGTTACACAATGTAGAGAACAATCATGCAGAGGGTCATGCTTATAGGTTGAATTTCAAATGCACTAACAACATGGCAGAGTATGAAGCTCTTTTATTAGGGCTTAAACATGTCAAGAAGTTAGGGGGTATTAGGGTATCAATCATAGGTGACTCAGAACTAATCATCCAACAGATTAAAGGAGAATGTGCAACAAAAGACATGAGACTGAAACAATACCGAGAGACAGTTGTAGAGATTCTTAACACATTTTTACAAGCCCAACTTGCCAAGATTCCCAGGAAACAAAACTTGCATGCTCACAGTTTAGCGATGTTTGCTAGTACATGCAAGTTACCTTTCGACCCTAATCATCAGTTTTCAGCTGAAATTAGGCATAGGCCTGCCATACCAGACAATCTTTTGAATTGGCAAGTATTTGTGAATAACAATCAAATCAATAATTTTTTGTCACTTCAGAATGAGTTTTCTAACTGTAATATAGATGAAGACATAACCATTGATGAATTTGATCAAGAAAAAGAACAAAAAATAGAAATTTCAAGAGAAAATGCAATTCATATGCTGCATCCTACCACATTCACTGAAAAAGACATGCAAAATTTGAAACATATGGAATTTGATGAGATCATAGATGATGAAACAGAAATCATTAATTTGAAAGATAATCAATTACCCAAAGGATTAACTCCTTTGGAAGATCTGTTCGACTCAAATGATATTCCATTCAGACCTAAAATGGAACCTGTTAAGGCTGATATGGAAGAATGCAACTTAGGAACCCTAGAAAATCCCAAAATGGTCAAGTTGTCCAAGTCTCTTCTAAAAGATCAGAAGGTTAAATATGTTGAACTATTAAAAGAATTCCAGGATGTCTTTGCCTGGAGTTATGAAGACCTCAAATCTTATGACACATCCATCATTCAACACACTATACCTTTAAAACCTGACCAAAAACCTTTTAAACAAAAGCTTAGGAGAATAAATCCTGTTTTATTACCTTCAATTGAAAAGGAAATCAAAAGGATGTTTGAAGCAGGGATTATAGCTCCTATCAGATTCTCAGAATGGGTTTCTAACTTGGTACCAACAAGAAAAAAGACAGGAGAAATTAGATTGTGTGTCGACTTAAGAAATTTGAATAAAGTTTCTTTAAAAGACAACTATCCTCTGCCAAAGATGGACCACATTCTGCAAAGGGTTGTAGGATCTTCGAGAATATCACTACTGGATGGATTTTCAGGGTACAACCAGATTTTGGTTCATCCTGATGATCAGGATAAAACATCATTCACAACACCATGGGGTACGTTTAAATATGTCAAAATGCCATTTGGGCTCAAGAATGCAGGAGCTACATTTCAAAGAGCAATGGATATTGCTTTTGCTAAAGAGATACATGATTTTCTGGTTATTTACTTAGATGATTTAACTGTTTTCTCTAAAACAGATCAAGAACATTTAGATCACCTAAGGCAAGTATTTATAAAGTGCAGAAAATATGGGATTTCCTTAAACCCTAAGAAGTCACTATTTGGTTTGGAAGAAGGAAAGCTCTTAGGGCATATAATTTCTAAAGATGGCATTAGGATTGATCCAGAAAGAATTCAAGCAATTTTTCAAATACCCCACCCAAGAAACATAAAAGAGTTGCAAGCATTCATAGGAAAAATTAATTTCTTGAGAAGATTTATTTCTAGTCTAGCAGAGTTACTTAGATTACTGACTAACATGTTGAGGAAAGATTCAAGCATTGACTGGACTATAGAAGCCAAACAATCATTCGAGGAAATTAAAATGGCTTTAACAAGGACACCAGTTCTGACCAGTCCTAAATTTTATAGAGACTTTATTATTTTTTCATTCGCCTCTGAACATACTGTTGCAGCTGTTTTACTTCAAAAAGATGACCAAGGGTGTGAAAAGCCAATAGCATTTTTTAGTAAAGCACTGAGGGATGCATCTCTAAAATACAATATTATGGAAAAACAGGCTTTTGCATTGGTAAAAGCAATCAAAGATTTCAGAGTCTACATATTATATTCTCATGTGATAGCATATGTGCCTAATGCAGTAGTTAAAGATATTTTGACTCAAGATGGCATAGAAGGTAAACGAGGTAAGTGGATAGCTACCATTTTGGAATATGATATTGAGATCAAGCCAAAAAAACTTATAAAGGGCCAAGGTTTAGCACAACTTATGACATAAACTAATTGCCAAGCCTTAGACCTCAATGAACTGGATAACGAGCAGGAGATGGCGACTCCTCAGATCAGTCAAGCTTTCTTAGATTTCTCCCCCGGTACACTAATATCATTTATGTTTTTGCTAAACCTCGCAAGCTCCTCCAGGGTTGTCCGTAACAAAACAAATATTTTTGAAAATGACATCTTTAAAATATTGTATTTTAGATAGTGCTTTTTTTTGGAAAAATCATGATGAATCTTTATTAAATTGTTTATTAAAAGATGAAGTTTTACAAGGCACTTAATGAATTTCACAGGAGATTGTGGTGACACCCTACCGGAAGTCAACCTATAGCATAAAATCTAAGGGTTGGTTTTTACTCAAGCAACTTGTTTTCAGATGTTAAGAAATTTGTAACAACTTGTCATAAGCGTATCTTTGAGGGTAAAAGAAAGTTGTTACCTTTTACCATTAAAACTAATTTCCATAGAGAGACCCTTTCAACAATGGGGATTAGATTTTTATTGGAGAAATCCATCCCTCTTTCGGTCACTACGTATAGATTCTTACTGCCACATTACTTTACCAAATGGATTGAAGCTATCCCATGTAGACAAAAGCCAATGATTATGTAATTATAGTATTTTTAGAAACCAATATACTTTCAAGATTTGGTCGTCCCGCAGAAAATTATCGCGTATAATGCCGCTCGCATTTAAGTCAAAGAAAATGATTAGTTTCTGCAATAAATATCATATTAATTTAGGTCATTCAATGTACCCTATTACCCCCAGGGTAATGGATCGCGTAATCTTCCAATAAAAAGCCTTATTAATATCATCAAAAAGTTATTGGAAGAAAATAAAAAAGAATTGGCATAAGAAACTTACCAATGCATTGTTGGGCAGTATTGCCGTACTTACAACTAAGAAATCAATTGGGACTAGTCCATATGAATTAGTTTATGGTATTGAAGCAAGATTCCCATCATCTTTAGAATTCCTATTATGAAGTTATCAGAGGCTCAAGTGGAACCAAATGACATTCAAAGAAGAATTAATCAAACACCTACTTGCAAAAAGAAACTGCAGAAGAAGTATATCAACGATCTCAAGTCTTGCAGAAAAGTTAAAGAAAAATGTTTGACAGAAGAACTAAAGGTAAGATTTCCAATTAGGAGACAAAGTCCTAAGATGGGATTCCGTAAGGGAAGAAAAAGGGAAACATGGGAAATTTGATTTCTTATGGAAAGGGCCATACATCATTCATGCCTTGCTGTGGAAACAACACATACTTTTTTTGAAGAATTTGGACAATTCGTGTCGAAGAATGGCCAATCAATGGTCGAATGCTAAAGCATTATTTTGATCCTATTTACTAGGATATTCTGATTTTTTCTAACTTGTATATAATATATGCTTTTCTAATGACTGGCCAGATTATGGTGACTTCTTTGGAGTTGAAGCCCGAAGAGAAGGCCCTAAGCTTCAAAAGTTCACTATCATATATAGAATAAAGCTACTGTATGAAGGAGATTACATGGTTCGGGGCTTGAAGACATTTTGAGGCATCCGACTCGTCGTTCTTGACTTTCCACAAGGAAAATCCATCCCCAAGTGGGAGCTTGTTAGACTCTATACTAATAGGTGTCATTTTTCATGATTGTCTTGATTAAACTATGCAATATGTTCAAACCTTTTTCTTGAGCAAAGGTGTTCCATATTCTTGAAAAACCAAAAAATCAAAAAATTAAAAAAAATGTAAAGAGGGTATACCCTAAAAGAAAAATCAAAGGGTAAAAAGAATGAAATGGTCAAAAAAAGTGAAAGAAATGAACCCAAAAACAAAAATAGACCAAGGAAAGTGTGCAAATCCAAATGCCACTACTATTTCATTTAAAATAAAGAAATTAAAAGTGTACCACAAACTTTTGACATAATTTATGAAATCACTAAACTGCGTTTAAACTTGACTCATTCATGTTTCAATTTCATGTTGTAGAATAGAGAATAAGTATCCGACTAAACAAATTAATCTTGCGCATAAGTAGATAGGTAGAGTTACGAAAGGTGCCCAATAGTTTAATTCGAGCCTGGGATGTAATAAGGGTAGAATTAGATAGATTTGCCATGTAAAAAGAAAAAAGGTTGATAAGGGTTTGCCGGTCTAAGTGCACCTTAATAAAGAAGAGAAAATGGTAGTGTAAAGTAGATAGGGTAGGTAGATGGTGTTGCAAAGTCTCATGTGATGAATGATGGTGTTGAATGTGTTTAATCTTTTACTTTCATCACAAATATTGAAGTAATAAATGCATTGGAAAAAAATCACAGCAAGCAAAGTCAAAATCATTAACTTCCCACATCACTTCCTCCCCTAAGATTTTTACTAATTTCCAAAGTTAAGGTATTTGGAGATTAAAGGGCTCAAGGCATTTCCTTGACTTTTGGAGGGACCGTACCCTCGGCCTAATGATCAAAAAGACCTAAGTACTTGAAGTTATCCATCATTGCACTCATTCACTTTTAATATTTTCCTAAGTAAAATCCCATTTTACTTAGGAAAATTATGTAAATTTCCATAATAAACCCTCAAAATCACTTGCTATGCTATGCTTAAGTGTTGAAATTAAGATGATATAATTTACTTCAAAGATCTTCACTTTCTTAGTGATAGTTAAGTATTTTGAGTTTACCTTGCCTTTTATCATATTAACTTCTCGACTTACTTATTAAATCCCTAGTGAAAAGACCTTATCCTATAGTAATATAACTCCTTTTTACATAAATATCCCAAAAAAACTCCTTATTATAAGTTTTGGCCAAAGTTATGCAATCCCCTTTGTTAAATAAAAAACCCAATAAAAAACCCTTTGGCTAAAAATACCCATATAAGTTATTTCTACCCCTATGGTCGATAAATGGCATTAATTTATTACCATATGATAAAAATAAACGAAGAAAAGAGTTTTTTTAAACATATATTAAATATATGTTTTCAAATCTAAAAACATAAATAAAAATCAAAGTTTCCATACCCGACCATTCATTAACCCGTGAGATTGATTAAATCATTTGGATTAATCAATAATCACATCCCTCCGCCAATCAAACGCCGGGATATTTAATTAACTTAATCATGTTTTAAACCCCGTCGGCCCGCACACAAAAACTTTGCCAAATCCTCATCCCGTTCGCCGTATCTCCTCCCGATGATCAACGGTCCAGGATCATTTAGGCCGGCCGTCGTGCATCCGGAAGTTAACGCGCGGGGGCATGGTGGTTTTGGAATAGTCCTCCGACCACGTGTCCGTTGATTAATGGAATCGCTCCTCCGCGCACAATACCACCATCTCCCAAAGAGCGGTGCGAGAATTACCGCCACCGCCCGGTCTCGATGACGCGTCCCTTCCGCACCGGACAGACGCCATCCGAAAAAACCAAAATCCCCATTGACTTGTAAATAAAACAAAAAATCGTGTTTTTTCTCTCGTCATTTTCACCGCCGAAACGACCGCGTCCTCTCGAAAATTTTAAAATTCCGCCTGCCAGACGCCGCCTACCAAATTGTCGAACGCCATTGCCACGCCGTTGCCCAAGTGTCCATCCACCACTTCAACCAAAGGTTCCGTAAAATTTGAATTTTCTATTGAATATATATTTATTCGCATTCCCCGCCGAAACTCTCTCGAAAATCCACTTTCTCGTGTTAAAATCTGCGTTTGTGTCCTGAAAAAGGGTTACGTCGCCTATTCGAGTTCTCGGCACAGAAATCAGCTCCCGGTAATCAAAAACCAAAGCTCCGCGTCCTGAAGAAATCCCGTAAACTTCCATTTGAACAAGAACCAAAATGGAAGCCGTTAAATTTCGAATGTAACCCCGTTGAATGCTTCACAGAGTTATAATACTTACCATTAGTGGATAAAGACTTCCAAATTAAATACTTTCAGGGTTTCCGATGAAAGTCCTCTTCGGTTATTGTCGCGTGCAGACGATTATTCGAAGGGTCTCAATGTCATTGGATTGTGGGAATCAAATTTCCCAGACATCTCTATCCTTCACCATATTTTCCTGGGTTCATCCACTACCTGCCACTCCAACTATGATTCAACTCAAAGGGCGTGTTGTTCTCCCCACTGCAGTATCCTTTTTCCCCATCACTCCTCAAGCTATCAATAAAATGCTCCATTTTTTGAACCCCATCATGAGCTTACCCCTTTGTCCATGGAAGAACTACTTGAAAAGTCTACCCAACTGCCCTTAAAAGTAAAATGCATTGCCAGATTTCTATGTTGCCTCGAACATCAACCTAAGGGCCTCCTCCTCATGGTTTTGCTTACTTTTGTACACACTAGCGCACTCATCCCCGAATATGATATCCTTTGTCATGGGTTTCAATACAAGTGAATATGCCGATGAAATAACCTCGTGCTGTTGTTCATCTTTACCCCCGGGCAACCTCCTCATATGAAACATGACTTCGCATCCTTCATTTCCAATAAAATCCATGACCATTCATGAGGCTAGATAATGAAAAAGCGTTTAAATATTCTGCTACTCATTTACCATCTCCTCATCTATTATCAATCAGAGAAGTTCCCTTTTCTTGTCAAAAAAGCTTGATGCCAGAAACCCTAGATTAGTTATATTTTGTCCGCCATAACCTGTTCTATAATTCTCCCTATTCTGGTGCCGAGTCTAATGACATCTTTTTGTATATCCCGCAACTACCTTGTTCGTCAGAATTCCCCTCCAAGGCTCCGCAATGAGATTAAGAAGACTTTGCGCTTTCAAGGACATATAAAGTTGGGGATCGGTATTTATATCAAAACCATTCTACCATCATAATATATGGTCGTGAATTGCATCCATTCAAACTGCCAAAAATATGTGCCTATGAGACTTTTTGCCTTGGAATATTTCGAGAAATAACAATCGATATGATCTATACTTTTGTAGTGTAAAAAGAAGTTCAACTGTGATCAAAAGTCAATTAGGTCCTCTCATATGCAACTCTAGGGATGCCGAGCGAGAAGCGTAAGATATACTACAAAACCGTTGCAAGTTCCAAAGGAGTTTCCGTTGGGTTCCTTATGATCCATTTAGTTTTATCTCAGGATAACACGAAGAACAAATCATCCCCATATATCGTTCATTCTGGGACCGGAACAATACAACCAAGCATGAACGGGTGGAAGGAACACTAGTTGAGCAAGATAATGAAGAAGACAATAGAAACAAAATTATGAAAAATCTTGAGAAGAGTTTGACCCAGAATCTTTTCGTCAAGTGTGTACCTCACATCGTAATTCTTCATAAAACTTCCAACAGGGGTTACAGGAAGAGAGTCCATCAATTGCAGTAGAGTCTAAAGGCAAAGGGAAAGAACCTGAAATACAGGTCATTGAAACTTTCATCATGGCGGAGAAACCTCAAACCTCCAGGGCACCAGATCAAACACAGGTTTCTCCTACTCAAGTAAATCATCCTGAAGTTTCAGAATTGCAAACTCCATCTAATATGGAAATAGGCAAGAAAAGACAGGTTCCAGATCCTACTCCTCCCAAAGAATCCTCGGAGCTACATCAAGCTAAAAAGCAGAAACTCAATCCACTCCCAGAAGTGGAAACTATAGATGAAATAATTGATGATGAAAGAGAAGATAGTCAACTAACTGGCACAGTTAGTGAAACACACACAGGCCACAAAGGAAAAGCATTGCAAAAACAGTTGAGTACTGAAGTATCTTCTTTTAAGCCACCAAAAACAGATACAGGTGATATAAAAAGAACTTTCATTAATATAAAGGCAAAGAATGAACCATTGAGAATGAAGGTATATGATCAGTATCTAAAAATGGCCCCACACAATCAGGAAAGATTGATGTCAGCATTTGACATTCAACAAGGCAAAATGATGATGAGCCATTTCAAATCCAAAGTACCAAAGCCCATGACAACATCTGATTATATTAGGACTAATTTTGAGGTCCTGGCTAAAGACATTCATCCCCTGGACCAGATAGAGTTGCATAGACAAACTGGGGAAATGATATACTCCACCCTTACTGATAAGGCCATGGCAGCCCTTAGGCTGCGAGATTCTTTAAATAATACAAACACACAGTTGCAAATTGAGAAGGCTTCTTCTCAGGCAAAAGATAACAGAATAAAGTCTCTAGAAGATATAATCATCAGTTTGGGTCACAATCCCAAAGATATCAAAAGCATTGAGGCACTAAGTAAAAAGAAAGATGATGATATCGCTGCACTGAGAAAGCAGTTGAAATTGCCAGCCTCAAGGCATCCCCAGACCCAAGAAGTTTTGAAGGAAAATTCACAGGAAGAAATGATGGAGTTGCTCTTGAAAATGACTGAGCAACTGAGTGAAACAGAGAAAGAATTGGAACAGGCATTAAGAGAAAAACAGGATATCATGCAAACATCCACAACAGAGATCACTACAAGTACCACAGCAGCAGATCAACAAACAGAGTCAGCACAGGTAAACACTTCCAGTTTAAGTTCTGATGAATTGGTAAAACAAATGGAAAGTTTAAAACTCAGAGTCACAGAACTTCAAACCACAAAATTGCAGCTAGTAATCTGGAGCAGAAATATGATATGTCTAAAAAGACTGTTGCTGATAATACTAGGGAAATCAAAAGACTGGAAAAATTGGTTAAGGCTTTAGAAAGAGATCTTTCATTAGAAAAGCCTTTGAGAGAAATAAACGAAATTCTTTGGGATAATATAGTTGAGACAATAAAGAGTGTTTGGTCCTTTATTCAAACAATCTTTGAACAAAATGACTTAGTCAAAGTAGCCATGGAAGAAATAGATAAAACAAGAGATGAATTAAGAGGTAGGCCAGAGCAAGCCAATCAACTTATACAGTTTTTGAACACCCAGACCAGGCAACAACTTGCAGAGCTTGGAATTGATGACAGGACAGGTACTATTCTAGAAATAAAAAGAGTTTTTACCAAAAGAACTCTTATGCAAAATTTGGAAAGGAAATGCTCAGATATTCTGGAAGAAATTAATGCTTTCAAAGAAAAGTTTCAGGTTTTATTAGACAATGGGTTACCCAGTCCTATGCTCTCAGAGGACAAAATAATGGACCTAGAAACCTATGTTAATAAAATAGGTATACATGCTCATAACACAACTGCTCATTCTATCAGTTCGTCAGAAGCAACATTGCCAACAGGGAGGAATCTCTACGACAGGTTAAAGGATTTGTTTCATCTTGAGTATGAAATAAGGTATTTATTCCCAAATAGGCCTACTTTCTTCAGGTACACAGAGGCCGATGAAACATTAAGAAAACTTAAAAGAACCATAATAGCAGAAGATCAATGGTGGGAAGACTTATTGGAAATTTTGTGAAATTTATCTTCAAGTAGAGAATTTTATCTTTTTACTATCATGTAAAGGATAAATAATGAGCACAGGTTAAAGAGTATCCGTTTAGCAGTTAAAAGTATCAGTAGAAACAAAGAGTATCAGACAAGTAAGGCAGTAAAAAAAAGAACTACTCAGAAGGACATCATCTAGCCCTATTATAGGACCTGCCTCAAGTACATCCACAAAGGGAGGAAACAACACACCAGCAGTTACTTTTTGTCCTATCTACGAGACCATCTGTCTCCTTTTTATTGTAACTTATTCATTAGTCACCCTAGATTATTTGCTAGGTTAGTGTGAGATATTTTCAATCATTTTTTGTATAAATAAACCCTCAAAGAAAGTATTGAGGGTGGATTCTACTACTTTGCTGTGACATTGATGTTTTTGGAATAAAAGCGTTTTGGAGAAATTTATTTGTGGCTTGCTGGATGACAATTTGAAGCTCAGGACTTTTTTGCAGGATTCATGTGTCTGACTGCAGTTCAATAAGTCTTTCTATCCTATGTCTTAAGTTTTATATTTGTTTATAATATCATTGTGTCCATTTCTGAATACTTGACATAAAAGAATAACTCAGAATTTACTTAATTGTACTCTGAGTTCAGTTGTGATTATTCTAAATGTTTTCCTCTAAATTAGTTATAAGCAACAAATTCTTAATTGCTCTTGCTTCGCTAATTTAAACATTTTGGTTACTATAGTAAAGAATTCTTCACTGCTCTTTATTTGTAATCATTTCATTTCTTTCTTTTGAACATGGTGAAAGATTCTTAACTGCCTTTCATCCCTTCAAACCCATTCCATCCACTTTAAATTTTAAGGATTGTTCTCTGTTTGGCTATCTTGCCCTACAAAGCCATCTTGTGTGTAGAATAGAAATCCAGTAAAGCCATCCTTTGACTGCATAGCCCAATGGCCTGAAAATATTCAACCTTGCCCTTAGTTGGCGAATTCCACCATTTTCAAACAAACTCTTGGATTTATAACTAGCCTAAAACTTTCTAAGAACAAAGATAAATTATAAAGAGAGAGCCCTCTCTGGATGCAGATTGGCTAGATTCTGCATCCGAAGGTTGGTTTGTGGTTACCTTGGGTATACTTTCCTTTTCCACAACCTTCAAGGGAAAACCTCGAGTGATGTCAGGATCGCCACACAGGGAGTTTTAAGGATCCGGGATGACCGGTTTTAGCCGGTTAATAGGCTCGTAAATATGAATAAGCCCGTTATGGGTTGTGCTTCGGTCACATACTTCGCCACGCCACGCGCATAGCCAGCCGCCGGGGCAGGATACCGCTATTGTCTTTCCTCGCTCGCAAATCGCATCTCGATTGCCGCCAGTGCCCGATTGCCAATGGTGCATTGGTGCCGTCCCGATACTAATTTCGATGGGTGGATGAGCTGACCGGAGGCGACTACGTAGTTTCCGATCTATCCGGCGAATTCGCTCGTCAGTCCGTGGGGTTGGTGCGTAAGACCGCAACAATCGAGATCCCGCGCCAGCATTGACTGGGAGGTGCCGCATTGGATCATTGTACACCCGCGGGAACTTGGGAAATATCTATGCCTTTTATAAGGGGTTCCGCATGTGCAAGGAGTTGGGCCTCGTAATGATATTCTCGCCTTGTCTCCGTGCAATGTGCCGCCAACGCCAATCCCTCTCGTATTTGTACTATAAGTCCCACCGGAATGAATTTAAGCTTGTAATCGCCAATTCCACCTTTGCTCCCCTATGGATACGTACTGGTGATCCCGTGTCAATCGATCGAGCTGTTTATGCAATCGAGGAATTCGCATGGAATAGTCGAGGAGGCTACCGAGAGGAGTTGATGGATGCCGGTACCGCGGTGACCTCGAAAGGTATGTTTATATGCCCTCACACCGGGAGTGGCTCTTGCGCATTGACAAAGCTCGAAGTAAGGGTATTATTGGGCTAGAGCGATTGTGATTTCGTTGTTGTTAGTACCTATGGGCTGTTTTACACAATCCAAGATTGACCATCACTCAAAAGCACCGACATGAAATGCGAATATGCAAAACCCTCCTTTTCCAAAGAAAAGTTACATTTTTCTTCAATGGATGTTTTGAAGAAGAACCACTCTTCTTCGAGTCATGGATACCGGTTATGGGGGCCACGTTATGTGAACTCAACTATTTTCGCAAGGCCAAAGTTTCTTACGCCGTCTCAAATGGTGTTGTGTGTTGGTTTATTTGGACTCGCTTCGTGCCTTTTCCGTATTCATTGAGCCACGCATAGCGAGGGGAATTTTCTCCTTTTCGACATACGAGAGCCATTAGTTTCGTTAATGTTAACGTCATGTTGAGTGCTCACTTCCTCGCTAATCATGGTATCGAGTTTAGCAAAGAAAATTCAATAACAACTCGACACGTGCAATGAGATCGCATTCGATAGCAAGGTTTTGCTTCACGTTTTCGCATTTGCACCATAAATTTGGACTTAAACGTTTTGATCATACCGTCGCAAATGCATTTATTCTTGTTGGATTTTTTGAAGTTAACATATTTGAAGTTTCATTTGTTGGTGTCCGAAACTTCTCCTAGTACACATGGTGAAGGCAAGGAGGCAAAGATTATCACCACTATGAAAAGTTTCATTTATGTTTCTTCCTGTACCGATGGGCGTTCGTTTTACAATTCAAAATTCGTAAAGTTTACCATAGTTTTATGTGGATTGCCTGGCATCATTTGTTTCTTAGCTCAACTCCATCACCGGTTTCAAAAGAAACTCGTTTGGCGTATTTAGATATGTTGTTGACGTGACATGTTTATACTATAGATTTTCATTGGAGTTATTTGTGATTCATCACTTCAACAAATATCACAAGGTGGTTAGATTTGTACATGCATCGTTTTGGTCGTCACTCCTAATATCATAGGACTAAGATTTAAAATACAACTATATTGCCGAAGAAGAAAACAGTCATGGGCATTCCTTAAGGTTGTGAATCTTGCATATTATGAGGGTAAAAAAGTCTTCAAAATTTTGGTTTGATCCAACCTCATGGAAATCATTTCTTAGCATCAAAAGCAACTTTTCAATTGGATTTTATTCTATATGTATTGTAAAAGACCTCATAATTTACTTACTATTTGAGAATTTTAGCTTCAATAAAATGGGGATATTATACCTCTTGCATAAAATATGTTAAAAGTTGCATGATGCTAAATTACAAATGCCAAACACCTAACTTTAATTTCTCGCTATAACAGAAATTTGCCATGCATATTTGTGTTTTGATTATAATAATAATTGTGTTCTCTTTTAGTCATAGTTCATCTATGAAGTTTTACATTGCTCAAAACCCTAATGTTCCAACTTCATTTCTCCCAAAACTTGAGTACTTATGTAGACAAGTTTAAAGAAAAACCGATTTCAAAAGCAAAAGGTGAAGCCAAAGGCAAAATTGAAGTTCTCTCCTTAAGTCATTTGTCGTCTTCAAAATCAAAATATATCACATAGTTATTGAATCCCTAATACTATAGGTGGGAATGTGAATGTAAAATACAAAATAGGGTAGACACTATAACTATAGATGGGAAGCGTTGCTCCACCCTCCTCGCTATCATCTCCGTCCCGCGCGCATCGTGTCCTTCGCCTCCGTTCGTGCGACTTCGCCTCCGTCTTGCGCCGTGGGTCCTTCGAGAACCCGAAACTCCATGAATCTACCAAAAGAGCTTCATCTATAGTGAGATTCGCTTCGGATTCTCCCCCCCGTATCGACATAGAATTTGGAAATCTCGTACAAGGCAAGGAAAGCCCCAAATAAAAGCAAGTCGAGTTCGTGAAAGATGAAGAGGAATATAGAGATCATAATGTTATTGATCATGTCCGGTCTCAACAAGCATCGCGCAGTATCTCTTGATCATGATCCGGATTTTCAATTCCTTTCCAATCCAAATTATCAAATAGTTCATACAAGCACTTTCTTCTTTAGGCCTCAGGGAAGTAGCTCTAGCAAGGACGAGGTGCCTTACAACTCTTTTGCAGAC
Organism: Pinus albicaulis; assembly: GCA_034641835.2. Classification (NCBI taxonomy): domain Eukaryota; kingdom Viridiplantae; phylum Streptophyta; class Pinopsida; order Pinales; family Pinaceae; genus Pinus; species Pinus albicaulis. Next base: position 74,021 of record JAXQQM020075753.1, read on the forward strand.
GATGCTACTTCGGCCAAAAATAAATGGCCAAGTAGCAGCATGAGAGAAACATTTTAAAGATGGCTTTGAAGAAAATGAGCCCCTTTTGGAGAGCATGGACATATTGAAATGTAAGGGCTGTCATCAAAAGCATTACAAGAAGAGAAAGGGTGCCAAGGTGCAAATTTTCTCTCGTGTGGTAGGTTTTCTTTTTCGCCTCTAGATTGGACATATCATAGCTTCCGTTGTGGTTAAATTTTCTAATGATTTTTTTCTCACATGAAACTTTTTTGTTAGTCTTTAAGCAACTGTGAATGTATTGAGATTTGTAGCTTGGAAAATTTGATACCCGTAGTGCATGGGAGATCCCAAAGTTAAAGATGAATATGTGATAGTGTATCTACAAAATGCATTTGTTGTACATGATGGCTTGGACTCGTTTTGCTATCCATTTTATCCGATATTCCGATGTGATTTGCATTCATCAACAAACATGCTTAGACTTTTTTTTTGGCTTTTCTTAGTATTGATTTTTCATTGTGATTAATGTTATGTACTTTATGTTGGCTACATACAGATCTATATAATATTTTAAGTCCTGGCCTCACTCTTTCACTCTAGGATTTGTTATTAAATCGACAGCTTTGTGGCTAAACCATGTAGAAAATCAATGTCGATGTACACAATGGAGAAGAGAAATAATATTACGAGTACAAAAAAAGACAAAGCAGACCATACGTAATCCAAAATCCCACTTTCTTAATCTCCACTTCTTCACTTCTGCGTATTTGTGTCCTAAACATATATGTTAGACATGCATCAATATTGCCGGGTTTAATATTTATCTATTAGACTATCACCGTAAGACTTCTTTGTCCTTCATGGTCTCACAGAATGTGTACGTACGTATTTAGTGTATTGAATTCTTGTAATAAGATTAAATGCAATAGACGGACTAAGAAGAATGTGTCCGCTATGGAAGCTTTTCATCAAGAATCTTGTGTTTGTCATGGTAGCGATCGAAGGATTTTGTGACTTCAATCGTTGTTTTCCAAATATTATAAGACACCCCCACGAAAATGGTCGTGTAGGAGGAGCAAAGACACAAATCATACCTAATTGTGATCAAAAGGTGCCAGAGGTATATTTTCAAGCCATCAACACTCACAATTACTTTGGTTAATTGCTCTCGCCATTATCTACAATTACTCGTTAATTGCACGCTTAGTATCAATCAATGGGTAGTTTTTCCTATGATGAAACTTTGGGTCTCCTTCGACCTCGTGTTGATGTATTTTTTTCACCGTAACTACGCACGCATTTAGGTTGGAGGTGGAAAAAGTTAGAAGGTAATGGTGGGAGATGAGATTATAGTAAACACCATTATTATCCGTAAGGATCACAGCGTATGTCACCAGCATCAATGGGGCCGTTGCATTTTTTTGTAAATTGAGTGGGAGGTCTCAAGAATCGGGTCGGGTGCAAAGTGATGCATGAATGTGCCCTTACAAAGTCCATTCATCAATTTGCCTTGGGTTGAGTAAATTGAGTGAGTGTCCGAAAATCGTGTCAAGTAAAGTGATGTATAAATAGCATTACAAACTCCATTCATCAATTGTATTGGTTGAGTTTTATCAAACAATACTTGATTAACCGCACCGTATTTATAAGAATTCAATTAACAAATAATTGGATGTGTACTCATTCATCCATATAAGAATTCAATAGCCATGAATTGTTGGCGGGGAGGTCCGAAAACTCGTGGCTGGCATACGTATAAATAGCATTACAAACACCATTCACAAATTGTATCGTTGAGTTTTATCCAAATCCATACTCGATTAACCGCACCGTATTTAAAGAATTCACTAGCCATGAATTGATTTGTACTCATTCATCCATATAAGAATTCAATAGCCATGAATCGTGCATTTTGAGTGAAGTACACCTTGTTTTATATAAAGATACATGTCAGACTTTCATTTATCACGTATACATTTAATTGACTTTGGAATTACTACATACATAAATGCATTGTATGGCCGAATCATTAATGAGTAGTGTGTAATATATTTAAAATGAGAGTTAAGATGATTTATTTGTATTAATAGTTTTTGAATTACCGTGTTAAAGTATTTGTCTTTTACATTTATATTTATGGTTATAAAATATACAAACATTTTAAAAGAAAATATTTATTAACATTTCAGAATGAAAACATATAATTGATTTTAAAATTAGAATATAAATTGAATTTATATTTTTTATTAAATTATAATAAATTATAATTACAATTATAATTTTTTTTTTCTTCTTCCATATTACAATTACAATTATAAAGAGGATCAATGTTATTATTTTTAACTATATATATGGAGATTTCCTCCACCTTAAAGTTGTAAAGGGTAAGGAGACATCCTCAATAAATTTATAATTTGCAATATATATATATATATTTCACCTTGGAGTTGTAAAAGTGTAGAGAGACATCCTCCTTATATTTGTAATAGAAAAGGAAATGAGGAAGATCAAATGGTAAAAGGAAAAAGGAAAGAGTTGTAATTTATAAGTACAACTCTAAGGAAATCAATGTTATTATTTTTAACACCACACATCTATAAAATATTATATATATAGAGAGAGAGAGATTTCCTCCTCCTTAAAGTTGTAAAAGGGTTAGGAGACATCTTCCTTATATTTGTGTTAGGAAAGCACAGACAAAGATTTATTAAGATCTCTTTTATCTTCAAACGGTAAAGGGAAAGAAAAAAAGAAAATGAAAATTTGTAATTATAAGAGGTATTTTAAAATGTCTATATATATATATATATATATATATATATATATTATTAACCATATATATGGAGATTTCCTCCACCTCAAAGTTGTCAAATAATTTTATCATGAATGTTGTACATTAAGTTTCAAAAAAATATATATATGTGTGTGTGTGTGTCACAAAGTGTATAGAAATACAATAAATAAATTTTATTAATGTTCTCAAAAAAATTGAGTTCTATTAAATACTAAGTACTATGAAATTAAAGTTAATTTGGGTATCTTGGGAGGTTGGAAGAATGATTGTTATCTTCCCCACTTAGGTTCAATCCCCGCCGTTGACATGATGAGCTATAATAATTATTGTTGTAATAGCTTCATACTGCAGAGTACTGCTATGTATGGTATTCCAACCTTGAACTCTTAAGGGAGTATACCTATGGGCTAGTGATTAGATTTTGGATCGTAATCAAGTGAAAAGAGGCTATGTACATTCATTGTTATAGAAAAAATCGAGTTATCATGGTTTACTAGATATTCTCAGATATGGCTTATAATGTAATTTTGGGGAATGAAATGTAAATGCATTTTTTAAAAAGAGTACACATTCATTGTTATAGGAAAAAAAATCGAGTTATCATGGTTTACTCGATATTCTGTATATGTATTATAATATGTGTACAATTATCACTGTCATTCGTTGATTATAGGATTGGTGAAAATGATACTCTTATTTGTTAGTTGTATGCCATTTTCTAGCAGCAGGTGAGACTAGGCCTTGTTATAAAATTAACTTTAATATGTATATATTAGTGGAAATTTTATTCTTTTATTTGTTAGTGGCATACTATCTTTTATTTGTTAGTGGTATCCTATTTATCGATGATCGAGAATGATTTTTATAACCTAACTTTCTCATATATATAAACTTTTACATATATAAAATGAACATTTAAAAAAAGTTTGTTGTCCCTTTTTGAGCAAGGTCACTGTCATTCGAGGCCTCGACTTATGATGCGCATGTTGAACATCGGGGGAAATTTAAAATATTTTCATAAGTTCACAAAAATTAAAAACCGTTCACATTATGTTTATGTCGATGTGTGATTGATGTATTGCTATTTATTGTATGTTTTCCAAAACTTTTTTTTATTTATCAAATATTTTGAATATTTTATATCTTTGTGCATATATTTCATCTCTCCTAAAATTTAATATTTTTAAAAAGCAAGACATATTTACGAGTCCATGTCATGTTTGAGGTCAAGTTATATGTACCGTATCGGTCATGATTTCCTGCGTCAAGTCGTTCAAGTTGACATGTTAAGTTGAGTTGGAACATTGATATTGTAGAGCTATTTTAGCTTATCAGAGCTATTTTAGCTTTTCACTTTAATTTAAATGTGAAATTATTAAAATCATTGAGAGAATGGGCGTGCTTCAGCGCTGACCAAAGACACGGAAGAATTGGTAAGGCATAACAACAAGAGAAGAGGTCTCTGAGGAAATTCATCATTGCCCCCCCCCCCCCCCAGGGTCGGCGTTCGGCGAATATCTTTTATGAACCGGAAGCCGAGATGATCGAGCTAATGAGATCAAGATTGGGAGTGCCATTTACAAAGATAGGCCCTTGCATTCCTCCACTTTTCTCGACTCGTCGTAATCCCCAAGATGCGCGATCGGGCGCATCCGTGGCGACGCGACAAGGTGTAGGAACGTTCGGGACAGAGCCCCTCATCCGTCATATACATTTCCTTCCCAAGTAGTCATTGCCGCTCATAAACCCGCAGCAAATCCATGAATCGTCTTGGGAATTCGCAGCAGCCAGCAACATTTCTTTGTTGGGTCATCCAACCTCCTCCCGCCACGACGACATTGCGGAATTCTTCTCGCAAAGCCGGTGAGAAAACCGAAGGGCGTTTCCTAAAAACCACAAATGGATTGCGAGAGGGGTTCATAGTCGAAATGGTTTTTAAGTGAGGGGTGCCACAATTTGCCAAACGTTGCCACGTGGTCAGAGAGACGGGGTTGCGACTCCTCTCCCTTCATTAAAATTTAAATGGGCAAGGGCTCCTCGCAATCCAACATGGACCTTCAATCTTTATAGCGCTCATCTTGACCATTCAAAAGTGCAAGAATTTTATTCCCGTGCATTTTTTGTTAATGGCTCCTTGATAGTCAAGGGGATTGTTAAAAGTCATTAATATATATATATATAAAATTAAATTTATATATTTATTTTATTTTTAATAATTACATGTTATGATAAGAAAATATTTCAAAACCAAAAAAAAAAAGAGAAAGAAAATAATAATAATAATAATAAATAAATAAATAGAAATAAAATAAAATAAAGACAAAATTAAAATTAAAAATAAATAGATAAAAAAAATTCTTAATTACAAAAATAAGAATAAAATAGATAAATACATAAATAGACACAAAATAAAACAAAGATTAATAAATATATAAATAAAATGAAATAAAAATCAAATTACATAAATTACAACTTAATAATATAAATTAAAAAATTAATATTTTTATTAAAATAAATATAAATATTTAAAATTCAAATTAACTATTTGAAAAAATATGTTTTGAGATATGGTCTCGATGACTTGTACCGTTCTTGTTATGGTTTCATCTCCTTCCCCGCGCGCGCGGCCTCCTCCGCGTCCGTGCCGTCATGTTGTCCCCAATCTATTTTCCACACCAAGGAATTAACTCAAGAATTAACTCAAAATCTACATCTTTTGGCCCCCTTATATGATTGGGAGGTCTCCTTTCAACTCTAAGGTTCGTCAATGCTTATTAAACTAAAGTCCGTTGTGAGCCTTTCAAGAGGGCGCATACTTGCTATTGCTTGGGGTTATGGTCTCAAGAAGTTCGAACATCAAAATATAATGAGAGGATATTACCTTTTAATACAAATTTTTACAAGGGGAGGATGTCTATTAATATTCTAGCGCTAAAAGAGGGAGATAGCCTGTGCATTATTCAAAGGATATTCATTTGTTTTTATTATTATCGAATAAATTAAATATTAAAAGTAATTAAATAATATTTAAAGTTTGAATTTATATATTTATTTTATTTTTAATGATTACATGCTATGAAAAAAAGAAAAAAAAAGAAAAAGAAATAAAATTAAATAAAGATAAAATTAAAATTAAAAATAAAATACATAAAAACAATTCTTAATTACAAAAATAAGAATAACATAAATAAATAAATATAAATAAAATAAAATAAAGATTAATAAATAAATAAATAAACACGTGTCAACCTAATCTATTCTAATGTGATTTTCGCAAAGACATTTAGTACATTTTGCTTCACTCTTTCTAAAATAAAATAAATTACTTTCTAATTGTTTGAGTCAAACTAGCCATTTCAATCTTACTCTCTCTACTATTTAGTATTTACTTAGTACTATTTACAACTTCAATCAATGTTTTTCTGTACACGCTTACTTTTCAAATTGTGATGTGCATATATCATTTCAAATATGATTAACAATAATTTCAAAAAAAAAAAAAACGCTTCAAACTATCAGTGTGCATGTGTCATGTGTCAACATGATTAGCAATGAGTTGAAAAGACTTTGAATATTCAAGGAGCATACAATTGCAAGTAGCATACTAAAAACTAATTTTACAAATATGGTTATTTGACATTACTATTTCCTTTCCTTTTATACCCACAAACCAACATCCTCTCCTAACCTATTTTGTGCCTATGCCTTCTTTACCAAAGAAATAATTCAATATGCCCTATCTCCAAAATATATGCGTTCCATAGGGAAAGCCTTTAAACTACTCATTGTCGTGACGTATTTCGCAAAAATTGCATTTGTAAAATTAGTCAACACTAATAAGATTCATCTTAATATCTAAACTTCAAATCAAATTATCTGGGAAAGACATTCTCGAGCAAGAGCTTCTCAGCCATTCACATAGCGCCTCCTTTCGGCGTTCCTTTGCACCACAGGTGCAATTGCTAGTTATTAGGTGAATGTCAGAGATTTAACTTTAAGGAGTATCAACATAGTATTTTTACTTATAGTCACAAACATAAAGTTGAAATTTATTTTAAATATTTTTATGCCTTTAATGCTTTTCAATTAATTAAAAAAATATTATGAAATTAAATTAAATTAATTTATATACAAAATATTTTAGGTATGGAATGAATTTCAGTTTTTAGGACATGTGGTCTTTTGATAAGGAATGATATTGTTACAATGCTTATTTACATGTTAAGAATCTCCATGTTAAATTAGGTTGAATCTGCATTGTTATAAATCTTAAATATACATTCATTTAAAAAAATATATGTAAAAATGGAGATTCAACCCCACTTTACCATGGAGATTCTAAACCCGTAAATAGATTTTGTTGCAATAACCTGATTTACTAATACTACATGACCAAAAAACCATAAGGCATGTTCATATAACACATGTTCAAGTGACGTTTTTTTTAAATTAATCAATTTAATTGTGTCACTCTACAATCCAATATGGAAGCCATGTTGTCAAACAACATTACATTTAAAAATAATAAAATAATACTTACATTAACAAATAAAATAAAATAAAATAAATGTCCACCATAAATAAAATACTTCAATTTCCACTTTAATTTTACTTCAAATTTTATATAAAATAACAAAATAATTTAAAAAAAAAACAAAAACTTATTAGGAATTTGGCTTTTGTGATCCATGAAATATGTATCAGAAATTTTCGGTAAAAATCACATATAAGAAATTTGTGTCGACGCGTTTCGAACCAGCCAACCACACTCACTGATTCGAAACGCATCGACACAAATTTCTTATATGTGATTTTTACCAAAAATTTCTGATACATAAAACAAAAACTTATTTTTTTAATATAAAAGTGATATATAATTACTTCACTACTCATGTTGATAAATAATTTGTATCAATAATATTATTAATACTAAATAAAATAAAATACATATATATTAAAAAAACAAATATTAATATTATATTAGAAAAAACCGAGTTCATTCTCTTCCAGCTTTTAGACTCGTTCAGGCTGGTTCGAAACGCGTCGACACAAATTTCTTATATGTGATTTTTACCAAAAATTTCTGATACATAAAACAAAAACTTATTTTTTTAATATAAAAGTGATATATAATTACTTCACTACTCATGTTGATAAATAATTTGTATCAATAATATTATTAATACTAAATAAAATAAAATACATATATATTAAAAAAACAAATATTAATATTATATTAGAAAAAACCGAGTTCATTCTCTTCCAGCTTTTAGACTCGTTCATCCAATGTTGCAAATTCGGCCCAGAATTGTCACATTAATATTAAATCCCTCCGAGGATTAAATTGCACCCTGCAACAAACTTTGAAGCGTTCGCCATATATTACATCCATGCGAATAAGATTCGCAATAAAGTTCAAATTTATTGTTCGGCCGTGTAGGACTTTTGACATATCCTTAGGGAAAACATAATATAAAATATCTTTAATCATGGAATTGGAAAATAATAAGCCCGAACATGATCCAATAACAATTTCACCTTAGTCCAAATGCACTCCTTCATCAGCGAGCGAGTCTGCGAGAGAGTTAATGTGATGATATATATGAAAAAATTTGAACTTGTTCAAACTATTGAAGTTGTAGTATTATCCTATGTAGAATAGGGGTGGGTCTTTAATTTGACTACCTTTTGCATTCAATTATTGGAGTCTGACCACCCTAGAGTTACTAAAAATTGAGATTGTTTTTATTTATTTTTAATAAACTTTAATGAATAATTACTAAATTTGTTGAAAAAACTTCATAAGCATGAGATTTTATTCAGAAAAAAAGAAAAAAAACATTAATAACCATTCCAGTGATAACCAATTATGAGTTTCATTAATTCTTGCCCACAACAATACATATAGCTCCATATAAAATGCCATATGAGAGGCTCATAATTAATTATCAACGCCCAGTTAGAAAATAGAAGGGGCCTGCAACCAATCCCAACGGCCCACTCAGATTACAGCAGGACCAAAACGCAGTTTCCGGATCCGTCTACGCTCATGGATCACTTGAGTGTTGTGAGGATTTGTTGCACAGGGTACCACGGTTCTATAGTGTTGCATGGAAGCGTTAATTCAACAGATCATTGAGGCAACAAATTCCAAAATTCATGTATTCGACACGAGCCCTCTGTGTTCTATATATGTTCTTCGCTTGTGTGAAAACGGCAGTCATTGTGACTCACTGCAACCGGAAAGGGAGTTGGTCTCCCCTCTACGCTCAAGACGCTTCCAAAACAAGGGATGATGCAAACTTCAATTCTCAAGGGAAGACAACGTGCCCATGAGATACTTCTTTGTTGGTTGACAGACAGATAATTGGCTAGACACATATTATCACTTAGCACGTTCCACTGGTAGCTACTCGATCCGGATACACTCCAATAAGCTATAGGAATCCCTGCAAAGGAAACCTCAGACTCGTACACTTTATCTAGGAGATATAATATGTGTAAACCCTCTCAAAATAAAGAAATGAAAGAAACTATTCCATCTAGGGTAGAGAGATCACCAAAGTTGGGTTTGCCCACTAGGGTGAGATCGAGTCCCACCGAAGAGAGGCTGAGGGTCTCAACTGAAAACCCCCACTCCTTGAAAACTCACTTGAGCTCTCAAAACATTCACGAATAAAAGACCAAATTCCATGAGTTACTCTCGATCCTCCTCTTCCTTTTATAGTTGGTTTGCTTGGAGAAAACCATGGGCACATACCTAGGGTCAAAAACAAACCAAAAAGAAAAACCATGGGCCAATGTCGCTTATTTATTTATTTATTATTCTACTATTGTTATGTTTCGGTCCAACCGGTTAAACGGTTGGGGATATTATAGTTCCCCCATGCCCATAATTTCTTTCCCTCAAGAAATTTCAATGTTGGATGTTGCAATATGTGTTTTCCTTCCCAAGTGGCATCCTCAACAGGAAGATCTTTCTATCGTACCAAATATTTGCGGATGATTTTGCTCCGAAGCTTCCTTTCTCGAACCTCCAACACCTCCTCAGGAACCAATTGAAGATGGCCCTCCTCATCTAGCGGTGGTAATTCTGGTGATGATTTGATGTTTACTCCTAATGCTTTCTTCAAACAAGAGACATGAAAGATGTTATGAATTTTTCTCTCTGTGGGAAGCTCTAACTCATATGCCACTTCTCCTATTTTCTGGATAACTCGATAGGGCCCATAAAATTGTGGCTTTAATTTTTTTGCCCCCTTCTGCTTCAAGGTAGATTGTATGTATGGCTAAAGTCAGAGATAAACTACATCTCCTACTTCGAAACTCCTTTCTATCCTTTGACGATCTGCATCTAAATTATGTCGATTCTATGTTGTCTGCAAGTTATCTTTAAGGGCTTTGAGAATATCCTGACATCCCTGTATCCAATCCTTTTCCAACAGTGCTCTACTATCCCCAAATGTAGTATCTACAAAAGATAGTGCCTCATATCCATATAAGGCTCTAAAAGGTGACATCCTTTTGGACATATGATAAGTGGTGTTATAACAATATTCTCCTAAGTACAACCACTTAGTCCATGCTCGTCATTGTCCTGTGACATAATCTCGTAAGTAACCTTCCACCCATTTATTTATTGCTTATGTCTGTCCATCTGTCTGCTGGTGATGACTGGTACTAGGGGTGAGTTTTGTTCCAGCCAACCTAACTAACTCCTGCCAGAATGCTCCCATGAATCTATTGTCACGGTCACTCACAATGGTTTTGGGCAAACCATGTAGACGGAATACTCCCTGGAAGAATACTTCTACTATTTGAGATGCAAATATTTTGGAGGTAATTACAAAGAAGTGAGCATATATGGTGAGACGATCCACCACCACAAAGATACAATCTTTGCCTTGTGAGGAGGGTAACCCTGTAATGAAAGCCATGGAGATACTTTCCCATTTTTGTTCTGGAAAGGGTAGTGGTTGTAATAATCCTGTCGGATGTGTATGTTCAACCTTATTACTCTAACAGGTACCACATTCCTTAACATATTTGATAATGTCCTTCTTGAGTCCTTTCCATGTGAACCTTTCCCTGATGGTCCTGTAAGTCTTCAGAAATCCTGGATGTTCAGCTAGAGGGGAGTCGTGTGCTGCTTGTAGAATCTTCATCTTAAGTTGTGAATCTAGCACTAGATAGATTCAATCCTTATAATAGATAATATCATTGACAACTCTATACCGAATGCCTGATGATTGTTCGTCAAGGATTTGACAAGTTGTCTGATTCTTTGAGTATTCCACCAAAATATGGGACTTCCAGTCATCCAAAATATCTATGAAGGAGAAGGTAGTTGGTCTCCTCGATAAGGTGTCTGCAACTACATTGTTCTTACCTTTTACATATTCAATCTCAAATTCATAGGCTTGGATCTTGCTGACACACTTTTGCTGGCTTTCATTTAACCCCTTATGATCTAATAAGTATCTGAGACTATTGTGATCATTTTTTACTTTGAACCAATTCCCCACTAGATATGGCTGAAACTTTGCCAGTGCATGCATAATAGCCAACATTTCTTTGTCATAAATGGAGTAAGAGTGTTCATAATCCTGCATATTCGTACTCTCAAAAGCAATGGGATGATGGTTCTGTGTTAGGACAACCTCGATTCCTTCCCCAGAAGCATCACACTCCACTACAAATGGTTGAGAGAAATCTAGCAAGGATAGAACTGGACACGAACTCATGTCTTCCTTCATCTGCTGAAATGTCTCCTGTGTTGTATTTGTCCATACGAAGGCTCCTCTTTTTTTCAATTCAGTGAGAGGGGCTGCCAATTGTAAATACCCCTTCACAAACCTTCTATAATAAGTACAAATACCCAAGAAGCTCCTTAATTCTATTACATTTTTGGGAGTGGGCCAATTGAGAATGGCTTCAATCTTCTCTTAGTGGACCTTGACACCCTGACCCCCGATGATGTGGCCCAGATATAACAGTTCTGTCATGCCAAACTCATATTTGGAGATTTTGAAATAAAATTGTTGTGCCTCTAATATTCCCAAGACCTCATCCAAGTGTTGCAGATGCTCTTCCCATGCTTGACTGAAGATCAGGATGTCTTCAAAGAAGACCAACACAAATTTGCGTAGCTTCTTGTTGAACATGTGGTTCATACATGACTTAAATGTCGCAGGGGCGTTGGTCAAATCAAAAGGCATCCATAGGAACTCATAATATACATAATAAAATTTGAAATTTGTTTTTAGAATGGCTTGATCACGAAATCTGATCTAGTGATACCATGAGAGAAGGTCAATCTTTGAGAAGTACATGGATCCCTTCAGCTCATCCATCAATTCGTCAATCCTAGGGACAAGATATCAATTTTTTATGGTCTTCGTATTCAGTGCCTGATATTCTATACACACCCTCAAGGAGCCATCATTTTTCTTGACCAAAACTACAGACAAAGAAAAAGGACTTGAGCATGGCCGAATGTGTCCTAATTCCAAAAATTCTTGTATTTCCTTTTCTATTTCATCCTTATATGACTTCGGGTGTCAGTAAGGGGTAGTGATGACAGCTTGTACCCTTTCCTCTAGTTCAATGATGTGCTAAAATCCCCTATCTGGTGGTCGTCATGGGGCTATATCTCCAAAAACCTTCAGGTATTTTTGTGATAATGCCATAATATCAGGGAAATACTCCTTGTGTTGTTCTACTAGTTTCTTCTCCATGATTCGACACTCCACTGCCCATACAATATCTCCATGTTGAAGATCTGCCTCCATCTTGTTGGATGTCACAACCTTGGGAGGATATGCATACATCCTTCTCAACATCACCTTTTTACCATCTGGTCTGGTGAATGCAAACTCCAAGTCTTGGTAGTTTACTGTATGAGTCTTGATAAAATATAGCCATTGTACCCCCAATACTACATGAGATTATGGGAAATATAAGACGAATAATTTATCCATAAGTGTGTAGTTTCCCATTGCTAGACTCATGCTAGGGACTATCTTAGTGCATGGCATGCGGTTGTGCTCTTTCTTTCCAAGAATCAAAACTGTAAAGCCTTCAAATTCTTCAGTAGCTAGTCCCCTTCTAGCTACAAATTCTGCATCAATGAAGTTGTGGGAGGCCCCACCATCAATTAGCACAGTCACCTTTTGTCCTTTTATGGTACCCCTAACCCGTAGGGTGTGATATCTTGGGACCCCTGTAAGGGAAGCAATGAATCCCTCCTAGATTTCTTCCTGTATTGCCCCCATGCCTTGTGATTCTCCTTGATCTGGCTCTAGTTTCTCTTCCTCATCTTCGCTTTTGGAGAATAATTCAATATAGTGGGCCTTCCCTCTAGTACATCGATGTCCTCATGCCCAAGGTTCCTGAAAAGAGAGGAATAACATTCTCCTCCTCAGAACTTTCCTGGGCTCATCATCCAGCTTCCCCTTACCAAATGGCTCCCGTTGTTGTTGCTTGACTTCCTTCCCTTTTTTAGGAATAGAAAATTTGGGTAGGAACCTATTCTTGGGTACTGCATCCTGAATATCCCTTGCATGATTAATTGCATATTGCAAGGTGGCGGGTTGGCAGACCTTAACCCAACCACGTAGGGGTTTTGACAACCCTTCTATAAATAACATGACCAACCAGGTCATGGAGAGGTCGGTGACCATTACTGCAAGCCTCTGGAATTCTGCAACATAAGATTCAATGCTCCCTTTCTGTTGGAACTGGGTTAGCTCCTGGAAGTACATCTTAGGATCCTTCCTATCAAATTTTTCTATTAACCTCTACATGAATTCTGTATAAGAGATGATTCTTGCATGTCCTAGAGTGTTCATTCCATGTTGCCACCATTCATGTGCTTCTCCGTCAAGATGAAGTGTGGCATATTTAATGACATCCTTGTCTCGCATGGGATTGAGCTGGAAATATGTATCTAGTTTCTGTACCCATGACCATGCAGAACACTTCGTCAATCCATCGAAATAAGGAAGAGTTACCTTTCCTACAGCCTTCTGCAAATCCACGTTTGACTGATGGTCCCCATATGCAGTTGCCTTCCTTTGTTGTTTTCTCCTCATGCAGTAAAATTCATTAAGGCCCAGGTTCGCTTTCATGTTGGGAGACAATGTATCATATTCTTTCATCCATGCAGTAACCGTTTATGCAATTAGTGAAGGGGAGTCTTTCTCCCTAGAGGAGTCATCCAAAAATAGAGGCATGGTTGGTCGATTGAAAGGGTTGCTCCGAGTGTTGACATGTTCTTGTGATGGACTGTTGTTACCAATATTTACATACTCATGTGGTGAATCGTCCCCACCTGAATGGGAGCCTCCTTCCCCATTATTGATTTTCACATTAGGTTGTCCAATCTATAATTTAAGGAGTTCCATGATGGTGTTATGAGTGTCGGTGAGCTTTTTTAAGGTATCTTCAAGTTTGGTATTTTTGTGATCACCCATTGGTCTTTCTTCTCCTTGGTCCTCTTCGTTTTTCCCTTGAGTCCTAGCCTTTTTTCCAGGCTCCAAATAGCTTCCAAAACCTATGATTCTCCAATTTCGCTAACCAAGGAGGAATTAGAAGAATCTGAGACCACTGATGGAACACAATTTAGAAATTTATGGGCCAAGGCAAATGAATGTTATGAAACCAGCTCCAAAAATAGAAGAAAAGAGAGATCAACGCCTTATAATTCAGCCACTTCGAGGGGGCAACCTCCAATAAATTACATAAATGAACAATTCTTAGATGATACAAATGACAGAACCTCCTTATATATATAAGAGTCCATGGGGTCACAATATAATCCTAGCCGACCTAACAATAATAATGCAAGGGACCAATAATAACAATATGGGGGTTACAGGGGTACAAATATAACAATAAGGGGGCTACACTAATAACAATAAGGGACTACACTAGTAATATGGGGACCTAACATGCCTCTCTCCTACAAAAAAGTGTTGTCCTCAACGCTTGAGTAGCTCTGGATGCTTTTGTATAAAATTCTCATCCTCCCAATTAGAATCTTCAGTGGGTAAGTTCTTCCACTTGATGAGATACTCTGAAATCGATCGATTTCGTAGCTGTCGAGTTATTGTTTCCGTGACTGCTTAAGGTTCCAATATGATTTTTCCTTCCTCATCATGTTCTGGAAATATTGTTTGAACTCGAATTTTTTCACCTATAACCTTCTTTAAGCATGAAACATGGAAAACTGGTGCACTCACGAATAAGCAAGAAGCTCCAATTTGTATGCCATAGTACTAATATTTTGCAACACCTTGTAAGGAGCATAGTATTTTGCGATAATTTATTATCCTTCTTAGCTTGCTTGAGTGACATTTGTTTGTATGCTTGTAGTTGTAAAAGTACCTAGTCTCTTACATCAAAACTTCTCCCGCCAAATTTAGGTTATCCTTTAAGAGTTGGAGAACTTGCTATTGATGCTTGATGTGATATTCCACTGCTTGCACCTTAGAATTTTCTCTTAAAGATGATGTGATGGACGGTGAATGATATCCATAAAGTGCCATAAATGGGGTCATTTTTGCTGCAGTATGGAAGGAAGTGTTATACCACCATTCAGCCAGAGGTAACCACTTGACCCATTGTGTTTGTTTATCGAATAAAAAACAACGAAGATAACCTTCCAAACATTTGTTCACTATCTCAGTTTGACCATTGGATTGAGGATGATAAGATGAGCTATGAGCTAGTTGAGTACCCAAACAAGAAAATAATTTCGTCCAAAATTTCTGGTAAAAATGTGATCTCTGTCACTTACCATAATCTTTGGGTTTCCATGTAGCTTTTGAATTGTTTCCATAAATGTAGTAGCAACTATACTTGCTTTAAATGGATGAGATAATGCACAAAAGTGTGCATATTTTGTAAGTCTATCAACTACCACCATGATGACACTCTTTCCTTCGGAGTTAGGTAAAACTGCGATAAAATCCATTGAAATCTCCTCCCAACGTTGACTTGGAATGGATAAAGGTTGTAGAATACCTGGGGTCTTAATTGTCTCAAATTTATTTTGGTGGAAAACCAAACATTCTGCCACAAACTTTTGAATATCAGATTTAAGGCCATCCCAAAAAAATTATTTCTTCACCCTGTGGTATGTTTTTAAAAATTCGAGGGTCCTCCAAAAGGAGAAGTGTGCAATTCCAAAAGAATGTTCTGTTTTATTTGGGAATTCTTACAAAGATATAAGCGATCTTTGTACCATAAGGAATCATTTTTCTAACTAAATGTATCAGATGTACTAGGATCTTGATGCAACTTTTGAATGAGTGTCCACACTTCTTCGTCCTTCTTCCATTAATCCCTTGCTTCGATTATCCAATATGGTTGGATAATAGAAATTGCACAAAGCAATGCTTCCACCTGTTCATCCTTTCTTGAAAGTGCATCTGCAACAACATTTAGCTTCCCTTTTTTGTAGATGATTTCAAATTCATAACCTAACATCTTTGTGACCCATTTTTGCTACTCTTCTAAAGATATCCTTTGTTCCAAAAAGTGTTTAAGACTATCATGATCAGTTTTTACCTTGAAGTGCCTTCCCATTAGATAAGGTCGCCATTTCTTTAGTGCATGTAATATTGCCAACATTTATTTCTCATAAATAGCTTTTTACAAATACTTTCCTTTGATTGGACGACTTTCAAAAGAAATGGGTCTTCCTTCTTGCATTAAAACAACACCAATTCCATTTTTTGAGGCATCACATTCCACAATAAATGTTTTTTTGAAGTCTGGCGTAGCTAAGATCGGTGTTATGCACATTGCCTCTTTAAGATGTTCAAAGGCCTTATTTGCTTCACGAGTTCATGAAAATGCATCTTTCTTCGATAATGTTGTTAGAGGTGCTGCTATTCTCCCATAATTCTTAACAAACTTGCGATAATACCCTATTAACCTGATAAATCCTCGCAATTGATTTATGGTTGTAGGGACTTTCCATTGCTTAATGGATTTAATTTTGTTAGGGTCTACCTTAACACCCTCGTGAGATACAATATGACCGAGATATTCCACCTCTTGTATTCCAAAGAAACATTTGGATGTTTTTGCATATAATTGTTTCTCCTCCAATAGTTTGAGCACCATGTCAACATGTTGAACATGATCCTTCTAAGACCTACTGTAGATTAGTATGTCATCAAAAAATACTAGCACAAAATTTCTAAGGAGGGGTTCGAAAATGAATTCATTAACCCTTGAAATGTAGAAAGTGCATTGGTAAGGCCAAAATTCATGACCAAAAATTCATAATGACCCTCATGAGTTTGAAATTTTGTTTTCAGAATATCTTCAGTCTTCATTCTAATTTGATGATATCCTGAATGAAGATCCAACTTGGTAAGATAAATTGTGCCATGTAATTCATCCAATAATTCATCAATCACAGGAATGGGAAATTTATCTTTAATAGTGAGATTATTGAGCTCTCTATAATTCGGACACATGTGCCATGATCCATCCTTCTCGTGCACCAATACTACTAGAGTAGAGAAAGAACTTTGACTAGGTTGAATTATACCAGCCTCTAACATTTCTGTAATCATACGTTCAATTTCGCTCTTTTGGACATAAGGATAGTTGTAAGGCTTGATGTTTGGAGGAACACTTCCTGGAATCAAATGAATATCATGATCATGATCACGAATAGGTGGGAGTCCTTTGGGAGTTTCAAACACGTTGGAATGATTGTCCAAGACTTTTTGGAGATCTGTAGAAATAGATGATTTTAATGTTGGAACTTCTAGTGAGCATAATTGTGAAATTACGCCTCGTTGTTCTTTCTTTAAAAGCTTTGTCATGACATTAGAGCTTATTATCTTTCCTGGCTTCCCTGCAATACCCCGTAATTTGATTTCCTTTCCTTCCAAAAATAAATTCAAGAAAAGTTCTTGAAAATTAAAAACTACCATCCCCAAAGATTGTAACCATTGTACTCCTAGTACAACATCAACACCTCCCATTGGAATGGAAAGCATTGGACTATTCAATACATATTCCCCCATGGTTAGCTTGATATTATGGAATTTTCCAGAGAAATTTATAGTTCCTCCATTTGCAACCATAACTTGACATTCTGGTGCTGGGTATAGGAAACAATTCAACTCCTTGGCTACCTTACAATGAATAAAATTATGTGTACTACCCGAATCAATCAACACTATTAACTTTTTCTTCTTGATATGTTATTCTATCTTGGGAGTTTGAGGAGTGGTAATTCCTGCCAATGCATTACATGATATGGTCAGACTCATTTCTTCTTCTTCTAGGTTTGGTTCCTGGTGTATATCCTCTTCTTTTGAAGTTTCTTGTTCATTTTCTTCCTCCTCTTCACAATCTATGTAAAATAATTTCTTCTCAACACACTTATGACCTTTAGTGTATTTTCTATCACAACTGTAGCAAAGCCCTTTTTCTCTTTTTCCTTCCAATTGTTGTGGTGTAAACCTTGTAGGTTGTGGAAGTCTAGGAGTAGCAAAACTTCCATCTTTATAGATGTGAGTGGTATGCTTCCTTGTCGCCATAATTTTACATTCAATTTTTCTTGCCAACCTGAATGCCTTCTCCAATGAATCAGGTTCTGAAACACGAACTTCACGTTGGATGTTACCCTTTTTAGTCCCTATGAGGACATCAATCTTGTGTTCCTCTGGAATATCAGTTACCCTTATATTCAATTTCTGGAAGTCCTCAATGTGCTCCACTACTGAACTCTTTTGTTTGAGATCTATCAGTTGGCTAAAGAAGGTGTTTCTCTTTGTATCCTCATATTGTGCTCTCATTTCCTCCGTAAAAATTGAGCAAGTGAAATTTTTTTTACGGGATCAAAGCCATCGATACCATACAAATGTATTTTGTTCTAAATGTAAAGTTGCAATGCGTACCTTTTGTGTGTTTTTCACATTATTGAGATCAAAATATTGCTCCATTTGTAGTATCCATGTTACGGGATCCTTGCCATAAAAATTCCTCATATCCATCTTTGGAATATGGTGTTTCTTTCATCCAACATTAGAGTTTATGAAATAATGATTAACATTTATTTTTTTCTCATCATGAGTTTCCTCTAGTATATTTTCGCCATTAGGAAACATTTCTTGTATCAACTTTGTCAAACCTTCCATGTTTGTTTTTAGATCATTCTTCATGTTTTCCATGTTGTCTTTCATTTTTTCTTCCATGTCATCCATCTTAGCTTCCAGGTCTTTCTTCAAATCATCCATATTATTCTTCAAACCATCCATCTTTTCTTCCACGCCTTTCTTCAAAACTTCCATTTCATTTTTTGTTTCTCTTTGCGCGAGCGAAATTTGGTGCACTTGGTCTTATAATTTTGATAGATCATGTTGCAATTCTTCATCTTCATGAGTCATAGTAGAGTATTCTGAGGGCTTAATGGGTGTTGAATTATTTTTAGGGGGAATTTTAGAACCCAATACTGATATATATGCTCAATATGCCCTTGGAATCACTTAAAACTGATTTTTCAAACAAGACTTATGCAATTTGAAAAAAATACACACCTTTTTCTTGCTTTTGAGGAGCTCGATATTGAAACTGAATTATCTCTGTAATTGCAGAAATCCAATATCTAAAATTTTGTCCTGTAGTATCCCTCTGAATCATATTTCGAATGCCACAGGTCTAACCTGATTTGGATACTTCAAGAGAATCCAAGACAAAGTTATGTCGAATCTCCCGCAATGACCTAATTATGGGCTGGTTTAGTAGAGCGCACTTGTACGGAGTGCCACGTCTCCCTTTTTCCTCCTTCAGCTCTGAAATTGATACACAGGAAACTACAGTCTATGTACTTGTGGCCACTTTTTACAGAATTCCAATCTGATGTTGAGAGAGTTATGACGATTTTCCCAAGGTCACCTTTTTGAGATGAAATTCGGGAGCCTGAAAAAGCCCTAACTTCCATAGATCATATCTTTGAAATATTTCGAACCAAGATCTGAAATTTTTATAGGAGGTTCCTCAGGATTTTAGCTTCACTCTGTAAACATTTCAGCTTCTAAACCTTCGTATAAACAAAGTTATAGCGCAAATTCCACGATGAAATTTTTAGGTCAAATTTGGGAGCCTGAAAAAGCCCTAACTAACAAAGATCATATCTCCGAAAATGTTGCGAACCAAGATCTGAAATTATTAAAGGAAGTTCCTCAGGATTTCTCCTTCTGTCTGTAAAAAAATCAGCTTCTGAGCCTTCGTATAAAAAAATTTATAGTGAAAATGCCACGATGACCTATTTGGAGCTGCAAAACCCTAGAATCCAAAGCTCTGATACCAAATGCTATGAAACCAGCTCCAAAAATAGAAGAAAAGAGAGATCAACGCCTTAGAATTCAGCCACTTCAAGGGGGAAACCTATAATAAATTACATAAATGAACAATTTTTGGATGATACAAATGACATAACCGCCTTCTATATATAGGAGTCCATGGGGTCACAATATAATCCTAGCCGACCTAACAATAATAATGTAAGGGAACAATAATAACAATATGGGGGTTACAGGGGTACAAATATAACAATAAGGGGGCTACACTAATAACAATAAGGGACTACACTAGTAATATGGGGACCTAACATGCAACATATCTTATTCGTTCATCCATGCAGTAACCGTTTATGCAATTAGTGAAGGGGGGTCTTGCTCCCTGGAGAAGTCATCCAAAAATGGAGGCATGATTGGTCGGTTGAAAGGGTTGTTCCGAGTGTTGACAAGTTCTTGTGATGGACCGATGCTACGAATATTGACATACTCATATGGTGGATCATCCCCACCTGAATGGGAGCCTCCTTCCCCATTATTTCTTTTCACATTAGGTTGTCTGATCTGTAATTTAAGGAGTTCCATGATGGCGTTCTGGGTGTCGGTGATCTTTTTTAAGGTATCTTCAAGTTTGGCATTTTCGTGATCACCCATTGGTCTTTCTTCTCCTTGTTCCTCTTCATTTTTCCTTTGACTCCTAACCCTTTTTCCAGGCTCCAAATAGCTTCCAAAATCTCCGATTCTCCAATTTCGCTGACCAAGGAGGAATTAGAAGAATTTGAGACCACTGATGGAACACAATTTAGAAAGTTATGGGCCAAGTCCTTATCAACCTCTTGCTCTTCCATGTATAGGGATCTGTAGTGGTGAAAGGCTTCTGCTTTTATTTCCTCAAATGAGGATATTTTCGGACCTCCTTCAAGAACTATCTCTTTCACCTTGCTTCGTAACTCCTTTGCCTTGGCTTGCTTATGAAAGAATGAAGTATTATGATTGTATCTTCTTCATGTTGAGTGACCACATATATTTTCTTTGTGAGATATTTTTCTTTATCAAAATGCCACGAATCTATTAAACTGTCTTCCATCGATTCGTGGTGCAGGGCTATTTGATGAACCAACTCCTTTCTCTTTGACTTGGAGGAACATACTTCGATTTGAGCCAAAATCTCAAAGCATATGTAAAGGAATAATTTTATAATAATAGAAGAAGAGTGAAATAGAAAATTCGATGGTGTTTTTCTCCCTTTGGGTTTGCACCTAACATCTGGTGTCTCTATCTATGATGATGTGCTTTGTTGTGTTGCTTCTCATGGTTATTTTCTTATGTTATGGTTGCTCCCGTGGTTTATTTTTTTATGTTTAGATATGATCATATTTTATGCTGCTAATGAATAAATGAATTAGGGTTTGCATAAGAAAGGAAACGATTGGTAAAAAATGATGATAGAGCACAATATTAATTCATCCCCCCTGTCACTAGTGTTCATCGCTTCCAACAATTAGTATCAGAACCTCAACTTTCCAACAAAGAGGTGTATATTTAAAGGACAACACCATTTCCAAACAACTGTATACCACTGAAAAGGGTCTGACTCTACTTCTTGTGTCACCATCACTTCATAAGCTAGTTTCAATGTCACCACCCCACATTCTTAGTTCATTTTCCACATGGTTTTATCTGAGTCGCTACTAATTCTAATGCATTCTCTGCAAGTGACAAGACAAATTTTATCCACTCCCATGTTAGATTCCTTGAGAGGCCTAGAACATTAGCTGATTTCCAAGGTTCAGGGACATCTAATTGGTTTCAGGTTTAATCGCTTCAGAAAGTGAAGAAATGCCTTTGTAATTAATGCCACTACCAGATTCAAGGAGATTCTTTTGAGGCCATCACCTCTTATCCATGGATCCTTGCTTAAGTTTATTTTTCTTCCATCTCCTACCTATCAAACAAAACCTTTTTTAATTATGTCAAATGCAACACCTTCAAAATATTTAACCCTTCTTTCCATGACTTAGTCTCTGATCAAACTCATTCTTCAACTTTTTGATTCTTCCAATACTTGTCTCACATTGTCGTTCCCCATAGGCCAACATCAAACATCCTCTAAATACTTTTGGCAGCTAGCACCTGTGCAAAAATGAAAATATTTTTTTGAGCGCCCTTCCTCCCAATTTATTTGGGCTAAAAAATTGTTTCTAGGTTGCTAAATGCATCCCTTTTTGTATTTTGTATTTTGAAAGAAAATGGAAACACAAACTTCTAATTCTGTTCATAATTTTCCTTGGTACACTAGCAAGGCCCAAACAATAGATTGGAATTTCTTCCAAAACCAATTTTACTGGGATCAATTAGCCTCCCAAAGAGAGCCATTGGTTGCACCTGTGATTGATCCAACATTCCACTTTCTTTACCATCTAAATCCAATCAACAACTCAATAATAGTTAACCTTTAAATAATACCAAGATATTTTATTCCCTCATCCAAAAGAAAAAACAAGAAAGGAAGACAAGCTTTTAAATTTAAAATTAGACTTTAAGAAACTCGAGTAGTTAACAAAATTGACTTTGATGGACTAACTTCCATGCCTGTAGCTTCACAATACAATGCAATTGTGTTCCAAATACTTCTCCACTCTTTAATTGATCCATATCCAAATAAGAAAATTTGTAATAAAAAAATAATTTTTTTATGAGTTTGACCAACGAGGATACTTGTATATCTTTGATTCTCCCTTCCCTTGTCTCTTGGTTGAGCAGAAGACTTAAGCTTACCAGCAGGAATAGAAAATGTGAAAGTGGACATCCTTGTTGAATTCCTCTGGAAGCTTTAAAAAACCAAATAGTTATGCGATGTACCAATACCACAAAGTTTTCCGAAGTGATACCTCCCATTATCCAATTAGTAATATAAAGAGGCAAACTAATTTGTAGTAAAACTAGTTTTAGGAAGACCTAATTAACTCTGTCATAAGCTTTAACCAAATCTGATTTCAGCACTAACCTTGGGAAATTCTTGATTTTCATACTATGTAGTCCCTTTTGTGTTGATCCAATAGCATGAGGATCAGCCTATTTGTCAAGAATCCAAATTGTTCTTTAGAAATACCTTTTGACAATTGTTCCAAATGATAGGCCTTGTTATTGACTCCAAAAGTTGACGTTAATAATGAATATTTTGGATTTGTTCCAGGCTTATAATAACTTGAAAGGATTTTTCCGGGCTTATAGGAATTACTTATCATGATTTTCAACTTGTTCAAATTTTTTCCACATAGGTTAACATGCCCAAAGAATAAAACCTAGTGAAGGAGAACTAAACCGTACCAACTAGTTTACACTAAAGCTATTGTCCTTTGACAAAATTATTCAAATTAATTAATTGATAACATTTTGCTATATTAAACTTAAATGGATTGTAATGAAATTTTGTTATTTTTTACTATTTTTCCTAAAATTTATTTAAAAAAAATATTTATCATTAAATAAATGAAAAATAATATTTACTTTAAATTAATATGATATTAACATTTTATTTATATTTACGAATGTATATTTTCATAGTTGTAATTCACGATGCGAAATTAATTTATGGATAAAAACGCTTTGTAATACAATTTTTCTCTAGAAATCACACTCTTCATTTTGTTTAAATTTAAACATTCTATTAAATTTTAAATTGAGAAAAACACTAGGCATGTCTATTTTGAATAGGGATTCCACAATTTTGATTTAGCTATCAATAATTACTAGCTGGATGGTAGAGATTTAACTTTAAGGAATATCCACATAATATTTTTACTTATAGTCACAAATAGAAAGTTGAAATTTATTTTAAAAGTTGTTATGCCCTTAATGCTTTTCAATTTAATTAAAAAAATGTTACCCAATTAAATTAAATTAAACTTATATACAAAATATTTTAACTATGAAATGAGTTATAGTTTTTTTACACCTAGTCTTTTTATAAGGAATGGTATTGTAACAAAGCTTATTTACATGTTAAGAATCCTCATGGTAAAATATGGTGAATCTCCATGATTTCAAATCTTAAACATACATTCATTTTAAAAAAAATTTAACAATGGAGATTCAACTCAGCTTTACCATGGAGATTCTAAACCCGTAAATAGATTATATTACAATACCATATGAAAATACCATGGTTTACTAATACTACATACCCAAAAATTCACAACCAATATTTATATGGCATTTTTTTTTTAATTAATCAATTTAGTTGCTTTGAGAGGTGCTCTATAACCCAATATGAGAGAGATACGTTACATTTAAAAATAATAAAATAATACTTACATTGACCAATTAAAAAACAAAAAAAAAACCATTGTTGACCATAAATAAAATACTTCTATTTTCACTTTAATTTTACTTCAAAATTTATATATACAAATAAAATAATTGAGAAAAAAAAATGTATTTTTTAATATAAAAAAAATATATATAACTTTTCATAAACTTAATTGAGATTAATAAATAACATATAAAAATAATATTATTAATACTAAATAAAATATAATTTATATTATATTCAATTAACTTATTCCCTTACCCATTATGTTCCCTTACAAATTCTGTAATGTTCAAAGAGAAAATACATCCTGAGACTTAAAAAAAAGAGAGCTGGTCTCTGTATCTGGTAATAACCCTTATCATATTTATATATGTGTCTCTAGAAACGACCAAAAAACACCTAAAATTCTCTATACTGACCTAACATCAAAATTTATATAAACCAACTGAAGAAATTAATAAACCCCCACACTAATAGTAAATCCGTCCGAGGATTAAATTGCACCCTGCAACAAACTTTGAAGCGCTCGCCATATATTACATCCATGCGAATAAGGTTCACGATAAAGTTCAAATCAATAATGTGTCATTTATTTTTTTAAGTTAATATATAATTTTTAAAAATTATTAATAGCAAAAAAAAATTAATGTAGATCAGAAATTAGTTTAGATTTATTTTAACTTTTTATTTATTAATTTTTAAGAGGGATTCAAATATCTTAAAAAAAATCTCTAGTAGATTCGGAATTAAATATTTAGCATTATTGTTTATAGCTATTCCCAAATCCCATGTAAATTATGTTTTTAATTGTTCATTAAGACCTAAGATCATCTCTCTCTTGCCACCCAAAACAAAAATATATTAATAACAATTTTGTTTATTATATATTATGAATAACATAATAAAATAATTTAAATTAAAAATTCTCTTGTATTTTCACCTTCCATTGTGAAGATAATGTGTCATTTATTCCATTCTTAATTTTAAGTTCATATATAATATTTAAAAATCATTAATAACAAAAAAAAAGGTTAATGTGGGTTATAAACCAGTCTAGATCCACCTTACCTTCAGTCTAGATTCACCTTAACTTCAGGTCTACCAATCTCCTGGAGAGATCAAAACAAATCTCTTTTCACTTTAAAATAGATTTGCATCTCAAGAAATTTGATCCTTCTCGACACTTGGTAGATCCGGAGTTAAGATGGATCTAAGTTGATTTTATTATTATTTAAAAACAAACCCAATATTCATTCTATTAAAAATACTTGGTAACTTTGTTTGAAAACGAGTACCTTTTACAAAGTGTCATAAATAATTCATATATTTCAGATTCTTTGTTTCAAAATTTGAAAAAATGGTTGCCTTTACTATCTCCTGGCCTATATTTAACATTACTAAACACATATCAACTATAGATCCTCCAAAAAAACCTACCACACATTGCATATCTACATAACATGATAAACTAAAAAGAAAGCAAGCTACATAACTCAAGCTTATTAACTTTGAGCTTTGTTTTTTTATACCTGCTAATATAAAAACCCTTTACACCCTATTATATTCTTACCATATAATGTTATTTTTTACTCAATATATATTCCCTAACATGAATGCACGTGGTATGGTATTGCTCCCCCAGTGAAGCCCCCCTCTCAAACCCTAATGCATATGTCACTCTCCTTTCCCTCATTGCTTTAGATCCACCTCCCCTTCCCTCCACTCACTTCCTTGGGTATAATATATGATCTTCGGTTCATCCTTTATCCTCAAAGTCCTCAAATTCTTTCCTCCCCAAACTAGGTGAGGTTTGGGTTCCTCACTGGGGGTACCTCATAATTCCTCTGGTATAGGCTAAAATACTCACTCTCACTTACTCATAATCTAGCACACACTAAAATTAAATTAGGGAATTATAAGTCTATCATCAGTGTTCTTAGAGAATCTAGTCATGCCTAGATTTCTAAATGAATTGTTTCTCTTTAAATTGTAGGGGGTTCATCCAAACCTTCCAAAAAAATGGCTATCTAGCACCTATTGAACCTTCATTCTCCTCAAAGTAATTTCACGCAAGAGACTATGGTGAATGGACAAAAAGAAATTACGAATCTCAAATCAATTCTCCCCTCTAAGAGTTAGGAATTTCTTACATTGGATGCATATGGGAAATTAGTGGGCATTGTTTCATGTTTGGACACTAGATGGATTCATCTTTCCTTAACCCGGTCCATCAAATTTGGGCTAGAAATCAATATTTTTCGAGATAAATGGACAAAAGTGTCCTCTCCATCAATGTGTATGGGCCTTTTTTTTACTAGAAAAAATACTAGTCAAGCTTGAAAGCCTCCACTTAATGTATTCTGGAAGGGTTGTATTGGGTGTCGATCTAAATTTCTCTCTAGGAGTAGCTTAAATATGGGGACCCTCTACTAGAATCAATCCCCTTACAAAATAATTTTTTGATCTAATTGAGGACTTGGGGTTTTGTGATATATTACCTTTGAAGCTTTTTTGAACCTTCTCAAATAACAAACTAGGTTCAAAGCCCATTGCAAAAAGACTATACCATTTCATTATTTCTTAGGCTCTGCTGGACTTTGCTATTCATTTTGGACAAAGATACCTTTTTGGGGGGGCTTGATCACTCCCCCATCCTCCTGAGCCTTGATCATTTTCCATTGAGTCTCCCTATGCCCTTTGAACTTACCCATTCTTAGTTGGAACATCCTTGTTTGAGTAATGCTCTAAAATCGAGTTGGACCCCCATTTTTCTCCTCCTCCCTCGAATCTGCCCTTATTCAATTTAACCAAAATCTCAAAAAAATAGAAGATGTGATCATTAACTAGGCTAAGTGGAAGAAACAAGCAAACAATAAATCATTGAGAGACACTGAGGCCCGACTAAATATTTTATATGATAAAAAATCCCTATATATAGCCTCTATGGATAAAAAAATTGAGATAATGGAATTGGAGGATAAGAGGGAACAATTGCTTCTTTACAGGAAGAAGGAATGGAGAATGAATAGTAGTTCCATCTAGATTTAAGAGGGAGATGAAAACAAAAAATATTTTCATAGAATAAAAAACCAATAAAAATCGCATAACATGATTTGGGAGATAAATAAATTAGATGAATCCTTCACAACTTCCTTCAAATATATATCAGAGGAGGGATATAAATACATCAGAGACATTTTTCCCTCTCACCAAAGAGCCTCCATCCAACAAGTTCTGAAGGTAGCCAGTAATTTCCACAATTTCATTAATCAATAAGGGAGCTCTTCTCTAATGGAAAAGGTTACAAACTAAGAAATATTTTAAGTCCTCAGTTTTTAAAGAGGGAAAATCACAGGATTCGATGGCCTTCCTATTGAATTTTATCGTGAATGATTTGTTGTTTTTGTTTAATATCTCCTCCATGTTATCGAATACTCCGAAAAATCGGGGCAAATAATTTCCCCTTTCAACTCCACTTTCATTTCCCTCATACCCAAATCAAACTCTCCCACTTCCCTTGATCTATTTAATCTAATATCCCTATGCAACTCCATCTACAACATCATATCCAAGATCATTTCACTTTTTCATAAGGATATCCTTTCATATCACATCTCACAAGAAAAATTTGGGTTTTTGCAAAATCACCTGATCCATGAAGCAATCGGTCTTTCCCAAGAAGGCCTTCATTCAATCCAAACGAAAAATCAAAGAGAAATCCTATACAAGGTTGATATTTCAAAATATTTTGATCAAGTAAGTTGGATCTACCTCAAACTCCTTATACACCTTGGCTTTTGTCATTCCTTTGTAGCCCGAGTAATCAATTGCATTAGTACAACTTCATTTGCCTTCTTGATTAATGGATAATCCTCTCCATTATTTCACGCAAAAGGAGGCCTATGAAAGTGTTGTCCTTTATATCCACTCATGTTTCTTCTAGTAGTAGAATGCTTAAGTATACTAATTATAAAATCAAAACCAAGAGAAGGATTCAAAGGGATTAATATCTCGCATGGGTGCAACCTCTACCATATAGTCTTTGAAGATGATATTTTTTATTTTTCCAAAGGGGAATTATCTCTATTGGAACATCAAAATGAACTATTTTTGTTACGATTCTTCCATCAGTGTGTTCATCATACTCCTTATAAACCTATCATATCAACCACCTTACACTCTATTGCTATCATCTTTTATGAAAATTAATTATATAGCCTACATGATCATATACCATGTAATATATAAGGTAAAATGTCCATTTTTCATATATTTTCATGTATTATTTTGTAGAAGAAATTTAAATGTTATAGCTACAAAATAAAAAATTATGTAGCTACATATAATTCTATAGCCATTTATTTATTCCTAGTTGAGTCATAGATATATCCATATGGGTACACGCATGGAAAAGCAACGTCAAAAGATGGAAATTGTTACAATGTAAACCTCGAGAGTCTCCATTGGAATTTTTGTTCTAGCAATTTCCCAGATAACATAGGAGAAAATTCAAAGGCAAGGTCAAAGGAAACCATGTGGTGGTAGAGTACGTAGAAAGTAGTAGAGCAGTTGAATCGATGGTGTGGGATCCATATCAGGTTCAACAAGTGATAAAGTCATATTAGATAATGATATTATATATGATAAATCCATGCATATAATCATGAATTTTTTGTACGTGGATCCATCCATTTATTCATAAAATATGAAGATTAATAGTGTATCTAGTTTGTCAAGTCCCACTACCACCACTGGTTGAGAATGACCCTCGTTAGCAAGGCGACCCAGGATCAAACCTCATGGGGGGTGGTTGTGCGCTATGCTAGGGGGAGGAGACATGTTAAAAGATCTAGTCAACTTAGGGTTGGTGTGGCCCAGGCTGGGTGCGATCCCCAAGTGACTTTGATAGATTAGATGTCCCTAGGTCACAACTCCTCAAGCCATAGGTCAAGTCGGAATGATCACAAACAACTTAAAATATATATATATATATATATTAAATTAAATTGTATCTAGTCTATTCCAAAATATCGCACAATAGATTGTTAACAATATTTATTCTAATTGGATAAATGCTCATAGTATGGATGAGGAGAGACATTATGGAATTATCCAAACATTACTTTTTGACATTATTAATACAAGCTTTGTTGTTGTTATGCTAATATGGTTGTGTAAGTGATTTTATGAATTGTTTTATATTCTAAAGTTTTTAAGTCTAAATATTATAAGAGTTTTCCAACAGCGCTTTACCAATCCAAGAGGGCCCTCTATGTAAGGAATGTGTTTCCTATCCATTGTTATGAATTTCCTTTAATTCCAGTTGACTGAATTTGTTTTAGTTTAGTTCTTTTAAATTCATGGTGTTTACAATTTGCATGTGAATGCACAATAGAAGCTATTTGCATGACTTGTTAAACTAATTAAACATTTGTTTGATTTAGTTGCAGAACCTATGATTAAGTAAATTGTTGATTAAATGATTATATATGTGTTTTATGGTGAGGAATTTCCACACTGATGGTTTAAAATCATTTAGAACCAGTTTTACATTCACTTCTTTAAAATTGCATTTACTTTGCATAGTTAAATTATTTTTCTTTAACTAATGATAGATATCTTGCAAAGTGATTCTTAGTAGGCAATTTAGAAACTAGGTCCTGCATATATTTCGCATGAAATTTCATAAGTTTAGAAACTCCAATTAATGATCTATATGTAATGAAATTATTGAACGATATAATTGACCAACAATCTCATTTGCACACATTAAGAGACATTATGTCCATATTCATTGAAGTTGTAGAAATGAAAATAAACAATGAAAAATCATCCATCTATGGATGGAGGTTCCTTGATGGGGTTAAAGACTCCGTGGAGGACCTTTTCTCTAATGAAATCAATTAGTTGAATTCCAGATTAAATTACCTAGGTTTTATCTTCAAACCAATCAAATATCTCAAGTCAAATTAGTGATGGCTATTCAAAAATATAGAAAAGATAATCTTAATTTGGTGTAATAAATGGCTATGAAGGGAGAAGCATTTAGTTTTATGTAAAGTATTTTTGGAGGCAATTCAATTTTTATGGGCATCTCTCTCTTGGTTTACCTTGGGAATTTTAGAAAAATTGTAAAAAATTATTAGAAATCTCCTCTAGGAAGGAAAGGATGACAAAAAAGACATTTTCATTCATATTTGGAAGTCCATTACTATCTTTAAGGATCATAGTGGTTGGGGTAAAAAAATATTTTTCCCTAAAGCCCTTTCCACCAAAGAGGTGTGGAAACTCATTTAGGGAGAGGGCATTTGGAAAAATATAACTCAACAAAAATACATCATACCTTATCTACACTGGACTAGACCATATCTAACTATAAAAATGAAAAAATGGATCTATCATATGAAAGATAGTTATAAAAACCTTTCCTATAATTGATGGATACCTCTACTAGAAGCCTAGAAATGACACTCAAATCAAAATTGGAAGGGATCCATGGATTGGTAGTCAACATTGGTTTGAACTATTGGATCCCCTCATTAACTCTCTCAATGAAGAGGGATGGAATTCCTTGAATTATATATCAATATTCCCATCTCTCTTTGAAAATCAAGAATGGGCCTTAGTGGAGGATGTGCAACTAGAAGATGAAAATTTTGAATCTTAGATAGCATACATTCAAGGTCTAAAATTCTCCAATGTCACTATTACATATTTTAATGATACTAAAACATGAAGCTCAAACCTCAAGGGGGTGTATACTCCAATATCTAGATACTTGACTATTACGGGTAAACACGATGTCCTTGATCTCCCGTGGTGGAGAAAAAAATATCTGGAAACTAAAATTCCCTCCAAATCTAATTTTTTTTATGCAACTTTTACTAAAAGCTAAGATGCCTACTTGGGAGAATTCACAAAAATGACCCTTTCAAGGCCCAAACTTTTGTTCCTTATATACAACTGAATAAAAAAAACAGTTTCACATTTGTTTATTCGTTGTTATTTCTCCAAAGAAGTAGTGAATGAAATCATCGAAATGAAAAAAAGAAAAACACTTTCTCTATGATGTTAATTATGTGGAAGAAAGCTTAAAACAATGGTTGCAAATCATAAAAAATACAAAACACAAGCATCTTCATCTCATTGTAATTTGGAGTATTTGGCTTGAAAGAAATCATGCAATTTTTCAAGATAGAAAACAAATCTAAATTAGAGTTGTTATCAACAACATATCCATACAAGATATGTCAAACAAACCACAAGTGAAAAGGATCACTCCCTCATTTAGAAAGATTGCATCCAAAAGGACTTTCCCTAGAATTTTTTTGATAGTGTAGCTCAAGGTTCCCCCTCTATGGAAAGAAGAGCTAGTGGAATATTAAATATAAAGCATAACACATATTTCCACATATTAGCAAATATCAGTGCAAATACAAACAATTTGGTGGAATTATT
This sequence comes from Pinus albicaulis, assembly GCA_034641835.2. Lineage (NCBI taxonomy): Eukaryota > Viridiplantae > Streptophyta > Pinopsida > Pinales > Pinaceae > Pinus > Pinus albicaulis. Next base: position 105,915 of record JAXQQM020075753.1, read on the forward strand.
TGCTTTAAAACTAATCTTATAACTTGCAAAAGTTTAAGGGATAATATGTCATTTATTCCATTCTTAATTTTAATTTTAAGTTAATATATAATATTTAAAAATCATTAATAACAAAAAAAAATTAATGTAGGGTATATACCAGTCTAGATCCATCTTAATTTGGAATCTATCAATCTGTAAGAAATCAAATCAAATTTATTTTCACTCTAAAATAAATTTACATCTCAAGAAATTTGATCCCTCTAAACACTTGGTAGATCAAGAATTAAGATAGATCTAGACTAGTTTTTTTTATTATTAAAAAAAAAACAAAGATTCATTCTATTAAGAAAACCATTAACTTTTACAAAAATGTGATAAATAATTCATATATTTCATATTCTTTGTTCCAAAATTTCAAAAAATCATTGCCTTTAGTATCTCCTTGCCTATATTTAACATTACTACACAAATATGACTATAGATCCTCCCAAAAAGAAAAAAAAAACCCTACCACACACCATATCTACATAACATGGAAAAACTAAAAAGAAAGGAAGCTACATAACTCCTCCAACCTGGGTTCCAACATCTGCCACATCAACCTCTTCAGAATTATCCCCCGTATACCGAACTCTCCCACTGGCGACCGTTCATGGTGGCTTCTTCATCCGACACGGTATCCATTTGCTCCGCAACACTGTTTGTGGGGAGAGGCTCGTCAGCTGCTCCGTGCATTTCAACGTGCTGCGGGTTTTCCACGTGGAATTCCAACATTTCCAGAGCCAATTGGAGTCGGTCGAGTTTCAGTTCCAGCAAACCCATCCTATGCGCCATTAATTCATTTTGAGCCCTGGTTCCTTCTGAAACCATCTCCGCTTGACGCGAAAGCAAAGTCACCATGAAGTCGAGCACTCCAGAGTCATATGGGTGAGAGCCGAGCCAACATCATCCCCGTTGTCCCCCAGAGAGTTCTCCAATTTAGTGAAGCAGGACCAAAGACGAAAACTTCAGAGTTCTTGTTCACGCCTGACAGAGAAAAGGATCAAACTTTCTATATATACCGTTAAACTTCCCCTTCGCGCCCGTTCCTTCCCGCATTAATGGCCGCAGGAGTTGCTAGAGCACCACTTGCCATAATGTAGGTCAAAAGCACTTTCCTGGGATCGATAGATTGAACTCCATCGGTTCTACTAACCCATAAATCGTAAGCTATAGTTTATTAAATGCTTTCTTTAGAGTCTTATGATATAAAATGCCCATATTTTTATTATAGTCGTAGTCTTCTCAGGCAACGTTTCGGCTCAGAATCTGGCAAAATTTTTTAAAAAATCTGGCAAAAATTTTATCAGAATTATGTGTTAAACTTTAGTATTTTGAGTGCCTTAAGGGTTTTTGGTAGTGTTAAATCTATTTCTACTATCAAAAATGAATTCCAAACACTCTAACTGCCGTCCAGACTATTTCGAATAGACAACTCCTTTATTATGTGAAATGTCCATAACCCTATTCCATTTATTATATTGCCATCCATTGCATGGCATATATAACTCTCGATGGACTGTCTCCATCCATTCCCTCACATCCCTAACCTTGATCCTCTACTTTCGGGAAATTGAATGTCCATGCCGAGGATGGGTTAGCAATCAATGAATTAAGCTTGCGTCGTGCCTCCCTCTTACAATTGATATGTGGAAATTGAATAGCTAATCGATAACAATCAATGAACTCAGCCGCCATATCTTGTAACATTTAACGGCGTGATCGATCATGTTTGATTTGTATCTTTCTTCCCTTCAATTAAAAGGTGCTTGTTGGCGTTGGATGGGTGAAAAAATTCTTCTTCTTTACTTCCCAGCAATATCCGGTAAAGATTGTTAATTTCCAAGGAATTGCAACTATTTGCAGTTTATGAGTGGACGTCTATGGTTTGCAAGCGTTATTTTACCGCAGAGAGTTGAGGTTAATACCCATATAAGATTCTCTAAGTTTTCTTGTTGCATTTGACATACTTTTCTTCTATTCAAAACTGTTTTAAGCAAATTTTAATTGATTAGATAATATTCCTATTTATTTGGACCGCTTAACTGAACATTATTTCAATACAATATTTTTCAATATTTCAAGAACCCATTACATCTGTACAAAATATAAGAATCTATTGAAAATTTACAATTCTGAATTTTGCCGAAAAACTTTAAAATTAAATTACATTCCTGAGCCAACATTTAAGAATATGCAATGCATGGTATAAATGGTGGAAAAATATTCTTCCTAAAATGGAGAAAATGGTTGAAATCGAAATGACATGTTCACAACTAAATTATTACAACACTTCATTTTTTCATGGGAGTTTTTTTTTTAGTTTTCCAATTAGATTGAGTATGGGTTAGAGTGAGCATTAATTTTAAATGTAAGAAATATTTATCGATATATGTTGTGATCAAGATCACCGTAAATTGGCACATGGAATGGAGTTTTTGGTCCGTCGATTTTTTGCCTTAGAAGTTTGTTGGCCTCAATTTCTTCCAAGTTTCTTTCATCACAGATAACTCTAGTTCTCACTTAGAACCAATTTTTTTTTTTTTTTTTTCATTCTCGCCAATCAATCAACCAAAACCTAAAAACCCCCTTGGTTATCTGTCAATAGGTAAATTTGAAGTTTATAATAATATTTGGTTATAGTAAAATTGGTGACTTTCGACCATTGTTTTTTTGTTTTTCTTCACTCTGGCCGATCAATCAACCAAACCCTGAAAACCCTCTTGGTTATCTATCAATACGTAAATTTGAAGTTTACAGTTGTTTTTTTGTTTTTCTTCATTCTAGCCGATCAATCAACCAAAACCTGAAAACCCCCTTGGTTATCTATCAATACCTAAATTTGAAGTTTAAAGTTGTTTTCGCTGATCAATCATCCAAAACCCAAAAACCCCCCTTGGTTATTTCTCAATACGTAAATTTGAAGTTTACAATAAAATTTGGTTATAGTAAAATTGTCTTAGATTTCTAAACGAAATTTACTCTCCAAAACCCCTCCCAATTTAGGAAATGGAATATGGTTACCGGATAACAAGTTGTTTGATTTTTTTCCCCAAATCCGTGAAACTTTTACGGGATAATGTTGTTTGATTTTTTAAATTCAATAACAACTTTGTTTGATTTTTTTTCTTTCCCAAATCAGAATGTTGTTTGATTTTTTTTATTCAACTAGAAATTCATTAGAATTTATAAAAAATCAACAACTTTTTATATATATAATAATATAGAATAAGCTATTGAGATAATGGAGTTTGTATGTAATTTATAATTTTATTAAATTAAAAAAAAAAATTGAAATCAAAATTTCATAATTTTTGTTTTAGTAAAATTTATTTTGAGTAAATATAAAATTATAAGGTTTAATTTTTTGTATTATGGTTATTATATGTTATAAATTAGAATTTTGTTTCTTGTAATCAATGAGTAATTATAAATTAAGAATATAAATGTATATTTTGAAAAATATTTGTACAAGTTTAATATATGACTTTATCTCAAACTTATAATTCTTGATAATATGAAATTTATGTGATTCATTGTAATATCAAATTTGTAAGGAAATTCAGTTTATATTGAGTAATATATAATATATGGTGTAGTTGGGTGTATGAATGAATACAAAAATTATCACAAAATTTGGTATTCTAAATGTAAAACTACATGCTTTGATATAATATATAGTTTTATTTGCAACACTTATAATTAAAAACAATTGTAATGGAGTTTATGGGGATTTCAATATTATAATTATCCATGTTAATATTTTAAAATATTGGAAAAATAATATATTTGAATCACTTGTAAGAGATATACTTCCTAATTTTAAATAATCGAATTTTTTCTGTATCAAATTCAAGAATTTGGTAACGATATTTTAATCCTTTGATTAAGTGCTTTTATTTAGTTTTCCTAAATATTTGGATAATAATGAGATATAGATGTTCATGTTTAGGTTGAATGGTGGAATAAATTTCTTTATTTACATATTCTTGTCTGTTGAAATGTAAAATATAGTTTATGTGTTTTGCTATACAGTATTTCACGAAGTTGATGTTGTTTCCAAACCTTGCTATTAATAACCAGTGTCAACAGTCGCACATGGAAGACATGAATTGGCAAACAAAACAGAGGAGCTCACATCTGCAGATCACCAAGAGCTCCTACAAGAAAATGCACCCGCTTGGGCTTCTCATAAAACTCCAACAATAAATAGATACATTTGTTAGGGATAGTAAAATAGATCCTTGAATGATAGGAACTAAATGTCTAATATAAAACCAAATAAAAAACTACGTAACAATATATTTAATCTCCATTAATTCTAGCACTCCCCCTTAATGGAGAAATGTATTATTAACCACACCTAATGTATCCCTAAACAAATCAAACTTCAGTCTTCCCAGAGGCTTAGTGAATATATCAGCCATATTATCACAAGAATTACAATACTCTACACAAATCTCTTTGGACTGTACCTTTTCCCTGACAAAATGAAATTGAGTGTCTATGTGCTTAGTGTTTTTATGAAACACGAGATTGTAATCCAGTTTGATGGAACTCTGATTGTCACAATTGATGATCGTAGCTTCTGTTTGTTCTTCCCCTGCATCTTGGAGAAGTCTACGCAACCAAACTGCCTCACATGTTGCTGCACACATGGCTTGATATTCTGCTTCTGCTGAGGATAAAGAAACAGTATGCTGCTTCTTGCTAGACCAAGAGATGACCCCGGAACCAATGTTGAAGGTGTAACCTGTAATTGATCTTCTATCATCTAGATTTCCCGCCCAATCAGAGTCTGTATAACCTGTCAACTTAACATCAAATGAGTCAGAATAAAAAATATCAAAGTTTGATGTTCCTTGCAGATACCTTAATACTCCTCTCGCTGCACGCCAATGATTGTCATGGGGTTGAGTCATAAACTGACTCAAAACACTCACTTCATAAGCTAAATCTGGTCTTGTTGTAGTCAAATAAATAAGACTACCAATCAATTGTCTGTACAATGTTGCATCTGCATATTTCGAACCATCATTCATCTGAAGTTTGTTGTTCTGCTGTAAAGGTAAAAATGCAGCCTTACACTCATCCATCTTAAACATAGACAACAAACTCTTTGCATACTTACCCTGGGACAAGAAAGTTTGGCTTGAATCTCTCCAAACTTCTAGACCTAAACAATATTGCATTTCTCCAAGGTCCTTCATCTCAAATTTCTGTGATAATTGCTGCTTGCTTTCTTCAATGAGATTGTCTGCACTTCTTGTTATTATCAAATCATATACATATAAAGAAATCACCACTATCGGTCCTTCATTATTAAACACGATATATAAATTGGGATCATTTTTGCTCCGTTCATAACCATGCATGAGGAAAAAAGAATCAATTTTTTCATACCAGGATCTAGGAGCCTACTTTAAACCATATAAAGCTTTCTTTAATCTACATACTAAGTGTTCTTTTCCCTTCTTAACAAACCCTTCAGGCTGCACTAAATATACTTCTTCTTTTAAGTCACCATTTAAGAAAGCAGATTTAACATCTAATTGATGTATTTTCCAATGATGCTTAGTGGCTAAAGTAATAATCATTCTGATGGTATTTAATTTTGCAACAGGGGCAAATGTTTCCTCAAAATAAATACCTTCTATCTGGGAATACCCCTTTGCCACCAACCTTGCTTTATGCTTATCAATAGACCCATCTGCTCTAAATTTCAACTTAAATAACCATCTACAACCTATGGGTTTTTTATCATTAGGAAGCTTTACTAGATCCCAAGTATTGTTCTTAATGATTGATTCATATTCCTCTTTCATTGCTTTCTTCCATTCAGGACTTTTATTAGCTTCATAAAAATTAGAAGGCTCTGCAATGTTTAACATACCAGTCATGAGCCCACAATCCCTATATCGAGCTGGTAACTGTTTTGGCCTGCTGGATCTTCTAAGTGATGGAGGTTCAATTATTCTGCTGCTTTCTTCTCTTTGTGGACTGAACTCATTTTCTTCCATATTCTCCTGTTGCTGCTGCTATTCCTGCTTCTGTTCTTGTTGTTGACTGATTCCTGTTTCACTATCCTCTTCTGGAAGTAAGGGTACATGCCATTCTTCATTGTTTTGAACATGGTTTCCATCATCAACCTGTTCATGAAATATTACATCTCTACTGACAAACACCTTGTGAGTAGAAGGGTTAAACAATTTATAAGCCTTATACTTACTGCAATATCCAATGAAGGTACATTTAATGGCCTTTGAATCTAACTTCTTTCTGTTCTCTTTGGGAACATGTGCAAAAGCTTTACAACCAAATACTCTAAGATGACTTATTGCAGGCTTGAAGCCAAACAATTCTTCAAAAGGAGTTTTATACTCAAGACTTTTAGTAGGACTCGTATTCTTTAAATACACTGCAGTATTAACAACTTCTACCCAAAAGCCATTGGTTAGATTCTTACCTTTCAACATACTGCGAGCACACTCCACCAGTGTTCTGTTTTTCCTCTCAGCAACTCCATTCTGCTGAGGAGTGTAAGGTGTTGTAAATTGCTACTGTATCTCATGCTCATTGCAGTATTTGATGAAAAATCCTTTCTTGAATTCTCCCCCTTGATCTGATCGAAGAATCCTGATGAACTTTCCTGTTTGCTTCTCAATCATGTTTCTGAATTGCTTGAAATATTCAAAAGCATGATTTTTCTGTTTAAGAAAACATACCCATGTGAATCTTGTACAGTCATCAACAAAGATTAAAAAATAATAGGCCCCACCTAACGATCTTGTCTGCATTGGGCCACATAAGTTAGTGTGTACAAGTTCGAGTATATCCCTCTGTTTTTTATCTTTGATGGCAGGAAATTCATCTCTATGCTGTTTACCGAACGCACATGCTTCACAATCAATATGCAACTTTTTCAAAACAGGAAGACCATCTACCATACCTTTGTTTTGCAACAGAAGAAGATCACTGAAATTGATATGCCCAAGTCGCTGATGCCACAAATTTTCAGCAGACTTGTCTGATGACATCAAGGCTTTTTGTGGCGTACTATTCACATCTAGTTTGTAGAGTCCTCCTATGCGAATACCTGTAGCAATGGGCTTCATCTGATCCAACAAGTCTTTAATAATACAATGAGATTTAAAGAATTCTATTTTGAGGTCTTGAGCTGTAATATTTGACACAGAAATCGGGTTCTTCTTAATGTCAGGAACATACAACACATCAGATATATTCCTAATCTTACCATTAGGTAGAGTAACAAGGACATCTCCATGTCCCTTGATCTCATACCCTCTATTATCTCCAAGGTATACTTTTACTCCAGTGTTGGATTCTCTAAAATTTCTGAACCATTGATTTTTACCTGACATATGTGAGGAGGCTCCAGAATCTATGAACCAAATATCTAATTCATCCTCCTCAGTAGCTAAAGCAGTGTCAGCCTCAGCCATAAACAATCAAACATCTGTATTCTGATCTGCATCTGCATCAGCCAAATGACCTGCATGTCTTCTCTGCTTGTACCTCTCCTGATTTTCCTTTTTCTTATGGCAAAATTTAGCAATATGGCCTATCTTACCACAATAAAAAACATTTAGGAGCATATTCATGTTTATGCGAGGTCATACCTTGTGGTGTCCTTTTTGATATGTTGCCCCTCCTCTGATCAACCATTGCTCTCCCTTTTGGCTTGAACTTTGTTATCAATGCATGATCTGAATCTTGAGGTTTGAGAGACAACCTCCTTTCCTCTTCCTGTAGTAAAATCCCAGTCAGCTCTTCAAAGCATGGAGGCTTTTCTCTTGCATTCAATCCGGTTATAAACATCTGATAGTCATCCATCATGTCGTTCATGGTAATTGTCACCAGATCATCATTTGCCACGGTTTGACCGATATCAGATAGTTTATATTTAACTTCCTTTATCTGAGATATGAATGATGAAACAAACTCATTCTCCTCCATCTTGATTGAGAGGATCTTCTTCTTGAGGAACAAGGTTCAACTGGTGTTCTTGATTTCATACATATCTTTGAGAGCTGTCCAGATGCCATTCGCTGTCTTGCAATCTCAAATATGAGGGATGATACTATCTTTAACTGATAATTTGAGTAGCACCTTTGCCTTCATCTCCCTTTTCTCCCAGTCTTGAATTGTTGTATTCAATCCACCATTTGCAGCAGTCGGCTTGAATTCATCGCCAGTGGAAATGCTATAAGCATTTTGTCCCTCAAGCAAAGCCTGGAGCTTAAATTTCCAATTTGTGTAATTGGAACCATCCAACTTGTTGCTTTCATTTAAATAAACTTCTGCCATCTGAGAATTCATCTTGGAAAAATAATACTCTAGCAACTTTAAAAAAAAATCAACCCCAGATCCTAAAAAAAAAAATTAGATTGGATCTATGAATATATAATATGAAAGACATGGAGATCGGGTCTATGAATATATAAAGTGACACCACACTCGAAAGGATTTTTCAAAGACCTATGGAACCAATATGTTGAAGACCAAGTACATCAGCTCTTTCATATGAATAAAAGTTTGATGTTAAACACCATGTTGAACACACACATGGTGTATGAGAAGGATAAACACACACACACACAACAAGAAACTCAACACAATGAAGGATAAGCGTGTAGCTCATATTTTCCATTATACAAAGATGTACATTTATAGTACAATGGTGTGACTCTTGGTTTCATATTCCAAGGTCACTTGGACTCCATTATGACTTTTCGCATTCCACACCTACCCATGTAGGATTAGGTGTTCCAACATCCCCCCTTAATCCGAAGGGGTATGTGTGAGTCCAAGAAAAGAGTTGTAATACAAATCTGCAAAGTATACATGGCAGCACTTGGCTGAATCAACTCTCTGAAATGTTGGAAAAAAAGGTGGTTTTAGGATGACCACAAACACTGGAACGCAAAACTTGTTGCAGTTCCCGGAACTCTTCCAAAACTGGCAAGAAGCTGAAGGCTTCTGCTAGAGGAATTGTCCCTCATAAAAAAGGGAGACCTTCGACCTAAAAGAAGGGAGGTCTACTACCTGTGATGGTTTTAGGATTACCAACAACTGGAATGCTTTGAAGCATTTCCTGGAACTCAACCAAAGCTGGCAAGAAGCTGAAGGCTGCTAAGCTGAAGGCTTCTGCTAGAGGAAGTGTTCCTCATATATGAAAGGGAGACCTTCGACCTAAAAGAAGGGAGGTCTACTACCTTGTGATGGTTTTAGGTTATCCACCAACCAAAGATGATGGTTTAAGGTTGTCCACCAACCGAAGGCATGCTCATGGGCATCCATGTCTCTGGCTACATCTCTGAATCTGGAATGATGAATTGTGGCTCAGGCTCGCTTGAACTGCTGTGTCTACAAGTCTGAACATGGAATGAGAGATTGTGGCTCAGGCTCGCTTGATCTGTCATTGAAGCTTGTACATGACCACCATTTTCCCCCCTGTCAGGGACAAGGTGAGATGATGGCAAAAACTCAACTACAAGTTTGCTCAATATTCGTGAACAAGTTCTAACATGTGTCGTAAACATCTTCTTGGCTGCTAATGCCCATTGCCAAGAAGCGATCCATCCAAGATGAATCTTTGTTCTTGTAGGAGGCTTGTGTCTGAAGCATATGTCTGAAGAATGGGTGTGCCGACCACGGTGCTTGCATGGATGAAGATCAAAACAATGATCTTTCATATGGCCAACTCGATCACAGTGTTGTACACAATCGATGTTGTTGTAGGTAAAGTGCAGAGCAGTTGCGGGTGAAGCTATGCATCGAGAATCGGCCCTCTGAAATATGATGGGCTTTGTGTAGTCCAGAATATGAAAGGACACATCCTTGTCATATCCAAGACCAGTTCGGTGCTTGTTGTGGACAAGCTCTTCCCAAGGTCTGATGATGGGCTTAGGAAGTGCAGGTTGAACTGCTGCATCTGCATGAAAATCTGCTCTAGTGCAATGAACTGAATGGGAATCATCTGGAACTTTATCTTCTTTCTTCTGATGGGAGTCTTTCTCAATCTTCTGAATAGAAACAGGTTCAGAATGGTGACTCTTTTGCTGAAGTTCTTCTTGTTGGAGCTGAGATTCCAACTGTAAAAACTCAATCTTCTCATGTGCATCTTGTAAACAACAGTGAATTTTACAAAGAGCATCCTTGCTCATTTTTATCACATCATCAACATTGGAATGAATGAGGTTATTTAACAACAGTAATACCTCATTGATTTTGGCCATTTTCAACAATTTAGGCTCAAAAATGAAAGAAAGGGTGTCGGCTTCAACCGAAAATGCACCCGTTTACAATGTGATGCAACAAGAAATACAAATGACTCAAAAGAATTTCCAACTATGGAAATCTCAAAGTACAAAATCTGCTCCTCAAATGATGGAGGGCAATCAACAATCCAACAACTCAAATACTGATTGCAACTATGAAGAAGCTACAAATTCCACTCAAAATACAATGTCAGCTCAATACATATCTCTGCAAAATATTTGTAAATGTGTAGCTGAAAACACTATGCAAGAAGTCTCAACAAAGAGCTGTTTTGCACCAATAACAACTCGTCTTCAAATGTCAATTTTTTCAAAAAATCACCCTTATGTCAATGCCACAAATGTAATCTACACTTTTCTTTATGTATTCAGTCCATTTTCTCTTCATTTCCTGCTGTTCATTTTCTCTATCTGCTCTTTCTCTCTTCCTCTCTTTGCTATTTTTTTTTAATTTTTAAATTAATTAAAAATAAATTAAAAAATAAATTACTAGGAATTAATTAGAGATGGGGGAATTTAAAAATATACGGGGAAGGGAATTAAAAGAGAAGGAAATTTATTGATAGGGGGAGGTATTATATTAAAGGGAGGGCGAATATTAAAAAAAGGGAAGGAAATTTATGAGAGGGAATATTATTAAAGAATTAATAAAAAAGAAAAGGATTAATGGTATTAATTAAATGGGGATTAAATTTTAGTGGAAGGGGAGAGAAATTAAATTAAAAGGGAGGGGGATTATTATAATGGAAAGGGATTTTAATAAATTAAAAGAATAAATTAATTTAAAATGGATGGGTAATTTATTTAAAAAAGGGGAGAATTATTATATGAAATGGGAGGGAATTAAAAATTGGGGAAATATTAAAATGGGATGGGATAGTGGGTGAGATGTATAGCAGTCGTATAGGAGAATTTTAAAAGACATAAAAAACGAATTTGATAATGGGATGGCGGAATGGCCAAGTTAAGAGGGAGAGGGAAGGCGTTTTGGAGAGGGAGAGCGAATGAGTGAGGAGGGGGGTGGTTGAGCGTTGTAGGGACGGAGTGTTGACAGTGAGGGGAGGGACTGTTTTAGAGGAGCGGATTGTGAGTTAGGAGTCAAGTTAAGCAGAGGTAGATGGGGTGCGTAAGTTGCAGAGAGGGGAAGTGGGATAGCGTGGTGAGGTGGGAAATGTATAGGGAGAGCTGTAACGCACGGGGTTTTGTTTTGGGTTGAGCGTTGTGTAGAAAGGGAGCATTGAGGGGCGTGAAGGGTCTGCGTAGAGTGTAGAGATGTGAATGCCGAGTGTTAAAAAATTGCAGGTTGCAGGGGTAAAGGGGGGCAGAGGCTTACAGGTGCTGCAGAATAAAATCCATTTTAATTTTTAATTTTTAATTTTTTTTTAATATAACAATGGAGAGTGAAAATAACTTTAAAATAGAAGAAAAAATTCAGGATATTGTAGAAAACTCGAGAATTTTTTTAGTAGTCAGATTTTTTTTTTTTTTTAAATGTGTAGCAAAAACAAATCAGCCCGACGATAGATATAAATTTTTCCAGCAGAAAAACTTCCCGGATTTCTTTTTTGGTAAAGCCAAAAATTTATTCTTGACCCGGTCCCGACGGCTCTCCAAATTTAAGATTTTAATGAAACGAGAAGTACGAGAGAAAATTTAGAATGAAAACCTTGATTGTGCGGTCTTTTCTCAAACCAATGCTGAATCTTTATGAATTTCTGAATGCTGCTACTTCTCCAAAACACCTTCTGAATGGCGGCAAAAACACTGCTGCAAAAACTCTGAGTGCTGCAAAAATTATCAAAATTTTGCAGATATGCATAGGCCATAAACACAAATGGCTCACTCAAATTGGAGCAGGGCCATCAATCACCCGCTCTGATACCATGTTAAACACCATGTTAAAGGACACACATGGTGTATGAGGAGGATAAACACACACACACAAGAGGAAACTCAACACAATGAAGGATAAGCGTGTAGCTCATATTTTCCATTATACAAAGATGTACATTTATAGTACAATGGTGTGACTCTTGGTTTCATATTCCAAGGTCACTTGGACTCCATTGTGACTTTTCGCATTCCACACCTACCCATGTAGGATTAGGTGTTCCAAACATTTTTAGAAGAGTTCAGCTTGAAACCTTCGGAGAAAACGCTAGTTCTCATCGACCTTGATTCTCTCTTCGACGAGCATATCGAGATCTGTCGTTATACCTAGGCCTGTCTTTACTTCGTTGTGTGGCAGCATCAATCAATCGATGTTTCTTAGGAGGCCTTTTTAGTACTGCACCTACGCCTTGAATTTAAAAAAAATGGTGCTGATTCACCATGTAGGAGAAGATCGACTGGAAAATTGTTATGGGTGACAGGCTATCTTGGATGTGGGCTTCTCTAATTCTTATGGGTGACACAGCTCATGAAATTCTCGGTCTCATCCCCCTCAACAAAAAAACGGATCTCTGTTTTGTCATCAGTCACAGTGGCTGCAAGAAATTATTGGGACACTGCGAGATTCATTCAACCCGCAACCAGGATAGTAAGAGCTGCAATTGATGAAGACTCTATACATGAAATAATTTTTAGCATCAAACATTAAAAAATGCTACAAAAAATTACCATGAACTGATACCATGAAAATAGTGGCCTCCGCATTGACTCTCGGCCTCACGCAGCATGCCAACAGGCTTGCGGCCTCCACAAAGGCTCTCGGCCTCACGCATCATGGCAACAGGCTTGCGGCCTCCACACAGGCTCTCGCGCTCAACTCATTTTACTCACAGATCCTCACAGCAATTTTGAGAGATCAATCTCCACGCACTTCTCTTCAGCGATCAGCCATAAGATCTTCACAACTCTCCTGAGCTCTGATACCATGTCAACATTCGCACATGGAAGACATGAATTGGAAAACAACACAAAGGAGCTCACAGGTGCAGATCACAAGGAAGCTCCTACAAGCAAATGCACCCACTTTGGCTTCTCATAAAACTCCAACAATAATTAGATACATTTGTTAGGGATAGTAAAACAGATCCCTGAATGGTAGGAACTGAATTTATAATATAAAACCAAATCAAAAACTACGTAACAATATATCTAATCTCCATTAATTCTAACAACCAGTAAGACTCTTCCCCACATATTCTTGATGCATTTGGTATACTTCCATTATTTAAGATTTTAAGCAAATTTTCAGGTCAAATTGGTGGAATAATTTTTTAGGTCTAAGTGTAAGATTTAGTTTATGGTTCTGTTAAAAGGAGAAATACCCTAAATTGGCTATGGACGTTAGGTTATTGGGTTTTCCAAGTCAGCCTTTTCATTAACTCTTGGGTTGTCATCCAGCCATGGAAAAGTGAAAATAAAAGACCCAACCCAAATGTTACAAGGATACAGATATCATATCAATTTTCAAACCACAATTTGGCCTTAAGTATCGAAAAATACAAGCTACTATTTCCAAGTAAATATAGAGTTAAGTGGTAGGCTAGGTAAATATAACTTCTAAGCTAACTGGCTACTTCAAGTAAATATAATTCCATTTCCAATTAAATATAACTCCATTGCTAACATGAATGTGGTTTCTAATGTGGAATTTATATGGTTTACTTTAATATAGAATTTGATTTGAGAATACATCATTATAAGTGTAATTGTGTATATCGATGAACACACAAATTAAGGCAATTCTAGTGTAAAAAGTGCATTTTATTTAGTATATGATAATCATTTAATAGATGTTTTTTGACGTGGATTTGGAAATTATGTATGTATAGGGAATTGAGAAAATGGAGGAAGATAAACATGAATGCAAAGTCATTTTCAAAGGAACCAAACACATTTTTTCTTGTTTAATTGGTGATTGTGGTGGTGTATTCACTCGATCGAAATTAAGTGGCCTTAATCATGATCGCATAATGATACACAATCTCCTTCCTATCCCGCCACTTCGAAGAGGGAGACAAAGAGATCACAATGCTAGACGTGGGGTCAAGTGGCCAAGAAATATTAGAAAGCAGAATGAAAAAATCCAATATGATGTAGATGCAAGATTATATCGTGCACTCAAACAAGCATATAAAAGATTTGTTCATGAAGAAATTTTTTCTCTTGTAAGTATTTATTGGCATGGTTATGTGTGTCTTATTATAATAATATGAATATATGATTACATGTTAATCATTGAATTGTTTTTATGCAGTCTGTTTCTACGATAGATGAGCTTGATGATGCCTCAAAACTCAAAATAGATGAGCTTGATGATGCCTTAAAACTAAAAATAAAAAAGAAAATTGATTGTTGGGACCAAAGTCTACCTCGTAGACGTATGGACACGATTAAGCGCATAGAAATAGCTTTGCAACAAAAAGAAAGAGAAAGAATTTTTAATGATGTAAGGGAAGAAGAGGTAGATGGACATAACCCTAACTTAAACTATGAATATAATAGATTTAACAATGAATACTCACATAAATATAATTTTTTCTTGTATTTATTTTCAAGATATTTTCACATTAAATGACATGTTTATTTTAGTATCAATTGTATACTAATTCCCCATTTTTATTGATATTATTAGCCTAATGAACATAATTCCATAGAGAAATCTTCATATTATTTGCTCACTGATTTGCGATCGAGTAACTCAGAACCCAACATGCATCAAGCTATGAACCCCCACATGCATTAAGTTGTGAACCATTGTGACGTTCACCTAGATTTCAACAGGTTTTGGAAGAAGTGAGTTTTTTTTCCATACAAAACTATTTTACATCAACATTAGCATAAATATTACTATATTTTACTAGGATGTAGGGGAGAGGGGTCAGTCATTGGACATCTCAGCAATGACTGGCCCCCATGCCACGTAGGAACAAGCCACCTCATGTACAACAAGTGTCGATAACGTGGGCAAGAGTGTGGCAGGTACTATCGACCAGTCAAACCGGTCATCAACCTTCTCCACTGGTCGTCTCCTGCCATTTAATGGAGGCTTCTCCATGAAGCTTCGTTTTTTTCTCCGAGTCTGCTTGCTCTTCGTTTCTGGCTTCGACTGTTGCACAGAGGAGCATCGATGCCTGATGCTTCCGCCACTACCCTCCGCGTGCTTCATCCCTCGTTATGGCACCTGTGCCCTCCTGGCTCGAGCTCTCCTAGTCCTAGTTCGATCGCGGCGGCATATAAATCTTGTTATCCCTTGGATCTGTGGTTGTTATGCCTCGATTCTGTGTTTGTTAAACCTCAGCTCTATGGTGGTTATACCTTGGCGCTGTGGTGGTTATACCTCGACTCTGTGTGGTTATACCTCGGCTCTTTGGTGGCTATGCTCGGCTCTGTGTTGCTTATACTAAGCTTTGTCATTGTTATACCTTGGCTCTGTCGTTGTTATACTCGGCTCTGTGGTGGTTTTAATCATCTATGTGGTGGTTATACTCGGCTCTGTGGTGGTCATACCTCGGCTCTGTCGTCGTCATACCTCGGCTCTCTGGTGGTTTGAATCAGCGCTGTGGTGGTTATACTCAGCTCTATGGTGGTCATACCTCGGCTCTGTGGTGGTCATACCTCGGCTCTGTGGTGGTCATACCTCGGCTATGTGGTGGTCATACCTCGGCCCTGTGGTGGTTTTACCTCAGCTCTTTGGTGGTTTTATTCGGCTTTGTGGTGGTTTTACTCGTCTCAGCCCTGTGGTGGTTGTAACTCAGCTCTGTGGTGGTTTTACTTGGCTCTGTGGTGGTAGCGGTCATACCTTGGCTCTGTGGTGGTTTTACCTGCGTTCAACGCTGCGTGGATTACATGTTTGTATGCTCCGAATTGTGTTTTCAGGTGCGTTTTTCAGGTTTGGATGCTGTGAATTGTGCTTTCAGGTGCATTTCCCTGTTGGTTTTACTTTTTTTTTAGTGTTTTTGCATTTTTTTTTAATGTTTGTGCTCTGTGAATGATTGGGTTTTTGCATTGTTTGCAGGTCAATGTAGAAGCCAAGGACAATGCAGTTGGCTGGCAAGGCAAGGAGGATAATGCAGTTGGAAAGGAGGAAGGCCAAGAGGGAGAGGAATTCGAGGAGAGTAGTCTTAAAGTAGGACTTTGTCCTACCAGTCATATGTATGTGTTTGTAAACACATTTAACTTGAAGGATATGCTCTCTGTTGAGCTTCTTTATTGTGTTTTACTGTGTTTTTAAACACTTGGGTTTTATGTAAATTTTCTGTGTGGTTTTTTGTGTTAATTAAAAGAATCTGAATAAATTGAGATATAGGGTTTAGGGTTTATGGTTTTCTGTAAATGTTTAAAGTAAATTGGTAATTTTTTTATTTTTTGTGTTAATTAAAAGAATCTGTGTAAATTGATATTCTGGGTTTAGGGTTTATGGTTTTCTGTAAATGTTTAAAGTAAATTGTCTGGGTTTTTGCGTTAATTAAAAGAATATGTGTAAATTGAGATTCTGGGTTTAGGGTTTATGGTTTTTTGTAAATGTTTAAAGTAAATTGTCTGGTTTTTCTGTAAATGTTTAAATATTTTTATCCACCACAGAGTTGAGAGCCGAGGTATAACTGTTTTATATTCTGTACATGTTTTCTCATACTGTGTTAATAATGTTGAGGTTTAGGGTAGGGTTTTTGTGTTAATTAGAAGGAATCTCTGTAAATTGAGATACATGGTTTAGGGTTTATGTCATTTTCTCATACTATGTTAGTAATATTTAGGTTTAGGGTAGGGTTTTTGTGTTAATTAGAAGGAATCTCTGTAAATTGAGATACAGGGTTTAGGGTTTATGTCATTTTCTCATACTGTGTTAGTAATGTTGAGGTTTAGGGTAGGTTTTTTGTGTTGATTAGAAGAAATCTCTGTAAATTGAGATATAGGGTTTAGGGTTTATGTCATTTTCTCATACTTTGTTAGTAATGTTGAGGTTTAGGGTAGGGTTTTGTGTTAATTAAAAGCAATCTGTGTAAATTGAGATATAGGGTTTAGGGTTTATGGTGTTCTTTAAATCGATATTTTGATGTTTCAATATTGGTATAAGCACCATAGAGCCTAGGTATAACCACCACAGAGCCGAGTATGTTAATAATGTTTTATATTCTGTACATGTTTTCAATTAATTTCATGACATTTTCTCATAATGTGTTGTTAATAATGTTGTCTAAATTCTCATACCGTGTTGTTAATAACGGTGGAATTTTATCGTACTGTCATAAATTGAGATATAGGGTTTAGGGTTTATGTCATTTTCTCATACTCTATTAGTAATATTGAGGTTTATGGTATGGTTTTTGTGTTAATTAAAAGCAATCTATGTAAATTGAGATATAGGGTTTAGTGTTTATGGTTTTTTGTGAATTGATATTTTGATGTTTAAATATTGGTATAACCACCACATAGTCGAGGTATAACCACCACATAGCCGAGTATGTTAATAATGTTTTATATTCTATACATGTTTTCAATTAATTTGATGACATTTTCTCATACTGTGTTGTTAATAATGTTGTCTAAATTCTAATATTGTGTTGTTAATAATGTTGAATTCAATTTCTTTGTTCACACCCTCTGTTGATTGTTCAGGGTATCATTGGTTTGCAATTATGATTTTTATATTCCACTTATTTTTAATCAATTAAGAGGTGGGACCATTCAATCAGGGTTGTTCTCATTGCAAGACACATTTTCAGAGTGGGGCAATGGGCCAAAATCCAAGTTGTAATTTGGTGTCATAGACCTTTTTTGCTTATGAATTCAGTTTCTTTGTTTAGATCTCCTCCTTTATTTAGTGATTTTTATTGATGAAGTTAGCAAGTAATTTTCACCTCCTTTTTATTGAGTGATTTTTATTGATGAAGTTTGCAATGAATTTTGATGATACAGGTTTGTTGCCCACTGATTTGATTAATTATAATTTGTTAGCATTATTTACTTTATCTGATTCCCTCACACAATTTCGTTATATAAGACTGCTAGTTTGCTCCCTGTGTTGATATACTTGTTATTTAACAAGATTATTGGTATATGTTTATGTTCATTAAAGAGCATGTAATGTTCAAGGGATAGTTTGTTTAGATGAAAAATTTATCATAAATATGTTCTTAATCACTATTCATAAATATTATGACTGGCTTCTATCGATGAATGTGGGTTGTCTTGTCACTCTAAGTAACAAAAATGATGGCACCAACTATCACTTGTTTTAATGGTGTCATTGATGATTGGTATTATGCCTTTTCAAGTGAGCAAGTTAGACACTGAGGCTAAGGCTATAACTCCAACAGATTAACAAACTTGTAGGAATTAGAAACCGTTTGATATATAGGCGTTTGATATATAGGAATTAGAAAGTGTTTGATATATAAATTCATAAAAAATATGATATAGGCTAAGGCTATAACTTCAAAATATTAACAAACTTGTAGGAATTAGAAACTATTTGATATGTAGGAATTAGAAAGTGTTTGATATATAACTTCATAAAAAATCTGATATAGGCTAAGGCTATAGCTTCAACAGATTAACAAACTTGTAGGAATTATAACTATTTGATATGTAGGAATTAGAAAGTGTTTGATATATAACTTCATAAAAAATATAATATAGGCTAAGGCTATAACTTCTATAGATTAACGAACTTGTAGGAACTGGAAACTATTTGATATGTAGGAATTAGAAAGTGTTTGATATATAACTTCATAAAAATTTGATATAGGCTAAGGCTATAAATTTAACAGATTAAAAAACTTGTAGGATTTAGAAACTGTTTGATATGTAGGAATTATAAACTGTTTGATATATAAATTCATAAAAAATCTGATATATTCTAAGGCTATAACTTCAATAGATTAACAAACTTGTAGGATTTAGACACTGTTTTATGCATACTAATTTGAAACTATTTGTAGTTTCCCAAACATCCATGGATGCTATCATTAGAAAACCTATTTGATCCTTACCAAAATCACAGTATCTTGTGGTTACAAAAATTAAGTCATGGCACCTCTATGCTTGATGGCTTCCATTTCCTGCATTGCCAAAAAATTTTGAGTTGACTTCCTTACCCAAGTATGGTAGACTGCCCAACATTGGATGATTAGGATGTGCCTGAATGTTGGTATCATAGTGGCCTAAATCTACCAAAGTTAAGAAAGGTAGGATCTAGGATAACATCATACCACGCTTAACCTGGTAGCTAGCCCTACCAAGTCGGGAGAGGGCTCTCTCCTTTTCAATCTCGGAAAAGATGGCCAATGAAAGCTTAAGATGACTGATGTAATGACTGATTTTAGGCTAGGTATGTGTACAGAGGTGTTTGATTGAATTTGATGATGTTTTGTTGGCTCAAATGTGAAAGGCAGATTTGGGCCCGGGGAATGAGGCTCAGTTTTGCAGAGATCTCTATGGGGAAAGGTAGGCAAGTGGGCAGGTACTCGAAACTTTTTTATTCAATCACCTCATGTGCCTGTTGACTATTATTGAACATTTTGAAGACCTTTTTGATGAAACCCTAGACCTAATAAAGCGGAAACCCTAAAAATGACTCTTGCAGATGATCTAGATGAATGGAAATGTGCCAGCAGGTAAAGGGCGTGAGGGAAAATGTACAACAAGCCATTACCATCAGATGATCCATGATCCTAATGGGTCTGGTGATTGTCTTGGGAACACCTAACATCTCTGATACATGAAATTTTGATCTGCCGACACTAGCAGTAGTATGGTTGACTCCAATTTTCTCCATGTAGCCATGGTGGGACTGAGTAGCCCAAGTGTCCACTTGTGTTACTAACCCCAGCACTGACTGCAGGTGTCATATAAACACAATTAGGATTCAAACCTGCACTGGTAGGGGTATAAGAGGTGGGCCTAACCCCTGCCTGATAGCTAGGGATTTGGATGTTAATCAGGTCTTGGAATGATGGTGTCTGCTCTGCAATGTGGTCCAGCGTGTTAGACATCAACCTATTTGCCTCAAACTGTCTTGAACCATGGTCTTCTCTGCTTGTCACCCCTTGTCCTTTTTCCAACTCTTGTTGAACCTTTCTTGCCTCTCTCTGTTGCCTTGCCAATTTCTTTTGATGTTCCTTATCTTCCCTTGATTTTTGTCTTTCCAACCTTTCCTTTGCTCGAGCTTCTGCTGTTGCAATCCTTGCAACCCTCTTTTCATTGGCTAACTCCTTCTTTCTCTTTTTAGCTTCCTAAATTTCATTCTTTTTACGTTCAGACTCGAACATTAAATTCATATAGTCTTCAGATGTGAGAAATTGTGAACTCCTCCCTAAACGAAGATAATCTGAGGTTGAGTTCCTTGATGAGGCCTTCACTCTCTCTACTGGTAGCTTTAGGAATGCACCAAGTAATCTCTGCTTTTCCGGACCTGCCTGCTGGATTTCATCTTCTGGGACAATTGATTGGGCCCCATTGTTTTCTTCTTCAAGTACTTCATGCTGAATAGGCTCCTCTTCTAGTGATCCATTGTCCACAAAATAATGAACAAGTTCGGTGTTCAACCCTGATGGTTGTGAAGGCATGTCCATGCTTTCATCCTCATTGGTGGTAGATACATTATTTCCAGTGATATTCATCACGACCTCTGCCAGCCATGATGGTGCACTTACTTGGGTTGGCATGGTCAATTGCTCATTGTCAGCTGCATCAGTGGGTGTCATAGCCTCATTGATATTTTTAGTTGCTTCATGACTGAACTGTGTCTCACTAACATGCTCAACATCACCACCACCACAAAACAACCCTTCAGAAAGGGATATTATACCTTCAGCAACAGCTACATCTTCTTGGGCACCAACATGCTCTTGTAAGTTCTCTGCTTCTTGACCTTCCACTTCAAATGCTTGGATACAACTGGTATCATGCATAAGAGCATCAAAATTGAGTGGCCATATAACAACACTCCTAAATCTAGCCTTGATAGTAGAAGGCGTGAGAGCCCTTTTAAATGCTTTACTTGCAAGCTCAGCTAGCTCAAACCTCTTTACTTCCACCCTTGGATTCTTTGCCATCCATGAAGCTCACTCGACCTTGAAATAGTTCTTGAAAGGCCCAAACACACTCACATCAAGGGGCTGCAATCTGTGAGTGGTATGAGCCGGCAATGTTAACAGGGAAATGCCCAACTTATTGGCCTCCTCGATTGTCTTCACAACCATGTGGCTTCCATGGCCATCTAAAATCAGTAAGTGCTTGTTTTCAAGTGAGACACCACCCAATACAGAAGCAGAAAAGTGGCAAAGCCAATTCAGGAACAATTCCTTTCTCATCCATGCATGTGGATGTGCAGCCATGCATGCCCCTGGTTCACAATTATGTATATAATTTTTTAGTTGAGTTTTACCTTTAAATAGATAAAATCCTGGTATTGATGAACCAATTGCATTGACACCGGCAAGAATTGTGATCCACTCCCTGCTCTTAGGAAATATCTTAGGTACATTTCTACTTCCTCTCTTGTAAATTACTCGCATACCATAATTTCTTCCTGCCTATAAGCCTGTTTCATCACAGTTCCATATATGGTCTGGGGCATATGAGTGTTGGTCATATGCAGCAGAAAGAGTGTTATAGAACTTGGAAACAATTGCAGGGCGCAGATTTAAAGCCTGGTCTCTGTCAAGGCCCTTCGTTGTACGTAACACAAGGTCTGGATGCCTCTTTTTAAACCCACTCCGCTATGACTTACCAGGAAAACCATCTTTAAAGGGGTTTGGCCTCCCTTGATAGATTTGAGCTATAGTGGATTTAATTTGTATAAGCTCTAACCCATGTCCCAATTGGGCCATATCCTTACACCACTCGACCACCTCATCCTCCTCCTCTTCAGTCATAACTGTAACATGCCCTCTACGCTTTGTATTAGTCAACCCATTTATCCAATAATGTTTGTTAGAGGCAGCAATACCATGTTTTTTTGCAGATTCACGGATTGAATATCCCTTAAACTCGATGTCATAAATTGCATCGAGCATGTCTTGCTTTGTCCAGCCTCTGATGGCACTTATTTTATTTGTTGAACTTGCGCCTTGCACTGTGGTTGAAGGTGGCTCTGTGGCTGATGGTGGGCTGGGATGATCTGATACCACAGGGTCCTTTTCAATGACATTGCTGGGAGCATTGGGAGCATTGACATCCTCATCTGATGAACTGCTCCATAGTTGGGCCCCCCTTCTCCCTCGCCTCCTGTTCCTTATCCGATCTGCAATAGAAACTCTTGGCATGGCTCCAACAACCTACATATTTACCACGAAATTATGATTTAGAATTGTATTCGAGTACAACATGGGTAAGAAATTTGATAAGTATTACAACACAACTATATAGAGTAAAATATAATTATGTATGAATTCCAATATTACTGCTAACAACATGAAATCTTCAGTTGTTTGTTGTGAATTAATTGACATTGAAGTGGAAAAGAACTGGTTTACCTAAACAGTTGAATTTTAATTACATTTTTATTGTGAATTAATTTTTCATTATATTGTATTTCAATTATGTATGACTTGTAATATCAGCATGAGAAAGATATGTGATACCTACATGGCTGTTAGCTACATGGACTTGTCTAAAATCAGTAAGTGCTTGTTTTAACATGGAATTATCTTTGGACATGGACTGTCTGTTGGAACTATTTCTTGAAAGATTTTACTCAATATAAAGTCAATATCCAAATCTAGTTAATAAGCACAACAAAAGGAGGCAACTAGATTTTAATCTTATAAATTGATATTGTATTCTATTGCCTCCTATGCCTCTAAGCCTGAATGTTGACAACTAAATTTGCTCCATTTTTATTGATGTACTGTGCCAATTTGCCTCAGCTTTCAACACCCAACTTAGAATCCTTTTTTTTTCTTAGGAAAACCCTTTGCTCGATTTGCTTCCCATTTTTGTTAAAACAACGATGGCTTATACAGTGGGTTCAATGGCACGTAGGCACTGTTCCTATGTAGTTAGTAGCTTGTTGCTCTTATAAATTTTGAAGAGCACTGTGCTTAGGGGACTGTGTGTTGGAACTATTTCTTGAAATATTTTACTCAATACTGAACTTAAAGGTTTAGAAAAATTCCAACTTGAAATTTGGAGTAGCTAATTTGGAGTGTCTTGGTAAGCTAGTTTGAACACTCATAGCTTCTTTAATCTACGTGATTTTCTTATAAGCATAAATCTCATTACTTATAACCTTAACACAAAATCAATTTAGGATACATTATAAATTCAATATCCAAATCTAGTTAATAAGCGCAGCAGAAGGAGGAGGCAACTACCTTTATTCTGTAGGCAACTAGATTTTAAGCTTAAAAATTGATAATATATTCTATTGCCTCCTATGCCTCTAAAGCCTAAACGAGGCAACTACAATTATATTATAGGCAACTAGATTTTAAGCTTAAAAATTGATATTGTATTCTATTGCCTCCTATGCCTCTAAAGCCTGAACGCTGACAACTACATTTGATCTAGACAAATTGGTGTAGTGTGCCAATCTGCCTCAACTTTCAACCCCCAACTCAGAATACTTTGTTTTTCTTAAGAAAACCATCTGCCCGATTTCCCATTTTTGTTAAAACAATGACAACTTATACGGTGGGTTCAATGGCACGCAGGCACTGTTCCTATGTAGTTAGTAGATTTCTGTTCTTATAAATTTTGAAGGGCACTATTCTTAGGGGACTGTGTGTTGGAACTATTTCTTGAAAGATTTTACTCAATACTGAACTTAAAGGTTTAGAAAAATTCCAACTTTAAATTTGGAGTAGCTAATTTGGAGTGTCTTAGTAATCTATTTTGAACACTCATAGCTTCTTTAATCTACGTGATTTTCTTATAAACATAGCTCTAATTACTTATAAGCTTAACATAGTTTCTCAACTAAAATAACGATAAAGTACTCAATATAATGAATAACATTATTCAAGAACAACCAAATACCTTTATGTCTCCAGCAACGCTCCAACAACTGATGAAGAGAATGAATGTAACAATGTGCACACACTCTGTCTAGAATGTAGCACTGAGCACACTCTGTTTGGATGAAGAGAATGAATGTAACACTATGCACACACTTTGTCTGGAATGTAACACTCAGCACACTCTGTCTGTATGTCCAAAACACTGTTTGAAAACTCTGAATGTATGTCAGCAGTAGCTTAAGAGTATAATGAATGCTTCAAATGCAGTAAGGGTTGATGCTTTATAGTTTTATGATCTAGAATTTAATTGGTAGGGAAGATTGGCATGGATTTCCATCTCCCAAATTTAATTCTGTGTTGTGGATTGATTTGTACATGATCCAATGGCTGATAAGCTTTCATGATCGATCCTTGTGCTTTCCTGATTTTAATTCCTGAATTGAAATGCTTTCCTGAATTTAATTCCTGTAATTCCAGGGTTGTTGTGTTTAATTCTTGAAATGAAAGGTTGGGTGAACTATTTCTTGAATTGAATGGTGTCATTTAATGTATTCAATAGGCTGAATGGTTAAACAGACATGTACATATGGATGGCACACATTTCACCTATTTTTGTGCAGGTGTTGCCCAGTCCTTGTGCAGGTGTTACTCAGCAATGAGATCTATTTCCCCAATGCAAAATCAATGGGTCACTGTTTGAGGGGATAACTGTTCTTTTGGATGGAAATCATTGTAATGTTTTGTAGTGCACTTTGCCTTAGTTGGTAATTCAGAACTGGAGGTACTTTAGCCAATAGGTCTTGTCAACTTGTGATGTTAAGACTTGGTGTATGACAGTTGTTGGTCTAATAAAAAACTGGGCCCATTTTGGACATATTTATATAACTTATATAACTTAATATAAAATATTTTTGTGCATATTTTAATGAGTTTGTCATTTTTGTTTGATGGATGTGTGGGACCAGTACTATAACTACTACTGGTCCTTTCACAACAATAGAAGCCTCTCCCCTATGCTATGTTCCAGGGAAAATTTTGAAAATGAACATTTATCTCAAAGTTTAGAACCCTCGATGAATCTTCCTAGTTCCTAATATGCAAACTATAAAATGATAGGAGATATATTTGTAAAGTATTGAAATTTCTAATGATTTTATGTTGTATCTATAAAATATTGACGATTTTTAGTGTAAAAAAATAATTCATAAATTTTGGGCGAATCATTTTTTAGAAAATATGGAAATTAGTGAATCTTTTTTTGTTAAAAACATGGAAAATTAGCCCACTTGCTAATATTAGCACCTAAATTTTTCCATGTTCTCTAAATGTACATGATACATCTATTATTATAAATAAGAAAGTTCCATGGTAATGATATGTTCTTCCATGCATTCAACATCGAGCAAGATATAGATATAAAAGTAACTTAACATGCAAACCTGATAATTTGTAAATAGAAAAAATAAATCCATTCTAACTACATTCATCAAAAGTAATGTCACATTGATAGAATAGAACATCAAATCCACATCATGAATTTAAAATGTAATGAATATTTTGTCATAAACACAAGCCTATATTCATGTATTTGTATTGAAAATTGGTCCAACTATACGTTTTTCTTTTGTACAAAATCAAACTTCATTCCCAACATAGATAATATAAGTCCATGCCCATAAATGACATAATGGAAAAATGGCATCATGATTGATATATAATATGGAACTATAAGTCACCCTCTCCCCTCTTGACACTCCCAAGTGCATTTCCAAATTGATAATTCTGCAAAAATTACATTAATCAATTAGCTGTAAAAAATTAAATGCATAGAATAAATTTCATTAATTCATGATGAGATTTTGATCAACTACTCATTCTCACCATAAATATCCAAGGCAATGGAGAATACTGCCCTTCCTAGGTAGATGGTGGAGCACTTGGTGATGGATATAGACATGGTTCAGGGGTGATGGATAAAGGCATGCTAGAATTGAAATTGGAAAAAGGTAGTGGGTGTGGGCGTTGATATACCCCCACTGGTTGTACGATAGTGGGAATCACCATAGGGCGGGGAATCAACCTAGGGGAGAAATTGGAATGTTAGGGGTGGATGATTGAAATAATGAGAATTGTGGATGACTAAAGGGTAGTGTTATATGGATTAATCCCTCTTGCGGACAAGAGCAATCTCCCTAGTATTCTACGAATAGCTAGAAACAAACATCCATTTGTAAATCGTTTTCTCTAGATTATTTGAAATTTAGAATTATTATAAACAAAGAAAGAGGATGTGCACCTACCTTGAAATCCAAATTTTGATGCAGTCTTTTATCCAGTCGCTCCAAGAGGCTTCTTCAGTAAGTAGAACCTGCAATCAAAGACATATAAAAGAATTAAAAGCACCTACAGCATATAATAATTAAGAACAACTAATCTAACTTAGTGATCAAGGAGTCTAAGTATTGAATTATTAAAATAAGCATAAGAACAACTCAATGAGAATAGGAGATCCATATGTATTATCTTGAATGAAAAGAGTAACTTTACAACCTGATACCTTGATGCCGTACAAGTTCCTCCCGGGGTCCTGAACAATGGTTCCTCCTTCAATTTGACAAGCCTTCCTCTCTTTGAACTAGCATAGAGTTATGGACATAAGGGTGTGATCATTCTCATGCCAACAACAACTAGTGTAGAGAGTATGCTCTCTTGAAAATTACTTCAGCAATGACCTCATATATGCTACCATCTACCTTTGAGGCTGAAACATGAGCTTAATTTATAGGGAAATGGAGGTAGTTTCAGTTCCATGAAGAGGGGGATGGATTCCTCTCATTAAGGGGTTTGAGCTCCATAGACCAAGGGATAAGCTCCATGAGTGGAGGGATAAAGTTCGAACTGATCGCGCTTCTAGAAGCTTCCAGTTGGGAGAATATTCGACCAACTAGGCTTCTAGAACTTACTTTTTCCTTTATTTTACTGTTTACAAGGGTCCACAGGTTTTGTAAGAAAAACGTGTGGGATATGACACAGGCTATAGAAAAAATATCTGCGGACCCGCAGGAAAAGGCTAGGAAAAGTGTGGAGTTAGACTTTTAAGGGTTTTAATGAGATTTTCTCCAATTTCAAGACTCGGTTTAGGAACATTAGGGTTTTTGACTTCTAAGGGAGCACTATATAGGTGGTGATATCCCCATATAGACAGTAAAATGTCATGGTGACAAAATAATGTGTAACAGATTGCCCCCTAAAGTACGAAGTCTGAGGTTGTTCTGAAGAGTGAAGTGCTTTATCATTCCGAGGACTGGATTGTGGACACACCGGTCGAAAACCTATAAAAACATTCAATGCAAGCATATATATATATATATATATGGAAAAAAATTTTCCTCAATATTTCGGCCGAACTTTTGAAATTAGTTCATCCGAACTCATTCTGCCATTTACATTGACGGTGTACTGACGGCATGGGCAAACAGATTTTTGGCCGGAGATGGGAAAACCGGCAACAAAATTTCGGCCGAACTTTTAAAATAGTTCGGCTGAACTTATATTTTATAAATATATCGCCCGTGAACTTTTACAGGTTTCACATCTCTTTCATACGTTTATTTTCTGATTCTCTGTGGCGCTCTGTTACACTGTAGTGAGCTCTGTTGCTGCTCTGGTGAGCTCTGTTGCGCTCTTTTGCTGCTTTGTTGTGATTTGGAGTTGCACCGCGATGACTTTCTGCGAATTTCCAGGTAAGTATTTAAGTCTTGATGTAAATGTTGCCTCATCTTAGTCTATTACACTATGGTTGTCTGGAGTGTTTTATAGCTGGGGTGAACAAAATTGGTTGACGAACATAGTTTATGTGCTGCCAATGTAGCAGCTTGTCATTCATTGTACCGGCCTACCTAAAATACTCTACTATGCCCCATCAATTTCATAAATCCATCAGTGTTCGGGCCTACCCCCACCAACAACTACTATGCCATGAATCGAAGGCACGAATCTGTTCATGATTCTCCCGATCCGGTAGGGAAACTCTCCACCTTTAACCCATTTTCCCGATAGGCACTCTTCCCACCTAGCTGCCCTTTTCTGGATTTCGTTAAGGTAAGAAGCTAGCTTACAATATTCTCACTTTCTTCCTATTCTTCCTTTCCAATATCTCTTTGTGCTAGATTCATCCCTATCTATGTTTTCTAATTGGAGTGGCATCATCTTTAATGTAGATGTGGTGCTAGAAAATCTCAGAGTGACTCTGGTTAATCATGCTTTATTCATTTCAAAGAGAAGTTGGTTACATATTATACATGATTATATTTCTATTTTGACTTGAAATATAGATACTTGAATTATTGGTTTGGCTTTATGTCTTATTTAAAAAGAGTAGTAACTCTTCTTAATTCAGTATGGTTCAATAGTAGTTTCATTAGCAGCAGATCGAAATGAATTAAGGAAAGAAACCCAGGAATAAGAGAAAGGAGATGAAAATTTATATAGTCTGCTAAGGCAAGGCGGTTATGCAACCAGACTGTTTCATTGAATAGTTACAATTTAATATGTAATATTGTACGGTTACTGAGTTTAGATGAACAATGAGCCACATGTATTTCTGGTTACTTAAATTGTGTCTATTGTGAATACATGTATCTATAGGATGTTTTACTTCTTATATTTCCCTTATTTTATACAAGTTCACTTGACCTGTTCCAATAACTGGTCTGTTGAGAATCTACTCAGTTCTACTGTGTCATGCCTTCTTGACTTCTATTTTAGTGGCTATATAAATTCAATGTAGTTTCCTTTTACTGGTAGTTTTCTTTTGAATTTTACTTCCTCAAACTCCAGATGTCTAAACATGTAGCTGCATACTCGTTGTAACTTATCACATATTTCCAGAATTGTAACTATGGATATGCAGCCAGACTGTTTCATTGAATAGTTACAATTTAATATGTAATATTGTATGGTTACTGAGTTTAGATGAACAATGAGCCACATGTATTTCTGGTTACTTAAATTGTGTCTGTTGTGAATAAATGTATCTATAGGATGTTTTACTTCTTATATTTCACTTATTTTATACTAGTTCACTTGACCTGTTCCAGTAACTGGTCTGTTGAGAATCTACTCGGTTCTACTGTGTCATGCTTTCTTGACTTCTATTTTAGTGGATGTATAAATTCAGTGCAGTTTCCTTTTATTGGCATTTTTCTTTTGAATTTTACTTCCTCAAACTCCAGATGTCTAAACATGTTGCTGCATACTCGTTATAACTTATTACATATTTTCAGAATTGGAACTATTTCAGAATTGGAACTATGGGTATGCAGCTAGACTGTTTCATTGAATAGTTACAATTTAATATGTAATATTGTATGGTTACTGAGTTTAGATGAACTATGAGCCACATGTATTTCTGGTTACTTAAATTGTGTCTGTTGTGAATAAATGTATCTATAGGATGTTTTACTTCTTATATTTCCCTTATTTTATAGGATTTAAATTACCCGTAGGGATCAAGTTAATTTTCAATAAACATTCAAATCTGTAATTTCTGAGATTTAAGTTAACGAGACATTCGAATCCTAATGTATAAGATTTAAATTAAATTCTCGTCGCCTATATATATATATACACACACACTCTCTTCCTTGTTATACACAACAACTAAGTTGTAGGTAGACATATTGTTGAAACATCTTGACTCACCTACAGAACTACTCAAATTCCTTTATTCAAAATTCATAGCTGCAGATAAAAACTTTACTTGAGTCGAAGTCCTTGAATACTTTGGAATTTACTTCCTAGAATATCAATTCTAGGATTTACCCTCTCAAATATATGAAGGGTTGGGTAGAATCTTAACCTCTATATCAATAAAATAACAAAACACAACCCAAACACAAAACAAAAATTTTAAAACAACAAAACATAA
>MU968444.1:211-18127 GCA_034641835.2 Pinus albicaulis
ATTTTGCCGTTTAATTTGCTTTCTGGTAAATTTTGCTTATTTGCTGCAATGCCGGTGGTACGGGTAGAATTGATTCGCCAAAAAAGTATCAAAAATGTTGCTTGTTTTCTGTGTGCAGCTGTGTAAATATTATAATTATTTAAATTGTACACATTGATATCATCATGATATATGTTGTTTATAATGTTATTATACATTAGGTACATAGTCATAGTTGTTTTTTCAGTAGGTAAATACTTACTTTTATGAGGAGGATAGGATAAGGTGTATTGCGTTTAATTTGAAATCATGAGTTATAAAACACTCTTGGATCAACATTTTTTTTACCACAATTATAAGAGATGCAATAGCCCCAAACTTCACAACAATATAATATAATAGGAGTGACAAGAGTTTTAAAAAGGAATTCGTTCTTATCTCATAACCCAAGGTATGCTGAAAACTTACAATTATTATAAGCTTTCCAAACTCCATTTATTATGTTCGCAATGTTGTAGCTTCAATTAAAATTGCAACAAATATTGATACTGAGATATTTGTGAGAAGTAACTTCCCTCAAATAGTTATTTTCATACAAGAAATAAGCATAAGTGGTCTTTCTAAATTAAATTATCATAGCCTTTAATATTTTTTTCATGGATAAATCATATTTAACTGCTCATTGAGATCATAGATACTCATCATTATAAAAAAAACATCATTTATGTAAAGATGAACTATTGGTAATCAATGGAAGTAACTTATTCTTTTTCAAAAACATATATAATTACATTTATAAAAATTACATATATAAACCAGAATGTATCAAATATATTAATAATAAAAAATTATAAGACATTTTTTCAATTTCAACAACTTCCATGAATTTGCGGTGATGAAAATACTCAACCCTAGAAATTACCTTGGACTCTTCCAAACAAATATGGTGGTTATTCTTCCAAGCATGTTCTGTAAGAGATGAGGACCAGGTCCTGCAATGCATAATATCAACATCATGTTCTTGCATTCTCCTGCTTATAGAATGATCGATTTCTCCAATCTAGGGAATCCCATAGGAACAGGGGATCAAATATACGCCTTTCATGCACTTGGGGTCCAAAGGGTCGTTAACAAATTGGAGGGAAAAAATAAATATGTTAAGAGATGTAAATATGGAAGAAATCCTATGTTAAAATCCAAGAAATTTTGTCATTAGTACCATGGATTAATGGAAATTTAACTCTACCAAGTAATTCACCAAGATATTTTTTTAGGACCTCTACAACCATTGAAGAAAGCCTTAATACGTTGACGTTTACTAAAACCATTCTGCTCAAATACCCCAAGAAGATGGTCTTTCTCATCCTCCATGTTCTCATCATCCGAAACCCTAAGATATCTAGTGGAAAACGTGTTGAGAACCCCAACCTTTTGAGCTGCAAAATGAGGAGAGCTAGCGTGAAGATACTTCTCAGTGTGGGTTTTATTTCGAAAGACCTGGTGCATTAAATAGCCATCATCATTCCTAAATATGAGCACATCTAGAAAAGGAATGCTACCATCAACCTCAGTTTCCATAGTTAACTTAATGGAGCTAGATTAATCATTCAAGTGTTGTTGAAAATAATCCAACTTTAGACAAATATGAGACCAATTTATGAAGGTGTCATCTACAAATTGTTTCCATATCTTAGGCTTGAAAGGAGTTGAAGCCAAGGCATTCAATTCAAAATATTCCATAAAAAGGTTGAAAACCATAGGGGAGAGAGAAGAATCCATGGTAACACCACAAGTCCATTGATAGACCTCCCCTTCAAATCTAAAAAAAGGTCGAGGGAAGACATATTTCAACCAACTTAGCAGTGTTCAGATTCCATCACTATGCTCCAAGAAAAATCCTACTAGAGGATATTATTTGTAACATAGAGTATGGTGTTAAATATTTATCTGATAATTTGAAGGATGTCATTAGGAAAGATTGTCTGGTGGTTCTCAGAAAAGTGACACCTCCCGAAAGCAATATCAATAAATCTATATTTAAGGCCCTTAAATCCCTTAATCATGACCTTGATATTGATGTTGTAAAGGAATATAAAGGTGGTGATGTTTTAATCAATGAGAGAGAGGATTATAAAAGGAATATGCTGGACCATTTGCATAATCACGGTAGCTACAAGAAGCTTTCGAAAAAAACCATTAATAAGGTTTCTAAGATTGTGACGACTGTTATTTAATCTAGTATCATTGTGGGTTCCATTGGCCGCAATCTTATGTATAGAAACACTATCAATCCTAGGATTTATGGGCTTCCCAAGATTCATAAAGATGAGGTTCCCCTCAGACCCTTTTTTAATATAATTGGTGGCGCCACTTATCTTCTAGAGAATTATTTAGGTCGTAAGCTTAGACCTATGGTTGGTCATTCTCATTCTTTTGTGAAGGATTCATCCTCCTTTATCAATGAGTTAAGAACTTGAGTTTTGATCTGAATGACACTCCTGTGACCTTCGATGTGGTCTCGTTGTATACCAATATCCCTATCATTGAGGTAGTTGGAGTGATCAATAGCATCACGGATCTAGACACTACTAAGTTGTTTGAAATATGTCCTACCTCGACCTTTTTTTATCTTTGAAGGGGAGTTCTATGAGAAGACTTGTGGTGTTGCCATGGGTTCTCCTATCTCCCCTACGGTTTCCAACCTTTTTATGGAATATTTTGAATCAAAAGCCTTGGCTTCAGCTCCATCTGCTTAGAGTCTTTGAGAGGAATGGATATAGTAAACATCAAGGCCTTAAGGTTTTCTTAAATGCAGGCAGAGGTCCTAAAGAAAAAAAATATCCTAGTGAATTAGTTGGTAGCATTCAACTTCCATTTATCCATGGTACAACTGAAATAATTGCTCATGTTTTAAAGAAACATAGGATATCTTCCATATTTAGGCCCCTGAACATAATTTGTGGTTCCCTTTGATTTTCTAAAGACACTTTGTACCCCAAGTGCATGAAAGGCGTCTATTTGATCCCATGTTCATGTGGGATTGCCAACATTAGAGAAATCGGTCATTCTATAAGCATGATAATTCAAGAACATGCTGTTGATATTAGGCATTGCACGACTCAGTCCTCATCTCTTGCGAAACATGCTCGGAAGACTAAGGACCATATTTGTTTGCAAGAGTCCAAGGTAATTTCTAGGGTTGAGAATTTCCATCATCGCAAATTGAGGGAAGCCATTGAAATTAAAAAAAAGGTCTCATACGCTGAATAGGGATCATCGGTGGAACATTAGCAGTTGTCAGATTCAATTTATTTTCTCCTAGTATTGTTTATTTTCCTCCTTCTGTGGTTTTGTGTCTCTGTTTATTTTGGTTCCTTCTTCTTGTTGTTTTTGTGTTATATATGTATTATTTGTTTGTTTATTTATTACTATTATTATTACCATTATTTATTATTATTGTTTATGCGGGGTCTCATTTGCTAGTTGTGATGGTTTATTTTTGTTTTTAGTTGGTTATTATTATTATTATTATTATGTTTTAGGTTGTTAGTTCATTTAATTTTACGTTTGAATTTTTTTTTTTTTGAGTTTGTTTTCCCATTTTAGTGGTTGGGATTAAAATTATTTTATATAATAAGGTAAAATAGGTAGTTATGATTATTTGTTGGTGGATTTATTTCCCTTTGATTAATATGAATTTTATTATTATCTTTTATATTTTTTATTTTTACAGTGTTCTTATATTTTTATTTCTTGTGTTTATTTCTTGTTTTTATTTTTTATTTTTTCTCATTATATTCCGTTATTTTTAAATATATTTTGTTGATTATGATTATAATATTTTATTAAACCTAGTTATAAATATTTTCCTAACGTTAAAGTATATTATTTTATTAATTTATAGTTGGTTTACATCAATGTCTGTTGCACATCTCTACAATATATATTTGGTTAAATGTTTTCGATCAACACAATCATCATTATCGTGATGATGAACTACACTAAGTAGTTGAAAACGGATCCATAAATTATGATGTGATTTTCTGGAAGATTTTTTGAAAAGTAGTTATGGATACCAAAAGTTTACAATCTCAAATATTATAACTTTTATTTTTAATTAAAATGGATTTTATTATTAAATAATAATAATAATAATAATAATAATAATAAAATTAATATTATTATTTAATATTAATTGTTTATCGAGCTGTCTTTAGTGCGAATTTTTGAAGGCTTTTCTAGTGGAATTTTCCGATCTAATTTCTCTAAAATCCCGTAGGAATTCATTGAAAATTGAAGTTTGATGGGTAACCTTGCACAATCGAAATGCCCTAGAGGTTTTTTAGGGTGTTGAATCCATATATACAATGAAAAAACTAGTTTAAATAACATAAATTAAGACTTCACTTCAATTTGGAGTATGGTTATGATTTTTCTTCTTAAAAATGTCATTATTTGGATTTTCAAATTTTTTTTAATAATTTTTATATAGTATTTAGACCGATTTTAAAAGATTTGTAATAATCACTTTTATTAAATGTTAAAATTATACAATGAAAATATAATTAGGTTTTGAAGAAAGTTGAATTTATTTTAAAATATATATGCAAATTAAATAAAAAATTAAAATAATAATCATTTTAACCAAAATCCAATACTAATCATAAGTTTTTATAAAACTAAATTATTTAAAATAATCTTCCTAAACTTTTATATTGATTAAAAGAAAAAACTAAATAGTGAAACATACATTTTTCATATATATATATATATATATATATATATATATATATATATATAAACAAAAAATTGCATCAATCATTATGCCAGAGGCGTTCTCTTTGTTCGCTTTGGGTGGGCAAACACTGTTCACCCCAGCCAATAAGAGAGCTTGACCATCGCGCTTCCTACTAATGAGATTTTGACATGTGTTTGTCCCTCCAACCAATAGAAATTTGAAATTTGTCATCTCTGTCAGCTTGTCAACTCTGTCATTAACTCCACCCACCAGCCATAACTCGTGCCTCTGGCATTCCCTTTGCATAGTCGTACAAATGCTAGTATATGCTTTGTTGACAAAATTATATATATATATATATAAACCATATAATGAAATATACCTTTTTCATATATATATATATATATATATATATTACATCAATCATATATGCTTGGTTGACATGATTATCTAAATATAAAATAGTTGCATTATGCACTTTGTATTATAATACATATTATTTTACAATCTAGATGCTTCTTATTTTTCAATATATATATCTTTTAACATTGTATATTTCAAAATCTACATTATCAAATGTTTCACTCTAAAAATATATTATTGTTTATATGAATCACTTTAGTGTTAAACAGTGTACCATTATAAAATATCATTGGCGTAATTGAATGTGACATTATAAAATATTATTAGTAATCTCATCTGAAAAATTTATTAAACCTTTAATTACTTTAATTTAATTAAACTTGTTATTATTATTAGCCATGTATGCTAGAATTTGGAAAAAGAAAATCAAAATTTTAACCAACGACTGACAAAGGCAGGAGACCGCTTAGGTTGCCGCCCTCTTATCTCATGTGTCCATACAATACACTTTATGTAACCGATAGAGGCGTGAGATGCTGCATATGCAGAGGATAAGGGTGGAATCCATTGTACTCATTAGCACTTTTCAGGTGCCCGAACGCGAACTGGTGACTACATTCGTCATTCGTGAAGCTCATTGCAGTGTTTGAAAACCAACGGCGTGAGGTGTGGCATATGGAGAGGATAAGGGTGGAATCCATATGCATATCCATCCAATGTACGA
Source organism: Pinus albicaulis (assembly GCA_034641835.2). Classification (NCBI taxonomy): domain Eukaryota; kingdom Viridiplantae; phylum Streptophyta; class Pinopsida; order Pinales; family Pinaceae; genus Pinus; species Pinus albicaulis. The sequence continues at coordinate 6,016 of MU968444.1, forward strand.
AGGATATCTATAATAAAATAAAACATTAAAATATAATTATTTTCATTATTTCGCTAATGTTAACTTTATAAATACTAAATTAATTTTTAGTCAAACCTTAAACAAATTTAGATCCAACAACCGGTCAAATGTGTGATTACCTTACCAGTGACATTGAATAATAATAATAATATAACTTTAAGAAGTAAAAGATAAATAATACATAGAGATATTTATAGTGTAAAGTATAAGTGTCATAGTTACCATTTTTGTTTTTTTGTTATTCATTTGTTTATCAATTTTTATATTTCATTATCTTATATTTTTGTTATTAAAAGTTATGATTTTTGGATGTTAAGATGAGGATTCAATATATGTGCAAAATATTTATGGGTTATTATGTTAAATGTTTTCAAACAATTATCAAGTACAAATATTTATGAGGCCATAAGATTATAAGGCTCAATGTAGAAACAAAAATAATAATGATTGAGTAAGATTTCTTCTCATTCAACAACCCTTGGATGACAACATTCTTTCAAAAAATGTAACAACAACCAAGTCTTTAGAAGACTGGGATATTCAAGAAATGACATACAATGAAGGGGCCACAACAATAATCAATAGTGTTGTAGTTATTGATGAAAATTTTGATGTTTATATAGCTTGCAACATTGAGAAAACATTCTGCCATGGGGTCATGGTGGTTTGACTAAGGAGGAAGGATACAATCACCCATGGGGCCATGTTTATTTGACTAGGGGTGAATGGCTCAGGAAAGTGTTTTGACCATTAGCCTTGGTGACTCGCTCGAAGAGATTGGCTTACAGTACTCACATTTCCTCCTTTGGGATGGAGTGATCTATTTTTTATAGAGAAGGGTTGATTGTTTATTTAATGCAGGTTTCACCCACTAGTGGAATAAATAATTACAGTCTAATGTTCATTTGTGATGAAAGTTCATTAAGTGAAGGGGTTTCTTATGATGAGAGGCTTTTGAATGGGTCTCCACTCAACATTAGAGCTCTATATATAAATATATGTGCATGTGAGGAGACACTCATCAACATAGCAAGATCTTTTATCTTTTCTAGTGCATGAGAAATTTCCAGCTAAGGAGAAATCAATTTTCTATCATTTCACTTTTTCTCTTGGAGTTCACATGTGTGATGCTTTGACTAGGTTTGATTAACTAGTTTGACCAATATTTACAACCACATGTGTGAGAGTTTGACCAATGAATATGACTAGTCTGTACCACTGTACATGTGAGAGTTTAACCACATGTAGTAAAAACTAGCATTGACCACAAGACGTTGACCAGGTTTGATCGTAATATAAAACATGATGACTAGAATTTTGATTGATTTTCACCGTAATTGATCAAGTTTGATCACCGGAAATTTCATTGAGTTTGACTATTGTTGACCAACATTAACCACAATAAGTTTAACTGATTTTAACCATAATTCATCGAGCTTGAATGCAGGAAATTTGATCAAGTTCACCATAGATTTTTTAGTTGAATTTTGACTTTTTTGACTTGCATTAGCTAGTAGTAGTTTGACCAAGGACTAGAAATTTGACACGTAATGTTGTTATATATTTCTAGAAAAAAATTGATTTGTAAACCTTATTGAAAATAAAATTTCTCCTCAAGAAAAGAATATTGTGTTGAACCCTTAGTTAAACTGAGAGCGGGGGGGTGAATCAGTTTAATACATTCATGGACATTTAAACTTTCCTTTAAACTTATTTACACCTTCATTTCATGATCATCTTACTATGTAATGAAACGATAATCTTAATATGTGAGCAGTAAGTATTAAGCAGATTACATACAAAACATCAACACATAATCATCATGGACATGGACAACATATATAAGTGGAAATCCATAAGGGAGAAAACCACATCTTATTATTGTTGTGATGCAAAGGCAAGCTCCAACTCCCTCTCACCACTGATTTTCTATAGGCTCCAACCTACAGGAGGCTACCACCTCAAATTCTGCAAGCTACAACTTGCAAGGAAGCTCCAACTCCCATATGTTTTTTGCAGGCTACAACCCACATGAGGCTCCTACCTCAACCAACTACAACTAGACATCTATCAAGCTACAACTTGAAACGGAAGCACCAAATCCCATGTATTTTCTGTAGGCTACAACCCACAGGAGGCTCCTACCTCAACCAGCTACAACTAGACATCTATCAAGCTACAACCTGATACAGAAGCACCAACTTCCTCACTCTAGAATAAAATCATATGTTGATTTACCTGGATATCAGCTCTACTTTTCTCCTTCTTCACTGCTGCCCTTCAAATTTGTTTCATATCATCTCTGGATCTTCACAGCATCTCTATCTACTCTCTCTCATTCTTCCACACTCTAACATTTTGCAACTCTCTTACATTCTTCTGCTCTTTTCAATTCTGTAGCTTTCTAACCTCTTCTGCACTCTTCAAATCTATTGCACCCTTTCTCTTTCTTCCTCTAACGTCCTCATATTTTTGCATACTGATATTACCTGTTTTATATAGATAATTTTATGAATGTTTGCATTCTACAACGAATATGAAGTGAATAGGCATGACTCTTGCCTTTCACCCACTCATTTCCTCACTTAGCATATTCCGAATGTTACAACAATATATAAAATCATTACAGTATCAAATCAGAGTTTTTCTTTGCCTACGAAGATTTGCCTTTGCATCAAAAACAATATAAAATAATTAATACATTTACAGTTACAATAATATTCCAATTTAACCCTTTCATCTTCTTAGTTTTGATGTGTTTTTATCCTCTTATGCTTTCTGTTTCTTAGTATTTTATGTTTCTGCAGTTATATTTCAACTGTGCTGCATAACTACCCTTTTCGCCCGACTCGACTGATGTTGTTGCACTGTTCTACATGAGTTTCGGGTCCTTTTTCTTACATGATCCTTTTCTTGCTATGTTCATACTTTTATTTTGTTACCTGACTGTTTTCTTCTGCGTTCAACCTTTTCGTTTGACTCACTACCACAACACTGTTCTTCACAAGCTCGTGGTACTTTGTTATGCGTTCAGGTTTTTTTTTGTGACCTGTGGGGTATGGCCCACACAAACTCCCTTTTAACGTGTGGATCAAAATACATACGTTTCAACAATCAAGCAACGCATATTAACTTACATATGATTAGGAATCAACACTGTATGCTTTATAACATGGCGCATATAACAGGACGCACATATACGCGGAAGAGGAGTTTTCAGGTCCCACAATCCTAGAACCAATCACAACAAATCACAAATACTTGCCCGCAACTTTTAACGTTTAGAACTTAAACATATCTCCTATCTTGTGTGATATGCGATTGCATCGCATTGCATCCAACTTACCTTACTATGCGAACCTTAAGCACAAAACCATAAACTTTGCGATGTGCGCTAATGTGTAGTGTCGACACATGGCTCCTCCCTTTCAGCGCATCGCAAATTTCTAACCTTACTGCATCGCAAACAAATTAACATTTCTTAGCGCTATTTGCTAAAATTTTCGATGTGCGGGCTCACGATTCGCCGTCCGCCATTGATGTACCCCCAGATCTAATGGTCCTCATATGCTCGCACTTTGCACTTTATAAGATTTAATTTTTGGTTATACTCTATTTCTTGCGATCTACGATGTTGCGCCGTGCCAACATGTGTCTTCTCCATTTCGCATCACAAATAATTTAACTTACCATGTGACGCCTTAATGCTAAACTTTTAAATGTTGTGATTTGCGAAATCGCTCCTGATGTGATTCAAACTCCGCCTTCCATCTCTCACCTTCACTTTTGCGATCTAATCCTGACTGTCTGTTCCCCTCCTTTGGAAATTTTCTAAGTGATCTCTGACTTAGTCGATTTTTGTTTGTTTATCCTATCACCACTCTACAACACCAGTTCCTCCACGCTACTGCTCCTGAGCTTGTTCTATATTCTTCAACTCGATTCTCTCCTAAGCTTTATACCGTCACCGCTCTACAACACGAGTTCCTCCACGCTTCTCCTTCGTGATCTTTATTCAGTTTCTAACTGCGATGATCTCTCCTGAGCTTGTTCTTCTATTCGATATTAACTCTGACTTGGTATTATTTTGCTTGTTGCACGCCTTTGTCGCTTCTCTACTGCCTTCATTTCCTCTATTACCTTTGTTGCCTCTGCTGCCTCTGCTTCTTTGCTGCCTCTAATGGCTCCGCTTCTTTGTTGCTTCTGCGAATCTCTCCTGAGCTTGTTCATATGGTTATTAATTTCGACTTGAGATTATTATGCTTGTTGCATGCCTTAAACGTGTTGATCTCTCCTAATCTTGTTTTGATGTCTTTGCTCCTTTTCTGCCATAACTGCTTCTCTGCTGCCTCTGCTTCTTTTTGCTACCTTTTCTGCCTCTGTTGCCTCTACTGTCTCTCTGCTACCTTTTTTCCTTTGCCTCTGATTCTTTGTGCATTGTTTCCTGATCTTCTCCTTTGTCTTATTACTGGTACTGGTGCTACTCCTTTGTGCTCCTTTGGCATTGATGACAATATTCGCAACAGTCTCCCCCTTTGTAATTGATGGCAACACATCCACCAATACTCTAATATTTCCCCCCCCTTTCATTCTGAGAAGTGTCTTTTCTTTCTTCCTCTGCTTGCTTTTTATAAAAGCATTTCTTCTTCTGTTTTATTTTCCTCTCCCTTTGAAATCAATGGCAAAGGGCTGCACATTTCCTAGTGTAGTTTCTATCCTTGCATTATTTCTCTCTGAGTTGTGCTTAGGCCTTCTTCTTCTGAATTTATACCTTGCTGCTCCAGACTGGTGTATCAGAGTTGTTGGGATAACACTTTGAGAATCATTGAACTTGTATGTATATACACAGTAAGTTGATACCATCCCAAAGCTTGAACTCCTTGCACTTGTATAAATCTGAAAGTGATGATAAGGACACTTCATAAAACACACTGTACGAGACTTATATAATCATAGATGCATTATTGGAATAATACTAAAGTACCGAGAATGCTCCATACGACATATAAAGTATGCTCCAAATATACTTCAGTCTATATTATAACCTTCATCTGAGATACATATCTGTTGAGGAAGGTTGTAGATGGAATATGTCTTCTTCTGCTACACACATCTGCAGTACACATCTGTTCAAATATGATGATGCCAATACATCTTTTGTAGCTGTAGTTCAACTTCACTACCGGTTGTTGCTGATATGTGCTAGGCTGCTGATAGGGATTTTACACTAATAGCCGAAAGTCCCTTGATACTTATGTGAACAATGAATCTCCAGAATCCTTACGAGTTGTTGTAAAACTAGACCGTCTTTCAATCTAAAAGACCCAATGACTTTAATACTGCAGAGAGTATTTTCAAAAACAAACCATTAAGGCTGGATACATTCAATGCATTGGTCAGTATTCACTTATCAACTATGCACTTTTATTTATGACATAAGAGGGTATGTATGTCAATGATCAACCTTTCTACAATTGGGAAATACCAGCAATTCCTTTATGCTAAAGTAGGCTTTAGATGAATCAATAAAATAATCTCGAGCTTCAAATGTAAGATTAACACAACTAGTCCTTCAAACTTCAGATAATTTTCAATAATCAGAGAAACCAGAGCTTAATTCACATATACTCTATTGTTGATAACGTTAGGAATACTCCCTTGATGTACTTCTGCCATAATAATCTGATCTTGAGGACCTGTACCATACCACTGCTCCACTGATAACACTTGGTATTCTGCTGATAGGCAGGCTGCTTGTTCCAAATACCAATTGATACTAATTTGATAAATCATGCAGTAATTTAACTCGTCTCGTACATGCACCCATAGTTAAAAAATCCTTCATAGTTTCTACTATTGATCTCTCCACTATTCTCAACAGCAATCATCAATATACTGAATCTGATCTTGGCATCATTAACCTTTTTCTTATTCTATTATTCTGTTTTAAAATAATATCACTGCATATTCCTTTCTAGGACTTCTCCAGAACCATTGCTTCTCTATATACACTTCAAATGTTCTAACATAATGATCTTCGGGAAGACATCTTCAATTTCTTTACTTGGATTCTACAAGGGGAGACCACTCATAGTTTTATCACTCATTTAACTGTTGTCCTCTAAGGGGACCTTCTATAGATGAGTGAAGTAATGATATAATGATGATAAAAATTTCTCTTACTCATCCTTCTCAATTTTGTTTCATTGTTAACTCTTGTAGTGTGATGCACAATGTGATCATCCTTTATGGATCTTTCCAACTCTAAAGCTCAAAACATAAATTTTTATATTTTAACCATTCATCACTTAGTGTGTTGTTGTCTTCTTACCTTATATGTTCATGGCTGATGTTCCCTCTACCACCATGGTTGCTTGCTGCCTTCTCTCCTTCCATCAACATGTTGGCTAGTGAATGCTTCAGGAATCCTTCTTCCTCTATAGTTCTTTGTCAGAAGAATTGTCCTTTCCCTTCTTGAACTTTTAGTTGTTCTTATTCCAAGGATCTCTTCTTAGACTACTTTTATGGGGACATTTTATGAACTGTTCTCCGCCTAGGATGTTGCTTCTTATCTATTAGTGGCTAGATATTTGCGTTGCTTCCTAGAGCAGCTCCCCTTGAGACTATCATGGATACATTATGTTATTGAAGTAACATGCTCCTCCTTTCTCTTTTCCTTCCATACTTTATTGGGGTTCTTCATAATGTCCGCACTTCTTTTTGATTCATAGTTTTGTCTGATTTGATTGGATTCCATCATCTGTCTAGAGTTCTTTAATGTATAGGGCAACTTATAGTATTTTTTTTGTGACCAAGCTTGTGGCATGAATAACATATTATTTTACCTAAGTATGGTTGAGCTGATGTATGGCATTTTATTCCCCTTTCTTAACACAATTTACATTGAACAGATTTATGTCCAAATTCATGCATGAAAAATAGTAGCCATGGAAATGATTTGCATACCTGGTGATAGATTTTCTTCTCCATTTGTTTTCTTGAGGTAGTATTTTCATTTTCTGCATCTTTTGCTAATTGGACTGGATTTGCTTTGTCTTACAGTATGCCATAATATGTCCAGGTTTGTGGTAGGAAAAACAACTGATACTTCTCATAAGAGGAAATAATCTCCTTTGACAGCTTCCCAATTTATTCAATTCATATTCAAGAGTGTTGAGCTTATTGTAGTTGACTGTTTCTTCATTTCGTTCTTGGTAATTTGAGTTGTAGCTTGTTTTTTTTTACTTCATTACCCATCAAGGTCTTGCTGGATCTCTTTTGGGTTGCTTCATCATCTTTCTCAATGTCTTCCTTTTCTGAGTTTTCCTTGGAGGTAATCTCATCCCCTAGCTGCTTACACAACCTTCTCCTTTCTTCTATCAATCTTCTAGCTACAATAATCTTATATTGCTGAGAGTTATCATTTTCTTTTATTATAATTTTCACGAAAGTGATATTATTCTTATGTTTGACCTTGGACTTATTGTTTTCTCCTTCATAGCCTATCCCGGTCTTTATAAGAGGATATCTTTGAGCATTTGTTATTTTGTCCAACTATTCATATATTTTCATCCGTGGAGTATTCATAGATAATTTCGTTTGTGCCTTTTCTAATTTCTTTCTCAGGCATACTACTTGTTCTTCCAATTTCTCTTACTCCTGATTTTTATCATTTATTTTCTTTATCAGAATGTCTTCAACCTTCTTAGCTTCTTCAATTCTAATTTAAACTGAATGAGGTTTTCCGAACTTGGTTCTTCCTTTACATATTTCAGGAGAATGTTTGTATTTTGCACTTGAGTTTAAGACTGTTTATTTCCTCCAGGGCACTCATTAGCTACCCAACAAGATCTACCTTACCTTCTTCCTCATCTTCCAGAAGGAATCCTTTAGGTTCTTCTTGGCCATCAACACAAATTCAGTGGTTCCTTATTCATTTGAAGATCCATCTAAGTTTTCAGATGCACTGCTATTTTGTTGAGCATAAAATCACTTCCTATTGAATCTCTTCCCTTTCTTCTAGTTATATATTTTGTTTTTCTCTATCTCTTGTGGTTGATTCTCTACTCTCTTATGGGGAAATTTTGAAGCATAGTGCCCCACACTTCCACAGTTAAAGCACTTGAATGGAAGTTTACCTTTATACTTACCTGTGCCTTTCTCCAATCTTCTGAGAAATTTGGCCTTTTCTTCATCAGAGAAGGAACATGTACCTTCCTTCTATTCTCTACACTTATCAGCCTTACAGGCTACCTCCCTCACATATGACTTCCCTTTTGGAAGTCTCATCTCATACACCGTCAAGTTTCCAAGAAATTGGTTCATGGTTAATGTTTCCCAGTTTGTTGTTTCTTTTATGGCAGAAACCTTAGGGTTAAACCAGGATGGTAAAGATCTCAATATCTTTTGTACAATTACACATTTATTAATGGTTTCTCCTAAATATATCATGTTATTCACAAATTCCGCAACCTTAAAGAAGAAAATGGCTTCATCTTCATCTTCATTCATTTTTACATTTTCAAACTGAGCTCTATAGGCTTGCAGTTTTGCCATCTTCACATTTTTATCTCCCTCATGGATACTTTCTAATGTATCCCATATTTCTTTGGAAATCACACTGTGCATTACTTTGATAAATTCTGACTCACACAGACCGCTCAAAAGTGCATTCATGGCTTTTTCATTGGCTATGAAATTTTGTTTTGCATCTTTTGCTGTGTCAGTATCCTTTGGAGCATATCCTTCTTCCACAATAGCCCAAACTTCTATTCCTAGAGACATTATGTATGTCCCCATTCTTATTTTCCAGAAAGCATAGTTTGTGCCAGTAAACAATGGGGCTTTATTTGTTGAGCATCCTTCTAGGCTAGCCATCTTGGGGACCTAGGATTTCCTTCTAGTTGTTAAGCTAAAACGGAAGGAACTTGGCTTTGATACCAATTGTTAAACCCTTAGCTAAACTAAGATGGGGGGTGAATAAATTTAATACATTCATGGACATTTAAACTTTCCATTAAACTTATTTACACCTTCATTTCATGATCAACTTATTATATAATGAAACAACAATCTTAATATGTCAGCAGCAAGTATTAAGAATATTGAATACAGAACATCAACACATAATCATCATGCACATGGACAACAAATATAAGTGGAAACCCATAAGGGATAAAACCACATCTTATTATTGTTGTAATGCAAAGGTGAGCTCCAACTCCCTCTCACCACTGATTTTCTGTAGGCTCTATCCTACAGTGGGCTACTACCTCAAATTTTGCAAGCTACAACTTTCAAGGAAGCTACAACTCCCAACTATTTTCTATAGGCTACAACTGGACATCTATCAAGCTAAAACCTGAAACACAAGAACCAAATCCCATGTATTTTCTGTAGGCTACAACCCACAGGAGGCTCCTACCTCAACCAACTACAACTGGACATCTATCAAACTACAACCTGATACTGAAGCACAAACTTCCTCACTCTACAATAAAATCATATGCTGATTTACCTGGATATCAGCTTTGTTTTTGTCCTTCTTCACTGTTTCCCTTCCATCCTTCAAATCTGTTTCATATCAGCTATGTATCTTCACAACATCTCTATCTTCTCTCTCTCATTCTTCCATTCTCTAACATTCTACAACGCTCTTACATTCTTCTGCTCTTTTCAATTATGCAGCTTTCTAACCTCTTCTGCAGTCTTCAAATCTATTGCACCCTTTCTCTTTCTTCCTCTATCCTCCTCATATTTTTGCATACTTATATTACCTGTTTTATAAAGATAACTTTATGACTATTTGCATTCTACAGGGGATATGAAGTTAACAGGAAATACTCTTGCCTTTCACCCACTCATTTCCTCACTCAGCATATTCTGAATGTTACAACAATATATAAAACTATTATAGTATCAAATCGAAGTGTTTCTTTGCCTACAGAGACTTTCCTTTACATCAAAAATGATATAAAATACTTAATACATTTACAGTTACAATAATATTCCAATTCAGCCCTTTTAGCTTCTTAGCTTTGCTGTGTGTTTGTCCTCTTCTACTTCTTGTTTCTTTTTCTTTTCTGTTGCTGTAGTTATATTTAACTGTGCTAAATAACTGCCCTTTTTGCCTGACTCGACCCATGCTATTGCACTGTTCTGCATGTGTTTCGGGTCCTTTTCCTACCTTAGCCTTTTCTTGTTGTATTCAGACTTTTCTTTTGTTACCCGAGGCTTTTCTTCCACGTTCAGCCTTTTCATTTGACTTACTGCAACAACATTGTTCTGCATGAACTCTTGGTACTTTGCTACGCATTCAGCTCTTTTCTTTGTGACCTATGGTATATGGCCCATATAAACTCTCTTTTAACACACGGATTACAATTTTCAAGTTCTATCAACATACATGCGTTTCAACAATCAAACAACACATATTAACATACATACGATTAACAATAAACAACGTATAATTTATAACATGGCGCATATAACAGGACACACATATAAGTGGAACAGGTGTTTTTGGGTCCCACAATCCTAGAACCAATCACAATACATCGAAAATACTTTCCCGTAACTTTTAACATTTAGAACTTAAACATATCTCCTGTCTTGTGCGATATGCGATCGCATCCAACTTACCTTACCATGCGAACCTTAAGCACAAAACCATAAACTCTGCAATGTGCCTTAATGCGCAATGTCGACATTTCTTAGTGCTATTTGCTAACATTTGCGATGTGCGGGCTCACGATTCGCCATTCGTCGTTGATCTGCCCCTATATCTAACGGTCCTCATCTGATCGCACTTCGCACTTTATAATATTTACTTTGTGGTTATACTCCATTTCTTGCGATCTGCGATGTTGGGCCTTGCGAACATGTGTCTTCTCCATTTCACATTGAAAATACTTTAACTTACCATGCAACGCCTTAATTCTAAACTCTTAAATGTTGTGATTTGCGAAATTGCTCTTGATGCGATTCGATCTCCATCGTCCATATCTTGCCTTCAATTTTACGATCTAATCCTGACCGTCCGTTCCCCTCCTTTGGAAATTTTCTAAGTGATCTCTACCTTAGTGGATTTTTTTTTTGTTTATCCTATCGCCGCTCTGCAACACCGGTTCCTCCACGCTACTCCTCGTGAGCTTGTTCTGTATTCTTCAACGCGATTCTCTCCTGAGCCTTATATTATTGCCACTCTGCAACACTGGTTCCTCCATGGTGCTCCTCCTTGAGCCTTATTCAATTTCTAACTATGCTGATCTCTCTTGAGCTTATTCTTCTATTCGCTATTCACTTCGACTTGGGATTCTTTCGCTTGTTGCACGCATTTGTTGCTTCTCTGCTGCCTTCGCTGCCTCTGTTGCCTCTACTTCTTTGCTGCCTTTGATGCCTCTACTTCTTTTATGCTTCTGTGAATCTATCCTGAGCTTCTTCTTATGGTTATTCATTCCGACTCGAGATTACTATGCTTGTTTCACGCCTTAAACACACCGATATCTGCTAATCTTGTTTTTCTTCCTTTTCTCCTTTTCTGCCTTAACTGCTTCTCTGCTACCTATTCTTCTTTCTGTTGCCTTTGCTGCCTCTACTCCCTTTTCTACCTATCTGTTGCCTTTGCTGCTTTGATACCTATGCCTCTTCTTATTTTTGCATTATTTCCTGATCTGCTCCTTTGTCTTACTTCTAGTTCTGGTGCTGCTCCTTTTTTCTCCTTTGCCATCAATGACAATATTTCCAACATATTGAGTGTCCTAGGGTAAGTAATATTGTGTCTATTATGAATGGCTATCCTTCTATAATCTTTATAGGTTGCACCAAATGGATGTAAATATCATGTTCCTCAATGGTGTGATTAAGGAATAAGTGTACATAGAGAAACCTCAAGGATTTATGTTACATGGGAAGGAGTCCCATGTGTGTAGATGAAAGAATACTTTCTATATAATCAATTACGAACCCAGGGCATGATAATTAGGATTAATGGATACTTGATGATTTTGGGCTTCCCCAAGGGTGATACAAATCATAACCTTTATGTAATGTCTCTCCGTCACACAACAAAACTTTTTTTTTTTCTCAGCTT